>JARQOD010000004.1:28610332-28649708 GCA_033576555.1 Oophaga sylvatica
CGGCTGACTGAGTTTTCTTCCCACTATTTTACGGCTATTGACAAGCGGCATTTTTCCATCTTCATAATTATACGTGATTCTGTGCGGAGAAAAAAAAAAAAAAGAGTTCCATTTAGTGAAAGCAGATAAGGGGCTGAAACTAATTAATTCAAAGTCAGGTCGGGCACAAAGCAATTCCTGCGCTGAAAACTTTCTGGCCGCATTATATCTTTCCTTTTATTCGACTGCATTTGCTCAATTACTTTATTTATCAGAATGCCGTTCGTTAGGACCTCTAATAGTACCTGAATGTAGTCCTGCGCCTGGTAAATAGAAATCCACTTTCAGCTTGGTTAATGAAAAATACCGTAACTAATGCTGAGTACATGAAGGATGGATGTGGCGGGTAACAGACATTTATATGTTAATAATAACACTTTTGTGTTCTGAGCCTGGATTGTGGTAAAGGGCTTGTCCTCGAGCCATAAAGGGCCTGATTTTTTATTTATTTTAGTATAGAAAAGCACCATTCTCCTTCATGGGATGGCAGGTCCTATAACTGCAGGGTACAAAAGACGCCATTTTTTGCCCTTTACGTTTATCACCTATGTCTGGGAATCCCAAAGTCCCATATGTGAATGGATTGGTGTGTCACATGCTTGATCACCACACCATTGAAGTGTTTTTGCCAAGTTACCACCAAATCCGACCTCTGCCTCCATTGATTTTGGCTTTGCAGAGCTCCGCCTGGATTGAGCTTGTGCGTCCACGCTATATTCTTTACCTACAGGAAGAGCAGAAAGATCTGAGCATGATACTTTGAATAGTAAAGGAAATATTTTTTGTTTTTGCTATGTAATCTGAAAGCAGCATGAGGTAGGGGCTGAGACCCTGATTCCAATGATGTGCCACTTATCAGGCTATGTGCTGTTTCAATACAATGCATGTTTTATTAGCTTTTGAGCTCTGCTACATCTAAAAACTCTGATTTGTTTCCCAACAGCTGCACCCATTAAGCGAAGTGGTGCATCGCTGGAATCGGGGTCTCTTTCCCTACATATGCTGCTCTCAGAAGAGATTGCGAAAACCTGGTGACAGATTCGCTTTAAAAGTCTATAGGACTGCCAAAGATTGTCATCGGTCATACCCCCAGCAATAATCTTGATACAAATATTTTAACTTCTATGGGATTGATTAAATATATCCATTCTGGTTACATAGAAGTGAATGGCGAGGAGATTGAGCATGCTCCCCACCCTCCATTTTATACAGGGGGACTTTGGGACTCAAATTCTCTGGAAACATTTATCATCTACATTGTATATAGACGATAAATGAAATGAATGGAAAATTATGTTCACATTTTTGTTTTCTGTGGATTTTGGAACTGTTTCTGCTCTAAAATCTACTTCAAACATCGCTGTCTCTGTGAGTAAGCTTCCTATTTATTTCAGCGAGTAAACACATCTATAGCGCACATGGCGCTGTGTTTTTTTTTTTTCTACGTTGAAAAACAAGAAATCAATTCTTAAGTTTCTTTTCTTCTTGCAAAAAAATAAATTTATCTACTACATCAGTGAAAGCAGAAACAACTGCCCAATACACAAAACTGTAAAAACGTGATCAAGACTTGTGTTTCACATGCCAGTCTCGATGAAGGTTGCACATGTGTGCCAGCATAGCAAATGTACTATAATCTGGAGCTAGACACCTACTCCGACTCCACCAAAATGGGCTCCAACTCCACGACTCCGACTCCACAGCCCAGCCAGGGCTGTAGAATCGGTAAGCCAAACCTCCGACTCCTCAATTTCCATGACTCCGACTCCACCTCCATCAAAATGAGCTACGACTCCGACTCCACAGCCCTGCCAGGTCTGTAGAATTGGTAAGCCAAACCTCCAACTCCTCAATTTACATGACTCCGACTCCACCTCCACCAAAATGGGCTCCGACTCCTCGACTCCGACTCCACAGCCCTGCCAGGGCTGTAGAATCTGTAAGCCAACCCTCCGACTCCTCAATTTCCATGACTCCGACTCCACCTCCACCAAACTGGGCTCCAACTCCACGACTCCGACTCCACAGCCCTGCCAGGGCTGTAGAATTGGTAAGCCAAACCTCCAACTCCTTAATTTCCATGACTCCCGACTCCACCAAAATGGGCTCCGACTCCACAGACCTGGCTAGAAGATGCTTCCCGGCACATGCCCCCTCCCGCTAAGCTCCAAAAAAGAAAAGAATTTTAAAACCTTTCAAACCATATTACGCCTAAATTCTGGTAAATGCTTTTGGTGACTTGGGCTCCAAAGTGTTTTTTTTATTGTTTTTTTTTTTCACATGGATTTTTCCGCGAGCTTCAGACTTGGAGATATGGAACGCATACAAACCTACTGGGCATAAATGGAGCATGGACAAAGTCCCATTTGGGCCATATCCATGTAAGCCCCGGCTCCTGCCGACTGCGATCCTGTTGCTTAGAGTCCTGCTATTTTGTTTCCAAACCACTGCCACAAAACCTTCACAAGTTACCATGAAGCAGACGTTACAGATGGACTTAATTGGTTGTCAACGGAGAAAAAAAAACAAAACTTCAATTTACTTTCTCCCCGGCCTCCTTTTTACAGACTCCAGATACCAGCTGAGCAATTGAAACTGATCGCCTCTTTGTACTTTTTATATTTGGCACCGAGACACCGAGTGAGGACATTCTCGGACCCTAACAACCTCGAGGCGGCTTCAGCCCTCCAGAACGAGAGGCCTTAATAAACCTACTGGGAGCAGCAACTGGTGACACTTCTGTTGGGCAGTCATTAATGGCCGCGACTTCCCTCTCCCGTAACAGGCATGTGTCAGTAGAAATGTGCATAATAAAGCCGGTGATTCTCCATCCTCTGGAAGTCAGATGTGCCGCAGAATTAGGCAGACCATGACATTTCCATACCGGCCGCCTCGGCTGGGCTGTGGAGGAGCAAATTAAACTACTTTTCATTTTGCAGTCGAGTCTCAATATCTGTATTTGGCAGAGGGAGCATGGCGGTTTCCGGCAGACTATGTATGCTCGTGTGTTAGTCTTTCTTGTCTTTGCTGTACGTGGTGCTTTCGTTTTACCCTTTGTAGGTTGCTTCTCGGAGCAAAAAGACTGTGAGAACGGCTTGATTGACAGGTGGCAAAACAAAAATGGAACCTCAGAAGTGTCACCGCCTGTCCAGAACGTCACAGAGCTCGGTGGAGAAATGTCTCATCCCGACTTTCCCACAGGAATATGATACTACTCCATGTAACATCATTATATTTGGTCAGTAATTAGACCGTGGTCGCCATGCTGGTCTCAATCCCTCCTAGCTGTTTGAGACACGGGCAAAACCAAGAACTTCGAAAAGTATCCAAAGTATCTCCGCATATCTAGGATAAGTTACCGTACATAATGTAATGACTGTGGAGCCTGATTTGTGATGTAGCCCTGGCGCCCCAACACCCCCTGAAGAAACAAGGGTGAAACGAAATATGCTGAGATACTTTATCCACTGTGATTAATAAGCATATTTGCACTTTACAGCTCTATAGCATGCTACCTACATATGCACTTGTTTTATTTGCAGGATTATTATGAAGTCTGACATTTTGGTCCGACACGCTGTGTCCTCTATTGTGACTGGCCACTGCACATATTCATAGAGTCCAGTGATATAGAAATTTACCTGGTTTTGTCTTCATGTCCTCCATTGAGTCACTTGCTTTTTTAAATGTTTATAGTAATAAGTTTTCATTTTATATGAGATTTTCTATAGCGCCAATTTCTATGTTTGCGTCATTATTTGCAAATTGGCAGGAAATCAGACTAAGACCACGTTCACACGTTCAGGATTTGGTCAGTATTTTACCTCAGTATTTATAAGCGAAAACCAGGAGTGGGTGATAAATACAGAAGTGGTGACGTGTTTCTATTATGCTTTTCCTCTGATTGTTCCACTTCTGGTTTTGGCTTACAAATCCTGAGGTAAAATACTGACCAAATACTGAACATGTGAACGTGGTGTAAGGGCCATCTAAGAAAATCTAGGAAGAAAAACAACAATTGCTTTTGGTTCTGGGCAACATTTTGATCTGTGATATCAGCCTGTCTCTTCCATGTGGGCCACCGACGGTGACATTGGATGTGCCATAGAGGGAGACTTTCGTATTTTGTAATTCAGTTTTGTTTTGTTTTGGAAGCAGACTTCTTCTGCTCCCGCCGTCTACTAACCTCCCTAAATCTGACATTTCCCTCTCCGTGGGCGGCACCATAATAACACCCCGGCAGCAGGCTCGCTGTCTGGGTGTTATGTTTGACACCAATGTCTCCTTCACCTCCCATATAGAATCTCTTGCCGCCTAGACCTAAAGAACATCTCTAGAATCCGCCCTTTTCTCACCATGGAAACAACAAAACCCTCACTGTAGCATTGATCCACTCCCGCCTGGACTACTGCAACGCTCTATTACTTGGCCTCCCCATTACTCGACTATCCCCTCTCCAGTCCATCCTTAATGCAGCAGCCAGGGTCATCCATCTGGCTAATCGGTACTCGGACGCGTCCGCTCTTCGCCAGTCCTTACATTGGCTGCCCATTCATTATAGGATCCAATTCAAAGTACTTGTTCTCACCCACAAAGCTCTCCACAGTGCCGCACCCCCCTACATCTCCTCTTCTATCTATCGGCCTAACAGACTGCTGCGTTCTGCAAACGACTTTCGACTAACCTCTGCACTAATCGGTACCTCCCACTCCCGACTCCAAGACTTCTCCCGCGCTGCGCCAATCCTCTGGAATGCTCTACCCCAAGAAATTAGGACTATCCACAATTTGCATGGTTTCAGGCGCTCCCTCAAAACACATTTGTTCAGAGCGGCCTATCACATTCACTAATCAAAGTCATTCTCTGTGTAAGTGTGTGTGTGTGTAGCCCATTCACTATCTCCATCCATCCCTCACTCCCTCAAGATGGCTGGACCATCATTGTAAATGCACCAATGTATATAAACACCTGTACTTTTGTATCTCCCCCACCTCATTGTAGATTGTAAGCTCTCACGAGCAGGGCCGTCTTATTTTGCTTTAATTATTGTATTGTTAACGTTGTTACTTATGACTTGTGTTTTGAAACTGTTAAACTGTAAAGTGCTGCGGAATATGTTGGCGCTATATAAATAAAGATTATTATTATTATTATTATTATTATTATTATTGTTTTTTTCTCTGGTGGGCAATTCACTGTTCGGTCATTAATGGATCCCTCTCATGGTATCGGGCGTAGTGTGTCCTATTTTTAGGTAATAAACTCTGAAATGACAAGGCCTGAATAAAGGCTGCACAAGTCACAGTGGTTGTTACTCAGTAGGGTTGACTGGTTTTCTTATGGATGCATGAAGAAGTGACCGTGAAGAAGGCAGACCGTCGGCGTGATGGCCATAAGCAATGACTTGTCCATAAACATGAATGTTTGGTTCTGAGAGGGATGTACATGGGATGAACAGAAGAAACCGACAAGTTGAAGGTCAATCTGTCAGATCCTAGTTCCTCCTGAGATGTTGTTCCCTGTAGACGCTGTTTCTATGGCTAGCCTAATAGTTATTGAAGACAAAAGTAGGGTTCTCGGTGGAAGAACTCGCCCTACGTGGCATTGTACAGATTCTATAGCTTTTAACTCATTTAATGGTCATTAGTCTAAACTTGATTGGAAAGGATAATTTCAACCAAAATAATCAATGGAACTCTTCTGATTGCCGTATGTGGAGTCCGGAAGGAATTTTTCCCCAAATGTGGGGCAGTTAGCATCTCCCTCGAGGGGTTTCTGCCTTCCTCTGGATCAACATGTTAGGCTATAGGGTGAACTTGATGGATTTGTGTCGTTCAACCTTAAAAGTATGAAGCTATATAATCATTCATCCAATTTAGTCAATGAACAAGCCATCATTTTAGCCAAACATGGACTCCTCATCATTGTCTGGAAAGAAGTCGGCCATCTTTGATATTTTTATCTGATTGTTGGCGCTAAATGAAAGCTCGTTCTGTAAAGATCTTTTGTCCGGTGTCGTGTGTCCAATATGGACTAAAATGTCAGTGGTTGTGGAATGGTCCCCGCCACACAATAGTTTGGTTAGCGCTTTGTTTAACCATCAACGTAATACTTCTACTGTGTATGGTCACCTTAACATACTGTGCATAGGCAGAAAGCTGCCAATCAATGGTGGGGTCAGGGTTAGAGTACCTGGCACCAAGTTTACTAGGCCTCCTAATGTTGATAAAACAGTGATTTTCTAAAAGCTACACTAAGACCAGTAAGTGATACATCACTGGAATCAGGGTCTCTGGCCTTACATCACACTGCTCACTGATTACATAGCAAAAAGCCTGGTGATAGATTAATTATAAGGCCTTTTCTAGTTGAAAACTTAGTGAAATTCATTTTATATATGATAAGGATTTACAGAAGAAATTCCTCCAAATTGCATAAGATGTAAGAAAAGTATAGCTGCTGGTATCCAGTAGTCTGAGATTTTTTTTATTTACATGTTTTTTTTGTTCTTTTTTTCTAAATAAATCCTGCCAAATACCTGACTTTGGTTGCGCTGGATGGCACTTTGGGCTTTACTGTAGCAAATGTTATCTGTGCATTTTAGCAGCTTCTGGAAATTAAAATGAACAGGCTTATAAAGCCCCGTTGTGGCCCGGAAAGATAATTAAACACGAGATTAATTTTATAAGTGACCTTCCAAAAGATGGATACAGCTGAAAGCTTGTAACAAGAGAATGTCTCAAAGACCAGAACAGGTATGAGTGAGAGAGGATGGAAGATAGTAGCTGGTTGTTAAAGAGGATCTTGTGCTGAATTTTTCCCTCCAGTTGTCGCTGCTCAACTGATTTTGGAACAGTTTTTCTTTTTCTTCTGTGCCCCTCCATCCCAAAGTTATGGTCCCCCATTCCTCCACACTCCTGGTAATAATGGTGCCAATTTTCCTTTCATCCAACTGGGCGTATACTGCAGAACTTCCCTGTGGGCGTTTGCTTTTTTCCCTTTTGCCGGCCAATCAAAACATGGCCACTCCCCCTGGTGTTCTGTGGTATGTGCCCAGTTGGCTAAGGAGAAAATTTGCATGTTTATAACTGGGGGGGAAACAACTTTGGAATAGAGGGGCTCAGAAGAAAAAGAAAGACTGTTCCTAAATCAGAGGAGAAGCAGCAATTTGAGAAGTTTAAATTTAAATATTCAGTGAAAGGCTCTCCTTAAAGGGATTGTCCACTACTCGGGCAACCCATTCTAGCTTCATTCCCCAGTATAAAATAAAAATCACAGATTCTGTCCTCGCTCACTGGAGCCATCCCAGCACTGGGTCTTCCAGGCTTCGTGTGACACTGTAATGCCACATGAGCTCTTCAGCCATTCAGCAGCCAGTAATGGGCTCTCGCTTCGTTTGGCTGTCTGACCAAAATGACCCATTAGTGACGGCTGATTGGCTGCAGTGTTCACATGGCAAATGTCACGGGAAACCTGGTGCCATCATCGCTGATATGGCACTGATATGACGCCGGTGCATGTTATTTTTATTTTTCCCTGGGTAATATAGTATTAACGAAGAGGTTGTCCATGTAGCAGACAACCCCTTTAAGATTGCAGGACATGGGCGCAGTTGTTCATATACCGATATATATCGGTATTTGGAAGCGTCTTCACTCTCTATTCAGTCTTATGGGGGCTGTCCATTATTATGGAGACCTAACTCCAGTAACGTGAATTACAATAACAGCCGTGTGGATGAGAGATATGATCAGCTCTATGGGGGGCTTTATCAAGAGGTTTAGTTCCACAATTTGATGTATTAAAAAAATAAATAACTAAAATGTTCCTGTGCTGAGATAATCTTATAAATGTGCCCCTGCTGTGTACTGTGTCATGGCTGTGTGTTACAGTATACAGACAGGACAGCACGGGATCACAGCTGATTCTTTTTGGTGATGTAAAACATTTTTTTTCTGTGAGGTAAAACATTGTTTTGAAACAGGCAGGGAAATGTTTTTCCTCACAGCAAGCAGCAGTTGTAAGGCACTACTATGTTGTCTGTACAATCATTTATTGTTTCCTCCACTGGCTGTGAGCCACTGTGCCGATCATGAGCTGGAGCAGCTCTACATGGTCAGACACAGCTATAACAGAGTACACAGCAGAGGCACATTTATAAAATTATCTCCGCACTGGAACATTTTTAAAAACACATCCAATTGTGGAACTTATTTTTATTGCAAGATCTATTAATTAAAATGTTGTGAGCACCGCAGCCTTGCCGCGCTGGGGCCCTGGGTTCAAATCCCACCCAGGACAACATCTGCAAAGAGTTTTCGTATTGGGTGTAAGGGTGGTTATTTAGTTTTACACCGAATTGGCACCCTCGACAAGGAGAGGCTTCTCACCCAGTCAAATTAGACCTCCTGCTTTTCACTGATGAGGGGCAAACACCCCTAAACATGTGTCTGCAAATTAAGTTTCTGGTTTGACTTTTTATCCTAAGTCATGTGGCAAGGCTCATTAAAGGGTCGATACTGACTTTTAGGATTGCTTCATCTAATACGTGGCACTAGAGTCCATGTCCTCTTTATGTAGGAACATGGCCTTTGGTTTCTACAATATCACCGCCTCCAGCTTTCCAGTATAAGTTATTGCACAGCTTATATTTCCTACCACTAATCGCTCCATACCAGCGCTATATGGGGCCTATTGCAAGCATTTACGGTGGCGTACATCAGACATTCGGTAATCAACTTAATTTACTTAATTTTCTGGATTTAGGGCTCTTAGTCTTTGGTTTGCACATTCTTACAGATCTGGAGTACCACTCCAATTCTAGTGGAATTATTACATTTCTAAGTGAACAATAAACCACGTAGAAGTAATCAGCTGCTATTAAAACTTCCTAAAGCTGGCGGGAGTAAATTGCTATTCATTTACATAACCAATCTTAAAAAAATAAAAGATAAAAAACGTGTTCCCCATAATGTAACACTTCGGGATCGTCTCTTCTAGACCATTGTGCCGTTCCTCTGTTATTTCTCCTGGAAATGTTTGACTAAACTGTTTAAAAGGGGTATCCCTATAGGGTCTGATACTGACTAATAAATACGGATCGTGTAGGGTCACGTACCATTGACCTATTATGAATTATTATTAATCATGGGTTGTCCTGCCTTCTGAATCTCACCAAAAACAAAAGGATTGGCGTCAGGACGGCCCGTACGCATTAAGCTGTTGGCCGATATTACTAGGCTCGGATGACTTTTTTCTTAATGTGTATAGGGACCTCCGTTATCTATCCACTGCATAGGGCATAACCTTTTTAATCTGGAATACCCCTTTAAATCAATTCTCACTGGATATCTAGTGATCATTTCCCTTTTCTTTGCACGTCAGCCCCCATGGAAGCTATTGAAGCGTTTCGCAGTCAAGGACGCTTTTAATTTCTGTATTTGCCGATAAATACCGTAAGCTGCGCACCGTGTACAGAAACATTTCACTTACACCGTCCAGGGGGCCATAAAGTGGCATTATCTCCTCATTCAGTGAAGTAGGAATATTAACATTTCCTCATGTAACCGCAGATACATTGTGTACTGGTTCTATTGTAGCCTTTAATCATGGTGAAAGCGGTGTTTTTACTGAACTGTGCAACTTTCTTATTATAATGAGTTTAATTGAAATCCAGATTAATAAAGGATTATCTAAGCATACTGCGATATGATCGCTCTTTATATTGGCCTCAGATGTTTTTAGAAAATCACTTGTAATGGGGCGTATGACCCGACCAGATAAATGGTGGAAAGATTTGAAAATGGAGAGAAGAAATAATCTCTTAACTGCAAATTGCGCTGTATTTGTGCTCCCTATACTTACTGCTTGGATTCTCCGCTGGCATCGCCCACTCAGCATGTAAGTCAGTTGGGTCTGCCAGGCGCTAATATGTAAGGTTATGTCCTGATGTGCCTTTTGGGGGGAAAAGTAAAAAAAAAAAAGGTGTAGTCAGCTTACCGGTCTTCAGTGAAATCCCCAAGCCTGCACGGATAGTGGTGAGCATCCACATCAAATGGGAACAAAAGAAAAAGGAGTGTGATCCAGCTCAAGACGGAGGCGGCTGCAACTTTACAAAGCTTTATTGGACAACTTTAAAAATAATATTTGTTCTTAACAAATATATACATAGCAAACACCGAGCACACCAGTAAGGAGGATCAACGCTTTTCGACTAAAAAGTCTTACTCATGGTCATGAGTAAGACTTTTTAGTCGAAACGCGTTGATCCTCCTTACTGATGTGCCACCTCTGTCTTGAGCTGGATCACACTCCTTTTTCTTTTGTTCCTTTTTGGGGGAAGCCCAGCCCATAACCCATGTGCCTTTGGTGTGCAGGTTCCTCCTATCTTCTTCAGTCTCACAGGAGCGCAGTGATTTGCTCCGCAGTAACTTGCACCCCGTGCATTTTACACTATTTTGCCTAAGGGTTTATATACCACCTGCCCTTTTGACAATACAATAGAAAAAGTCATCCGACCCCGCAGTTTTCAATGGGGTCTGCTGACTGTCTAATGTTAATAGCTTCCTCCCTACTGTCATCCGACAAGTGATGTTTGAGAAGAATCGGACATTTTGAATTTCATTATTTTTTAGTTTTTTTGAGAGATGGGTCACCAGGGGGGTCTGGTGGCCATTTCCACATCTCTATTCGATGAAAATACACATACCATTGGACAGAAAATGTGCATTTGTGTGTGTATATATGTATGAGATGGGAGAGTTGACCATCACCCGAATGCGTGTTCACCCAACAGCTGTCTGTCCAAGGTGTATGGGCACTTTATAGGCTCCCCATTAACATTAGACCCTCATTGGCCGGTATTGGCAGGTTCAGCTGACAATGTAATGTGTATGGAGACCTTCTGACTGACATGTTGTTGGGTGAGATAAAGATCCAGCATGACCGACTTGTTCACGGTGAGATAAGCCAATGCAAGAGTCGTACGGGAGCTGCTCACGTAGAGAACACGAGTGCTTTGCAGACGAAGAAAGCGGGAGAGACACTGCCCTCAATTCTATCATGTTTCCATTGTTTATCTTTGAACCCTATTTTAAACTGTTTATATAGATCTATTTTACATAAAAATCCAAGCAACATTTATTACAGATATCGAGTTCTTTCCTGTAATAAAGCAACCAGCAGAATTATGATTGCAGCTCTGGGCTATAAGAGACCGTTCACAAGCTACCGTAATTACTGAACTACCGAAATGCAGATGTTTGTTATGCTGGTTGTTGTTTCATCACATATGGTATTTGAGCGATTTGCATTGTTATCAAGTGTTTTGATGGGGAGCTCGTAAGAAATGGAAGATTTCACCAGTGAGGTCAATCGAATTGTCAGTGCAGCTCTGGACTGTAGTAATGAAATGTATTATCAGAGTTCCTCAGCTTTTTAAGTAGAGTAACTCTAGACATAACTGTGTGTATTTTTTTCCTGAAATGTTCATTTTAAGAGGTTTCTTAATGCTTTTCACGTTTAGTTGGGAAATCTGCAGGAAGATTGGAGGATGGTATGGAAGCTGTAAAATTAGGGACAGCTTGTGCAAGAGGAGCTAGTTGCAAAATAATCCCATATTGGCCCAGGACTGTCGCAGTACTGTCTCCGGAGTCCAAGCTGCAGATTCATCTTCTCTTGGTCAGATAATAATAATTTGAGTGTGAAACGCAAACCTAGCTTCTCCAAATTCCTCATGGGGGCAGCTGTCCGATTTTGATCATACATATGTACTTATTAAGCTGTATTTTTGGAAAAAAGGACTGACCCAGTTTGCGCTGGAAATCAAGTCTAACCTCTCTTCTTCCAATTTTCAGGGGATGTGGTGGATGTCTATCAGAGGGAGTTCCTGGCCCTCAGGGATCGACTTCATGCTGCTGAACAAGAGAACCTGAAACGATCCAAGGAGCTGAACCTGGTTCTAGATGAGATCAAAAGGGCCATATCCGAGAAACAAGCCTTACGCGATATCAACCGGACGTGGAGCAGCTTATCTGGTGAGATCCTAGTTTCTAAGAGCACAAAATCCTGTGATTCATTTCTGTCTGACCTACGTCTTCGGCTCACACTGCCGCCGAATGCTAGATTTGACAATAAAGGAATATTGGCTGTATTTTCTACACCGTTATCTTCTCTCTATTTTATGTTCCTTTTAACAATGCCGACAGTTCTACAGTTACTATACTATATAACACAGTGCTTTGGGTATAACGAGGAGAATCGGAAAGTAGATTTCTATTACATTTAATTTTATACTTATATATATATAGTACAGACCAAAAGTTTGGACGCACCTTCTCATTCAAAGATTTTTCTGTATTTTCATGACTATGAACATTGTAAATTCACACTGAAGGCATCAAAACTATGAATTAACACATGTGGAATTATATACTTAACAGAAACGTGTCTAACAACTGAAAATATGTCTTATATTCTAGATTCTTCAAAGTAGCCACCTTTTGCTTTGATTACTGCTTTGCACACTCTTGGCATTCTCTTGATGAGCTTCAAGAGGTAGTCACCGGAAATGGTTTTCACTTCACAGGTGTGCCCTGTCAGGTTTAATAAGTGGGATTTCTGGCCTTATAAATGGGGTTGGGGCCATCAGTTGTGTTGTGCAGAAGTCTGGTGGATACAACTGATAGTCTTACTGAATAGACTGTTAGAATTTGTATTATGGCAAGAAAAAAGCAGCTAAGTAAAGAAAAACTAGTGACCATCATTACTTTAAGAAATGAAGGTCAGTCAGTCTGAAAAATTGGGAAAACTTTGAAAGTGTCCCCAAGTGCAGTTGCAAAAACCATCAAGCGCTACAAAGAAACTGCCTCACATGAGGACCGTCCCAGGAAAGGAAGACCAAGAGTCACCTCTGCTTCTGAGGATAAGTTTATCCGAGTCACCAGCCTCAGAAATCGCAGGTTTTACAGCAGCTCAGATTAGAGACCAGGTCAATGCCACACAGAGTTCTAGCAGCAGACACATCTCTACAACAACTGTTAGGCCGGGATCACACATGCGACGAAGTCGTCCGACACTCGCATGTGAAATCCCAGCTCTGGCGCCGGCACTCGGGAGTGGAGCGAGCGGCTGCATAGAAATACATGCAGCCGTGCACTTCACTCCCGAGTGCCGGCGCCAGAGCTGGGATTTCACATGCGAGTGTCGGACGACTTTGTCGCATGTGTGATCCCAGCCTTTAGAGGAGACTAGTGCAGCAGGCCTTCATGGTAAAATAGCTGCTAGGAAACCACTGCTAAGGACAGGCAACAAGCAGAAGAGACTTGTTTGGGCTAAAGAACACAAGGAATGGACAATAGACCAGTAGAAATCTGTGCTTTGGTCTGATGAGTCCAAATTTGAGATCTTTGGTTCCACCCACCGTGTCTTTGTGCGATGCAGAAAAGGTGAACGGATGGACTCTACATGCCTGGTTCCCACCGTGAAGCATGGAGGAGGAGGTGTGATGGTGTGGGAGTGCTTTGCTGGTGACACTGTTGGGGATTTATTCAAAATTGAAGGCATACTGAAGCAGCATGGCTACCACAGCATCTTGCAGCGGCATGCTATTCCATCCGGTTTGCATTTAGTTGGACCATCATTTTTTATTTTTCAACATCATTATTTTTCAACAGGATAATGACCCCAAACACACCTCCAGGCTGTGTAAGGGCTATTTGACCAAGAAGGAGAGTGATGTGGTGCTACGCCAGATGACCTGGCCTCCACAGTCACCAGACCTGAACCCAATCGAGATGGTTTGGGGCGAGCTGGACCGCAGAGTGAAGGCAAAAGGGCCAACAAGTGCTAAGCATCTCTGGGAACTCCTTCAAGACTGTTGGAAGACCATTTCCGGTGACGACCTCTTGAAGCTCATCAAGAGAATGCCAAGAGTGTGCAAAGCAGTCATCAAAGCAAAAGGTGGCTACTTTGAAGAACCTAGAATATAAGACATAATTTCAGTTGTTTCACACTTTTTTGTTAAGTATATAATTCCACATGTGTTAATTCATAGTTTTGATGCCTTCAGTGTGACTGTACAATTTTCATAGTCATGAAAATACAGAAAAATCTTTAAATGAGAAGGTGTGTCCAAACTTTTGGTCTGTACTGTGTGTAATATATATATATATATATATATATATAATATATATATAATGTGTGTGTGTGTATGTGTGTGTGTATATATATATATATATATAATATTATATATATATAATATATATATATATATATACAGTACAGACCTAAAGTTTGGACACACCTTCTCATTCAAAGATTTTTCGGTATTTTCATGACTATGAAAATTGTAGAATCACACTGAAGGCATCAAAACTATGAATTAACACATGTGGAATTATACATTACACTTTACAAAAAAGTGTGAAACAACTGAAAATATCTCTTATATTCTAGGATCTTCAAAGTAGCCACCTTTTGCTTTGATTACTGCTTTGCACGCAGAAAAGGTGAACGGATGGACTCTACATGCCTGGTTCCCACCGTGAAGCATGGAGGAGGTGGTGTGATGGTGTGGGGTGCTTTGCTGGTGACACTGTTGGGGATTTATTCAAAATTGAAGCGGTGAGCGGTCCAGCTCACCCCAAACCATCTTGATTGGGTTCAGGTCTGGTGACTGTGGAGGCCAGGTCATCTGGAGTAGCACCCCAACACTCTCCTTCTTGGTCAAATAGCCCTTACACAGCCTGGAGGTGTGTTTGGGGTCATTGTCCTGTTGAAAAATAAATGATGGTCCAACTAAATGCAAACCGGATGGAATAGCATGCTGCTGCAAGATGCTGTGGTAGCCATGCTGGTTCACTATGCCTTCAATGCTGAATAAATCCCCAACAGTGT
Organism: Oophaga sylvatica; assembly: GCA_033576555.1. NCBI lineage: Eukaryota > Metazoa > Chordata > Amphibia > Anura > Dendrobatidae > Oophaga > Oophaga sylvatica. Next base: position 28,625,267 of record JARQOD010000004.1, read on the forward strand.
CACCAGCAAAGCACCCCCACACCATCACACCACCTCCTCCATGCTTCACGGTGGGAACCAGGCATGTAGAGTCCATCCGTTCACCTTTTCTGCATGCAAAGCAGTAATCAAAGCAAAAGGTGGCTACTTTGAAGAACCTAGAATATAAGACATATTTTCAGTTGTTTCACACTTTTTTGTAAAGTGTAATGTATAATTCCACATGTGTTAATTCATAGTTTTGATGCCTTCAGTGTGATTCTACAATTTTCATAGTCATGAAAATACAGAAAAATCTTTGAATGAGAAGGTGTGTCCAAACTTTTTGTCTGTACTGTATATGTGTGTGTGTATATATATATATATATATACATACACACATACGTATACAGGGTGGGCCATTTATATGGATACACCTAAATAAAATGGGAATGGTTGGTGATATCAACTTCCTGTTTGTGGCACATTAGTATATGGGAGGGGAAAAACTTTTCAAAATGGGTGGTCACCATGGTATTTTTAAGTCAGCCATTTTGGATCCAACTTTATTTTTTCCAGTGGGAAGAGGGTCATGTGACACATCAAACTTATTGAGAATTTCACAAAAACTATAGTGTTCTTGGTTTTAACATACGGTATCTTTATTCTTTGAGTTATTTACAAGTTTATGACCACTTATAAAATGTGTTAAAAGTGCTGCCCATTGTGTTGGATTGTCAATGCAACCCTCTGCTCCCACTCTTGACACACTGATAGCAACACCACAGAAGAAATGCCACCACAGGCTTCCAGTATCCGTTGTTTCAGAAACTGCACATCTCGTATCTTCACAGCATATACAATTGTCTTCAGATGACCCCAAAGATAAGTCTAATGGGGTCAGATCAGGAGACCTTGGTGGCCATTCAACTGGTTCTCGTTGAGATGCTGAAGCAGCTGGATTTTGTGAGGGTGCCATTTGTGAGTAGCTAATATCCACCAAAGGGATGTTCGACTGATGCCACTCTCCAGTGACATGCGGCGAGTGCTACGCTGTGGGCTCTTGCTGAATGAAGCTAGGACAGCCACTGATGTTTCTTCATTAGTGACAGTTTTCTTGTATCCACATTTTGGCAAATCCAACACTGAACCTGTGTCATGAAATTTGGCAAGCAGTTTAACTGTATGTATGTGTATATATGTTTGTGTGTGTATATATATATAATAATATATATATATATATTATATATAGAGTGTATATGTATAGTGTCTTTAAAAAGTATTCATACCCAATGAGCTTTTCCAAATTGCCACGTATTCTCAATGGGATTTGTGTCTGGACTGCGACTGGGCCATACACACATGAATATGCTTTGTTCTAATCCAATCCATTGTAGCTCTGGCACATGTTTATGTCCTGCTGGATAGTGACCCTACACCCCAGCACCCCAGTCTCAAGTCTTTTGCAACCTCTGACAGGTTTTCTATCTAGTATTGCTCTGTATTTAGCTCTCTCCATTTTCCCATCAACTCTAACTAGCTTCTGTGTCCCCATCATGCTGTGGCAGCATCCCCACAGCATGATGCTGCCACCACCATGTTTGACAATGGGGATGGTGTTTTCAGAGTGATGAACATTGTTAGTTTTCAGTCACACATAGCGTTTTGCATTTAGCCCAAAAAGTTCTAGTTTGGTTCTTATCTAACAAGAGCTCCTTCTTCTACATGCTCACTGTGTCCCTAACATGACTTTTTGCAAACTGTGAACATAACTGGCTTGCTTTCAAAAATGGATTTATTTTTGCCACTCTTCCATAAAGGCCAGATTTGTGGAGTATCTGACTAATAGATTTCAGGTGGACAGATTGTCCCACCTGAACTATGGATCTCTGTGGCTTCTCCATGGGCCTCTTGCCTGCTTCTCATTAGTGCTCTCCCTATTTCAGATGTCAGCTTAGGTGGACGGCCACGTCTTCATAGGTTTGCAGTTATGTCATATTCCTTTGATTTTTGGATGATGGATTCAACAGTGCTCCAGGAGATGATCAGAGCTTGCGCTGTTGTTTTATAACCTAACCCTGCTTTACTCTTTTCTACAACTTTATCCCTGACCTGTCTGGTGTGTTCCTTGGTTTTCATGATACTGTTATCTCCCCAATGTTTTCAAACAAACCTCCGAGTACTTCACAGAACAGCTGTAGTTAGAGAATAAATCAATTTACGGTACTAACTATGTTACTTCTGGAGGAAATTGGATTGGTTGTTCAGGATTTTATTTAGGGGTAGCCGACTGCAGGAGACTGAATACAAATGAACGTCACAATTTTCAGATGCAAATTTTTAAAATAATTAGAAAACCATGTATCATTTCCTTTACACTTCACAAATAATTGTTACTTTGTGTTGGTATATCACATAAAATACCAATAAAATACTTTTAAGTTTGTGGGTGCAATATGAAAAAAATGTGGAAAAGTACATGGGTATGAATACCTTTCCAAGACACTCTATCTGTCTGTCTATAGATATTTACACACATAGTGCCTTGAAAAAGTATTCATACCCTGTGTACTTTTCCACATTTTTTTCAGACTACTATTATAATTTTATTACACATTATTATAATTATATATTCTTTAAATAGTGTATTTTTCAGGAAGATGACATTCCTCAAGCAATGTCGGACAGAATTATTTGCATAAGTCAGTTGTACGTGTTTTCATGCTAATTTTACATGTTGTCCCTATAGCTTTAAAGCTGTTCGGGGATTAGACTAGTGTGGCGGATGAAAGAAGCATAATTGAGAAGGTAGATATATTTTGATTTTCATGTTTCAGGCTGGCATTGTCTGCCTGGAAAACCCCTCTTATAATGATTAATGAGGCCTAGTTTTTTAGCTATCCAGATACATATTATTAGGCTCGGACTGGCCCATAGGAGAATAGGAGAATTCTCTGGTGGGCCTCTGTGCTGGAGTGGGCCACGACCCTCTTATATGAGCAGTACTGAGCTCTATGAGTGATTCCTTACTAAAATGTAAGAAGGGACTGGATGCCTTTCTTGAAAAGTATAATATTACAGGCTATATTCACTAGTTTCCTAGATACTGCGTTGATCCAGGGAGCTAGTCTGATTGCCGTATGTGGAGTCGGGAAGGAATTTTTTTCCCCAATGTGAAGCTTACTGTTTGCCACTTGGGTTTTTTTTGCCTTCCTCTGGATCAACATGTTAGGATAGGATATGGGTTGAACTAGATGGACTTAAAGTCTTCCTTCAACCTTAATAACTATGTTACTATATACTTGAATCGCCATGTACAGACAAAAGAAGCATCTTATTAATTTAACAATCTACGCAGTTTATTGTTATATAAATTTGTGATTGAGGATAATGTCACATTTGCATGTAAGCTAAAATTTGGTTACAGGTGGGCCCTTGGCATCATAGTCCAAGACTGCATATTATAACCAACAGAGCAGGTTTCTAAGATGAGACTCGTATAATCCTGATATTATGATGAGTATTATGCTAGTCCAGCAATCAAGTGAGAATTAAGTCCAGGTATATTAAATCTCTGCCCACTCAGGCTGACTGACAGCTGCAGCTTGTACTGAGCAGTGGGAGATCTCAGCAGCGTGGAGGAGGGACGCTGAGGAACTGTCAATCACCCTAGGTTGGTGCAGATAGTTTAAACATTCATAAAAGAATGTAAAGCCATTCTAATACAGATTTTTAAGATGGTACACCAGCCTCATCAGGTCGAAGAGAGCTGTGTAGTAATGTACGCAGTGTTGACTGTGAAATCTGGTGACTAGTCCTGATTAAACATGCACTCTTGGCTCGGATAAGCATGTATGTCTATTTCAATGAGGAAGGGATGGCAGCGGTATCTGATGTGATCCTTATATCCCCTGACACCTCCCATCATCGAACTATTAAGACTCCCATGTTCATGAGATCAGCGGGATCGTCCAACAACGCTGGCGAGACCGATTGACTATGTGCGCATGACCAGTTTAACAGATTAGGCAGTCTCAGTGTCTGATCACAATGATAGCTACACATAATGCTGCCATTACATTATATGTACTGAGACTAATCTCATACGACTGTAAATCCTCATTATGAAATGTATCATAGCCGGCATTACTAAACATAACAATGCGTCCGTCTTCTGAAGGATCTGAATCTGCGAGCAGTCTATCCATAACAAATGAGGTTCGCTGAGTATAATAATCCACAAGCTTAGCTGGTAAGTCCGCAGTGATTATGTTAAAGGTAAAGTATCAATGGATAGCACACCCTGTATATGTCAGCTCAGAGACGGGTATCGTGCTTTAAGAAACAATAGACTGAAATAAGGCCCCACAACGCTCTCTTGTAACAATACAGAAATCTTTACTAATTAGCTTAATGTATAGATTTTTACGCTCTGACAGTTGCAGAATTTTGTGCAATGATTCTTCTGCATGTGAACATGCCCTATAATTCCTATATGCAGGTACTGTTGTACATGAACCATGTGGAAATGCCTCTACCTCTGCACTGATTACTAATCAAATGTGGTCTGATTGTTACAATTATAGACCAACACAATCTAGCTAAACAAAAGGCCCAGATAGACGGGCTGATAATCGGGGCTCGCGAGTTCATCTGAACATCAAACAGGCAAGCATACACCCGACGGCCGGGCAAAATGCTCGCTACTCTGGAGTGCTTAAAATCCTCATTCTTGGCAGCACGTCGTCTTATGTAAACCGATGTGCTGCCGAATATGATGTTCTATGGGTACAGAATGATTGTATTAACAATACTTTTTGGTGGGCTTACATAACCAACGTGCAATCGTGGCCTAATACCACACAAACTGTTGTGCTGTTCATGGCTTTATGTTAAAACATTCACAGTGCAGGGAGAAAAAGTAAATGAACCCTTAAATTTATTAGCGCAGTTTTCTCAAATTGTATCTTCAGGAGCGGACTCAATAACCAGCACATGACGAAATAGATCAAGTTTAACATTCATAGACAAAAAAGAAGAATGTCCAACACATTTCAATCTAGTCTCTTATGAAAGCACTAATGGCTCTGGGAGGATCCCCTGTTTGTCTGATTCATGTACCCCAAATCTTGTCAAATTTAATAGGGAATTTCCTATTTTTGTAAATAAAGCGTTCAAAAGGTATTGATTAGTGATGAGTGAGTATGCTCGTTGTTCGGGTGGTCTCCGAGTATTTGGAAGTGCTCGGAGATTTAGTTTCTGTTGCCGCAGCTGCGTGATTTGCGACTTCTTGACAGCCTGAATACACGTGGGGATTCCCTAACAAATAGGCATTCCTCACATGTATTCAGGCTGTCAAGTAGCCGCAAATCATGCAGCTGCGGCAACAGAAACTACATCTCCGAGCACTTCCAAATACTCTGAGATCACCCGTTCAACGACCATACTCGCTCATCACTAATATTTGTGTGTTTTGTAATCTTAATGCACATTGCACGTCTCGGAGGGCGTCTGTCCATCCATCGCACAGCAATCACCCTCCTTACAGTAAAGAGAGATTCCTTTAGAAATATACAAGAATACAAATGCCATTCCTCTTCATCAAGAGCAGCAAACAATATTATAGGATCCAACACGTCTCCAGAAATAATTGGTAACCGGGCATGTCTGTATCATCTTTAACCTATTGATCCCCATTGTAGCACCCATATCAAATTCTCTAGTAGCTGCAAGCAATATTTTCTCATTGTTTAGGAGATATTTCCCTGCAAATGCAGTTCATCAATATTTCTTGGATGTTATGCATAATTTAGATCATGCCACAACATTTCTATTGGTTTTTGCAGCTTGTAGAGCCTTCAGTATGTCTTTTGCTGTTGCCACGGAGTTATTTTGAAGGTATTTCAGACTGCCCGTTGTTCTCATGGAGTGACCTTAACAAGACAACCAGGAAAATAGCACCAGTCCTGAATTTTCTCCAGTTATATGGACAATTTTTCTTCCAGGCTCATTTGTAGCCTCTTCCAGCCCTGTGTCTTTAGAACATGTTTTCTAATATCTTCATTAAGTTGTTGGCTTTTGAGTTCACACTGAGCAGACTTTCGTCAGAACAGGTTTGTCGGTAACCAGGCTTTGTGCTTTTTTAGTGTGAATTCACAAACTATTGGTACTGTACAGTGGTGCAGATTTAACGTACAACCTGCACTGATGGCTCTGCTGTAATGCCCCTTCCCAAACACTGCCTGTCCAGAGCTGTGTCAATCACACTTGTGCTCTAAACTTTCTTTGAGCAAAACAGACATAAGTGTGACTCCTCTCCAGACAGGCAGCGTGCAGGGAGGGGCAGTACAGCAGAGTGGACACTTTTATGAGAGAAAGAGAGTTGATAGAAGGGTTTGTAATGTGACACAGCTAAACTCAGCTGTGCTGCCCCTCAACTACAGTGAACTTATCTAAAAGGTGTCAGTCATCTGTGCTTTATAGCCAGCAAGGTCTAATCATGCAGAAGGTGAGGCGATGAGCTCTGTATCCTTATGTCTCCCACACTGAGAAACCTAAGCTATAGTGGAGGGGTGTTCTTTTTTGCTGTCTGTTTATGATTGGGCAATATCATAGGAGGCGGAAGCACTTGCCCCCCAGTGAAAACTCTAATAACACCGACTTGAACTTAAAGGGATTGTCCCACCAACAAAGTTAATTTTAAAGTTCATTTTAATCAATAGATCTTGGAATAATAATCATTTCCACAATTGGATGTTTAAAAACAGAAATGTTCCTGTGCTGAGATAATCTTATAAATGTGCCCTTGCTGTGTACTGTGTAATGGCCGTGTAGGGACATGGTCTGATCATACCATAGCTCCTGGGCAGGGGAGGATGCAAAAGAGAGTATACAGACAGGACAGCACAGGATCACAAATAATTCTTTCTTTTTAGGTAAAACATTTTTTAACCCCTTCATGATGGAGCCCATTTTCGTTTTTTCATTTCCGTTTTTTCCTCCCCTTCTTCCCAGAGCCTTAACTCTTTTTTTTTTCTGTCCACATAGACATATGAGGGATTTTTTTTTTGCGGGATGAGTTGCACTTTTGAATGACACCATTCATTTTACCACATAGTGTACGCGAAAACTGCAAAAAAAATTCCAAATGCGGTGATATTGTGAAAACCCCCCCCCCCACAATTCTGATGTTTTTAAAGAATTATTTTTACAGTGTATATTTTGTTCTAAAAATGACCTTGCAATGTGATCCTCCTCATCATTACGATTACAGCGATACCAAATATCTCCAGTTTCTTTTATTTTTTTAGTGGTGTAAAAAAAATCTGAAGTTTGCAAGAAAATTTTTTTGGAGTTGTCGCCTTTTTCCAAGACCCGTCACATTTTTATTTTTTTGTCTGATGGAGCCGTGTGATGGCTGTCGAAACAATGTTTTTATTAGTATCATTTTGGAATAGATGTGACGTTTTGATCGCGTGTCGCAGCATTTTTTGTGGCATTGTGGCGACCAAGAAAACAATTTTGGCGTTCTTGAATTTTTTCCTTTCGCGGTGTTTACTGATTGGGTTAATTGTTTTTATATTTTGATAGATCGGATTTCTCTGAACGCAGCGATAACACATCTGTATTTTTTTATTTTAGTAATATCTTTATTTTCAGTGGAGGGAAAGGGATTGATTTTAACTTTTTAGTTTTTTGTAAACTTTTTTTGTACTTTTTTACTGTTATTGTTAGCTCCTTTAGGGGATTGAAGATTCGGTCATCCGATCGCTTGTGCTATATACAGCGATGACACCGCATCGCTGTATATAGCGGAAATCACAGTCTCCTTTGAAGCTCGGCAACAGGCATAGTTTCAAAGGAGTTATGTAATGACAAGTGCGGGGGTCATCAGCTGACCCCCGGCTGTCATGACAACACATCGGCGACCCGCGATCAAGTCACGGGTGCGCCGATGGGAGGAGGTAATGGAGCGCGGGCACTTTGGTGCGTGTTAAATGCCGCTGTAAAAGATTGACAGGGGCAGGACACAGGTAGTAAGGACACGCGCGTCCTCGTTGTACTGTCAGAAATTGACAGCGGCATTTAACAGCTTAACAATCATGGGCGGAACTGCTCTCTACCCGTGATTGTTAGCGTCATGTCCTGGCTGTAATACACAGCCATCATCTGTCGGATATGGGGCGGGCTCACTGTGTGAGCCTGCTCCATACAACCACTTCTGAATTGCGTTGTGTAAATATACGCCATACGTCATGAAGGGTAAAAAACAGGCAGGGGAATGTTTTATCTCACAAAAAGAATCAGCTGTGATCCCGTGCTGTCCTGCCTGTATCCTCTCTTTTGCTTCCCCCCCTGCTCAGGAGCTGTGATATGATCGGACCATGTCCCTGTACGGTCAGACACGGCCATTACACAGTACACAGCAGTGACACATTTCTAAGATTATCTCAGTACAGGAGCATTTTATTTAATCACATTCAATTGTGGAAATTATTATTATTCCAAGATCTATTGATTAAAACTTTGTTTGTGGGAAAACCCCTTTAACCAAAGTTAACTCATTAGATGTCATATAATTTGATTGCTAATATCTCTACAACGGAGAGGCGAAATTAGAAAAAATAAACTTTATATCTTATCCACATTTTGCAGTTTTTGTGTGTGTGCAAATTATAAAAACATAACGCAGGGAAATTTACAAAGTGTTGATTACTGTTGCGGAAACGCACTTCTCTTTTTTTTTCATCCGGGTATTACCCATTAATTTCAGTGGGTACCTTAAAATCTGCAGGTAAAACCTCTGGTGTGTTTTTTTTTTTTCCTTCATTTTTTGGTGCATGTCTGTGGACGAATAGACAGAAAAACCCTTAAAGTAAATGCGTTTTGCCAATTAGCTCATAGAAAAGTCATTGACACAGAGGTTCCCCTACTTGTTCTCCTGTCCCTGTAGACATTTGCCCTAAAATAGCCCCGATCTGTACGGCTGGTAACCTCATACCAGCTTAGTTAGGTTGGGTTTGCCGATTGTGAGTTGGAGAACTATCGATTCAGAAATCCAGGTAATCCCTCAGGGTTCACTTACTTTTTGTTGCAAGTGTATATATATTATGCGTCTCCTGTGTCATTCCTTTATTTTCTGGGTAAAAAAAGCAAAACCTGGTCTTTCTCAAAAGCAAATTGGACTAATGATTGTTCTTCACGGCATAAGCCGCGTCTCATCAATCAGCGGTCTGTTACAAATAAATTGGATTGTGTGCGCGGCATAATACCTGGTATATCCTCGCCGGCCGGCGTCTTAATGGTGTTTTTTAAAAGATCAGATTCTTAAATTACATTTATCTTGTTATTTTCTTCCAGATGAAACCAAGCTGAAACTGTGGAACATCACTAACAAGAATGTGTTACACTTACCCACCATCTTCCACCACCTACCCCACCTTCTGTCCAAGGAGAACAGCTTGCAGCCAGCAATACACGTGGGTCAGGGAAGGACTGGAGGTAACTGCTGCTTATATAGAGAACGACTAGTTATCCTGCACCATGTATGTATACACCAGTGTTACCAAGCACAGTACCCCTACTGAAAAACATCACAACTCATTGCCACCCAAGACTGTGACCGTAACTGTGCCGCACCTTTTAATTGCACGTATCCCCTAGATAGATGATGGGTTATTAACTCCAACCTTTCTAGTCCAATGCGATTACTGATGAGCAAATTTATTCTTTTATTCATAATCATTTATCAAAGTTCTATTAAATGGAATCTGCCAGTAAGGTCAAAACACCCAAGCCGAAATATGGGCGTGCAGATCTTTGAAATTGTAAATCCCTAGACTCCATTATATTTTCTGTTTGTATTCCCAAGTAATTACTGTTTTCACTGATATGCAAATGAGGCGTTAAGTGCTCAGGGTGTGACAAAGCACTTTGCGAGCCTCTGCCTCCTCTGGTTGATTCTCCGCCCAGCACCAGCCTCTTTTAGCTTGATTGATTTCTCACGGTCTCATTTCCTTGCCTGACATCACAGATAGTGAGCTATCAATAAGGCTAAAGAGGCTGGTGCGAGCCAGGGATTCCATGTCTGAAGGCAGGCGCTAGTTAGGTGCTATTTAAGTGTAATATCCTCTGGGAATCAACCAAGGCAGGCAGGGATAGTAAAGTGCTATGACTCTTCTAAAGCACTTAATACCTCTTTTGCATGTGAATCTAAGATGCTGAATTGTTAGGAATGCAGCAACAGATTGAAATGTAAATCCACCAAGATATGTAGACCCATAAATGCGGTTTGAAGGTTTGATCTTTTAGCAGATTCTCTTTAAAGAGGTTTTCTGCAACTGTTATCTTCATAGGATAGGTATATAAAATCATTGGAGGTCCAATGCCCTGCGCCCCCTCTGATCATGTGTTACCAGCTCTGGCAGCATCTGGATATGTATGGCGCTGAACACCACAGCTCTATATACTGTGTAGTGGCCGCTCCTGGGTAACGGAGAACAACTCCAATTCAGTTGAATAGACACTGATTTGCAGAACCTGTTCACTGCCATTAAACCGTGTATTGAGCTGTGGTGTTCCCACTCTGTACAGATGGGAATATAACCCATCACACATATACAGTATATTACAGCACTACAGAGAATCAGACAGCTCTCCTGACTTATCAGTGTCAGTAAATATTTCCTTATACGATGCAATTTACCTAGAAATTTGTAGTGTTGTTCCTCTGTTATCACTCCTGGAAACATGGGATTTAATTCCCAGCTGAATGTTACCATTAAGCTTGCAAATGGGTTGTTTGTCTGCACAGTGATACTGTCAGCACTAATTAAGCAATGTCAGATTGTGTAGAGACACAAGCCATTACTATGGAAATTGGTAACACCACCGCGTTGTCATTCTGATCATATATATAAATACCATATATAGTTGTGTAAAAGCCGACCCGAGTTTAAGCTTAGGCACCTAATTTTGCCACGAAATACTGGGAAAACTTATTGACTCGAGTATAAGCAGGTTATGCATTGCCCCCTCATTCCTTTCCTGGTATGCGTGGCTCCTTATCCCCATCCTTGTCTGCATGGCTCCTTATCCCCATCCTTGTCTGCATGGCGCCTTATCCCCATCTTTGTCTGCATGGCTCCTTATCTCCATCCTTATCTGTATGGCTCCTTATCCCCATCCTTATCTGTATGGCTCCTTATCCCCATCCTGGTATGCATGGCTCCTTATCCCCATCCTTGTCTGCATGGCTCCTCATCCCCATCCTTGTATGTATGGCTCCTCATCCCTATCCTGGTATGCATGGCTCCTTATCCCCATCCTTATCTGTATGGCTCCTTATCCCCATCCTGGTATGCATGGCTCCTCATCCCCATCCTTGTATGTATGGCTCCTCATCCCTATCCTGGTATGCATGGCTCCTCATCCCTATCCTGGTATGCATGCCCTCCTCATCCCTATCCTGGTATGCATGGCTCCTCATCCCTATCCTTGTATGCATGGCTCCTCATCCCTATCTTTGTATGCATGATTCCTCATCCCTATGCTTGTATTCATGGCCCCCATGAGAAAAGCATAAAAAAAACCCAAACATCCTACTTACCATCCCTGTGCGCCCTCGCAGCTTCTTATTCCGGTGCCAGCAGCTCCTGCGGCCGAGCAATTACATTTCCCTGGTCATTAAGGTAATGAATATTCACTCCACACCTATGGGAGTGGTGAGAGGTGAACATTCATAACTCTTAAGTAGCGCTCACCCGTGATAGCCCGACAGCTGCTGGAAGCTGGCAGCTGACACTGTACGCGCTTTAAGAGAAATGAATATTCACTGCCACCATCCCCTTCCCCACCGTCTTCTGGGGCAGTGACTCGAGTATAAGCCGAAGGGGGCGTTTTCAGGTCAAAAAAATGTGCTGAAAAACTCTGCTTATACTTGAGTATATACGGTAAGTAACGGCTTACTTACACTAGCCAGTAATCGGAAAGACTTGTTCCTAAGTACACATATTAATCGATTATTTATCGGCCTGTGTAAGCCATTGTTTGTCAGGTGAAATGATTCTTAAGCTGACTTAAAAGTCAGTGTTTTCAGCAGCACATCGTCTTGTGTGCTGCCGAGAGCATTGCCAATCTATGTGCACAGAACGATTGTTTTGTGAGAATGGAGATGTGGTCATTCTGTCTAATCAGGCTGTTATATGACCGTGCACCCCGTCAGCTGTTGTTTTACGGCTGCGATCAGCAAATGACACAATGCAGAAACCCCTTTTTTAATTTCATTTTAAACTATTTATTTCCTACACATTCTATTTTTGCTCTTTCATTGTCCAGTTGTCCATTTGTTTATCAGTAATGTGTACCTCATTACTTTCACAGTGTCTATAGTAATGGGGATCCCTAGCGTGAAGAGAGAAGTCCACTCCTATCTGTCGGACACCCTCAACTCATTGATCTCCGAACTAAACCAACAAGAGAAGGAAGACTGTGTGATTGTGGTTCTAATCGCCGAGGTACGAGGCATCTACTTATTTCTCTACGGCGGATGTAATGAAACCATTTGGAAAGCTTACATGATTCACTTACGAGAATGAATTACCTTACTGAACACCTAAACGAGGAAAAGTTTCTGAAAAATTACTTTTCAGAAGTTTAGAATATCGGATACTTTTTGCGATGAGGGTGCCGAGGCTAAAAGGAAGAACATACTGTACCTTGACTTTTGGTATAATGATTCTTCATGTAGTATCTTCTTAATATGTTCCCATGGATCAGAGGTAGATAAAAAAAAGTCCTGTCACTTGCCAGAAATGCGTCATTTCTTACCTGGTGTAAAAGCCTCTGTTCTCCTGAATCTGGCATCATCTTTTTCTTCTTTCTACACCTCACTGACCATACTTGAGATATGGCCCTCTCTTCCCAATTTGTGAATCGAGTCTTTATAAAATCTAACTATACAAAAAGTTGCATGCAATGACTAAAGACGTAACAGTCTGAAACGCGTCTGCCATTACTCTGTCTGGAGTTTTTATGGATTTGCAATAAACAAGAATTTTTTATGGGGACCCCGTGCTGGATGTACCTTCTTTTTTTTGCTCATACAAAAAGTTCCTCCCAGTAAAGAGGACTATTATTTATCCGAATTTAAAAATGAACTTTACTGTGTGGATATTTTTTTGAAAGGTTATAGAGGGGAAATTAAAGAAGACTGAGAGAAATACAGGCAGCGTCATTTATACCAGGTAAAAAATTATATGCTTATGGCAAGTGACAGGGTGACTTTAAAGCAGTGTTTCTCAACTCCAGTCCTCAGGACCCACCAACAGGTCATGTTTTCAGGATTTCCTTAGTATTTCACAGGTGATAATTTTATCACCTGCTCAAGCATTAATTCCATCACCTTTGCAATACTAAGGAAATCCTGAAAACATGACCTGTTGGTGGGTCCTGAGGACTGGAGTTGAGAAACACTGCTTTAAAGGGAACCTGTCATGTCATTTTTAGTTGTTAGTGGGGCAGTGTGCATCACTAACACATTTTTGTCAATCTAAACGGCGCTGTAATCATGTCCAAAATTCACTTTATATAGTTATACAGTACCTGCTCATTCAGTCATAGGGGTGTGCTTCATTTTCTTTCAGTCACGGGCTCGTCATAGTGTCGACACGCGCACACTTTGATATTTCAGGTTGTGCCGATGTCACGGGAATCCGCACTAAAATCTTGCGCTTGCGCAATGTTGAGCGGGGAGCCGCGCATGCACAGTAACTTCACAAGCACGGGAAGCAGATCGTCACTGTGCATGCGCGGGAAGTAGATCGTCATTGTGCATGCGCGGGGAGCAGATCGTCACTGCGCATTCGCGGGGAGCAGATCGGCACTGCCCATGCGCGGGGAGAAGATCGACACTGCGCATGCGCGGGGAGTAGATCGGCACTGCGCATGCGTGGGGAGCAGATCGGCACTTCACAAGCACTGGAAGCAGATCGGCACTGCGCATGCGTGGGGAGCAGATCGTCACCGCATATGCGCAGCTCCCTGATTGACACTGCCCAAGTGCAGGGAGCTGCTCCACACTGCGCAAGTGTGGGATTTTAGAGCGGATTCCCGAGATGTCTACGCAATTCGGAACATCAAAGTGCATGAGCGGCGACAATATGACGACTCCGTGACTGAAAGAAAATGAAGCACACCCCTGTGAGTGAATGAGCAGGTACTATATAGCTATAAAAAGTGATTTTTGGACATAATTATGGCACATCGCATCACTAACAACGCACTGGGGACAGTTTAGTTGCAAAAATGACATGACAGGTTCCTTTTAAGATTCAGTGTGACATCCATTGGGTCACTGGATAGAGGACGTAATAAGGACATCATGGTAGAGATCCAGCTGCAGTCTCGGGAGATTCCAGGCCAGGCAGGTTTTTTCACACACAGGGTGATGGTGACCATCTGCGATGGCCTCCGGACCCTATTTACCAGCAGGTCTAGCAATAATGCGATTGTATTCAGGGAAATCTTATCCATCACAGGGGTCATCTATGGGCCGCATACTGTTTCATTTGCTTAATTGCCTTTTATAGCTCCAAATGTTGTGGTGTGTTCATCCGAGCGTGAATGCAGTAAGCGATTTGTATCCTTTATATCTTGAATATTAGAAGTCGTTCTCTACAAAACATCTTACAGATAAACAATGGCTTCTTAAGTATCTCTAATGCCTTCACTGATGGCTGTAGGAGCAGGAACGCTGTGTACGTAGGTGGCGAAACACAGAACAAATAGTCGTAATCAATAAAGTATTTATAGGAATGTGAATGAGAACAAATCTAATAAAAAAATGCATTAAGTATTTGTAATAATGTCTGCTGACCTTACTGGGTGAGCGAAAGTAATTGTGTATTCTTCAGGGGTTTGTAAGTAAATTTAGACTTGGAATTGGAGCAGACATTGTTACTAATTACATTGCATAATTAGCTGGTGGACATAATAAAGCTTCCAAATGAAAGTTGTCATTTTTGAGGTTCAATTATCTGCCTGACCATAGACCGTTCACAGTATATTTTCTCATTCCGAGTAATCCATCTACCTATTGAGATGTATCGGTAAAGCAGATCCATTGTGATTAGGATTGATCTTCGCTGCCCGGCCTAGTCGCTTGTGAATACCATGCTGCCGATTTGTTTGTATTCAGGATTATTTTTATCTGTCTTTATACCCAGCGCATAACAGAAAAACTCACTTACAAATAGAAAAGACGTAACCGTGTGTAAAGGGCCCGTCTCACATAGCGATATCGCTACCGAGATCGGTGCTGAGTCACTAGTTTTGTGACGCAGCACCGAGCTCACCAGCGATATCGCTGTGTGTGACATTCAGCGACGATCAGCCCCCCTGCTGGATATCGCTGATCGTCGCTGAAATGTCAGGACATTTTTTTGATCGCTGGTCTCCCGCTGACAGGCACGCATCGCTGCGTGTACGGGGAGACAGCGATCAGGTAACAAGACACAGCGGTTTCCAGCCGGCTGTGCTAGAAACCTTGTACTGGATACAGCGCGAGCAGGGAGTGTATCCAAGGTACAGCGGTCAGGCACCGCACAGCGCTTGGAAACCCGCTGTGTACCTTGGATACCAGCTCCCTGCATCAGCACGCTGGTATCCAAGGTACACTGCGGGTAACTAAGCGATGTTACCCGCAGTGTCGCTGTCCCAGATCGCTGCCTGAGCTGCCTGTTTGGCAGCTCAGCAGCGATCATGTAGCGATACACCAGCGATCCTGACAAGTTCATATCGTTGTCGGGATCGCTGGTGTATCGTTATGTGAGACCCAGCCTTAAGGTTTAAAGAAAACAAACCTTGTCTCATTGACAATAGTTGTTCTTTTGTCTCCTATATGGCAGCGCCATTCTATCCTACCAGGCATCTCAGCACCCTGAAAACCCGGTGAAACGCATCCTACATAACATCTAACTCAAAGGGAATCTGTTGTTAACATTTTTCTCAATAAATCACAGGTACTGCAGAATAGGGCAAGTGGAAACGTTTCCAATGATATTTGCTTCATAGCCATCCGGTGCTCCACTGCTCCAATATTCGTCTTTTGTAGATATGCAAATTAGGCCTGCAAGTGCACTTGTTGTCGTATTCATGCACTTGCAGTCCTCGGCTGATTTTCTTTTTCCCCACCCAGTGCTGCCCCCCCCACGTCTTTATTGGTCGATAAAGAGACTCTGCTTTGTAACCTTACCTCTGCTCCCTGTCGAAATCTTGTTCCCTGCACCACTTTACATGTGGCTGGGGCACATACAATAGGCCCACCAATTGCCATAGAGAAATGGAGCCGACTACTGCAAGTGAGAAAACTAAAACAAATGGGTTAACATGCGCTGCCGTGGAATAAGACAGGAATCCAAGTAATGTGCTTTGTCAACGCGTTTCAAAGTATTAAACTTTGTGTTTGGTCCTGATGAAGTTTAATCCTGCGAAACGCGTTGACAAATAGACCACATTTCTAGGATTCCTGTCTTCACCCCCGACCTACTGTCTCCTGCCTCACAATCCTGTAGAATGTAAGCCCGAAAGGGCAGGGTCCTCTCCCCTCTGTATCAGACTGTAATTGTTAGTTTATTTACTGTAAGTGATACCTGTAATTTGTATGTAACCCCTTCTCATGTACAGCACCATGGAATCAATGGTGCTATAGAAATAAATAATAATAATAATAATAAAAATAATAATTCTCATCTTCGTGGGTCTGAAGCTGCCTTAATTCTCTTCAATGACCAGGTGAGCAATTTATTGATACATTTTACCCAGATTTATTTTATTTTATTCATTTATGTAGCGCTATTAATTCCACAGCGCTTTACAGACATTATTGGCACTGTCCCCGATGGGGCTCACAATCTAAATTCCCTATCGGTATGTTTTTGGAATGTGGGAGGAAACTCACGCAAACAAGGGGAGAACATACAAACTCCTTGCAGATGTTGTCCTTGATCGGATTTGAACCCAGGACCCCAGCGCTGCAGTGCTAACCACTGAGCCACCGTACCGCCTAGATAAGACCTTATTACGTCTTTTTTCATTCTCTAGTTTTATAATGGACTACTGCAAGTACACAGATATGCAAGTTAAATACGCAAGTGCACTTGTGGGGCGTGACAGATTCTCTTCAAAGTACATGTAGCCTGTCAGCTTGTTAAAAAAAAGATTTCACTCAATTTTTACGTTTTGGGGAACTCTCAGTTCTTGTGTTAAGTGATACGCTGAACAAAACTCAGCAGTGAGGAATTTCTTGGAGAGATAGAAGGGAAGTGGGAAGTTTCACATTTACAACACCTATAGATTACATATAAAGAGAAAGTGGAGTTCCTGTATTACCCTGATCATTTTGGGACTGTCGGAGATATATTTCTGACCTAAGGCCATTCGTAGGCCCATGTGTAGAGAAAACAAAAAATATTGATGCTGCACCATGTAAGTTTTTTTCCATTGTGCCGCTGCGCATAGTAAAGGCTAGTCTACAATAATGAGAAAAAATGTTGTGTCAACATATATGTTCCCAGAGTATGATAAATACGCTATTCCAATGGGGTGTGACTCAACACTCCTACCTCACACAGGGTGGGGGGAGGCTCCTGCTGCAGTCATGTCCTACTGCTACAAACAAAATGAGAGGAAACTGACCTCTGTAGTCACATAGAGAAGATTTCTTTTTCTTTTTTTCAGCTTTAATCATATGAAACAGAATAGGGTCAAAAAAAGGTGCGGATAAAGAAAGGAAGTTCTGTAATTTTTTTTTTTTTTGTGCATTTCCTATGTTTAGTGTTTGGTTAGCCTTAAGGTACTGCCACACTACACAATCCCGCTAGCGATCTCGTTAGCGTCGCATACTAATGAGATCGCTAGCGGGATTGTTTCTATATCGCTAGTAGCTACCTATTTTAGCGATGTCGTTAAGGACGCTATCGCGGTTAGCGATCTCCTTAACGACTTTAGCGTACAAGTACCGCTAAATCGCAAAAGTGCACTCAGCGATAATACTTACCAGCGGCGCCAGCGACGAATAGGTCGGAACGATTCCCGACGAGCGAGATACAGAGAAGCTCGTCGGCAGCTCCGCCTGAACAACATCGCTAACGGGATCGTAAATAGACGTTTTAGCGACCGTTAGCGATGTTGTTTATGTGGCATACTTTACTTTATACTACTGATTTCTGTCTTCCTTTCCTGTGTCCTTTATCAGATAACCAATTATGAATTGTGAGATAAGAGATCTGGGAAGGAGAGCTCCTGAGATTAATCAACCTCAGACTCCTGTTCAGGCCGATTAAATAGTCTGTTTTTTTTTTTTTGTGTATTTACGGACAGTCTGTCTCCCACCATCTTCGTCTGCCAGTGCATTGCTATGTGGTAATTGCATTAACACTACAGTAACAGAGTTCTGTAAAAACTGCTTTTGTAGCAGAAACCATCATGTCCGCTTAGCTCAGCGTCACAGTAATGTAAGGACAGTGTTACTTCTGCCAGGAGAGAAACTGTGAGTTTTTGTGCTGACAAATCATATAGTGATTATCGTAGAAGAAAGCATGTCCCATAGTAGAAAAAAACCTCCCCATAGTCTCATTATTTCTAGTGCATAGACAAATAAGATCTGTTATCTACTGTAGCCATATCAAAAATGTATGATTCCCTGTCTAAAGAGCATTTCCATCTGTAAGAATTTACACTATGTAGTTAGTGCATTCATGGGTTAACCAGTCTTCCAAATTAGAGGGGTAACTGTTGGGGTAGCAGGTGCCAAGGGCTCTTCTGCTGTATGAATAGACTCCTAAAATAAATGCCATGATAGGTTGGGGCCCCGTTACAGATTTTGCATTGGCACCTTATGAATTTTCAAATTGCGATAAGCAGGACGACATCGGACACCGGTTAGCGTTACACAGACGGTCATATAATGCAATACAGAAGTATAGTAGGGTCTAGGGGTCATATTTGACACAGAACTTTCCTTTATTCCCCATAGAAAATTCCTCACTCACTCATGTCACCTGCACCTTAAATTACACAATCCAACGTTTTCTTTCTCTTTTGAAAACTGCAAAAACTCTTACTGTCGCTCTTATTCATTATTGTCTGTACTAATTTAACTCCCTATTGATTGCTCTACCTCTTACCAAACTTTCTCCTCTCCAATCAATCCTGAATGGGGCAGCCAGGGTTGTAGTTTTGTCCTGCCGTTGCACCGATGTCTCCACCTTGTGCCAGCCATTGCACTGGTTACCCATCCACTACAGAATTCAATGTAAACTTTCCTCTCACCCGTAAAGCTGTACACAGTTCTGCTTCACCATACATCTTTTTCCTTATCTCTGTCTATCACCTTAAGGCAGGGGTCGACAAAGTTGTTCAGAATCTAGGAGCCAGCCAAAAAATTTAGGAGCCAGAATTTTTTCTTAACAAACTTGGTTTTTAATTTAACAAAAAAACATTACAAACGTTATAAACATTTAACTTCTAAAGATAATAAATATTATATTTTGATATATTACCGTATATACTCGTGTATAAGCTGAGATTTTCAGCCCATTTTTTAGGGCTGAAAGTCCCCCTCTCGGCTTATACGCGGGTCATATACGGGGGTCGGAGGGGGAGCGGGGGTGTCGGATCATACTCACCCCTCCGCCGGCGCGGTCTCTGCAGCCCCCCTGCTTGCTTCTCTCCACGATCTCTGGCTCCATCCTGCAGCGGTCACATGGCACCGCTCATTAAAGTCATGAATATGCACATATTCATGACTTTAATGAGCGGTACTATGTGACCGCTGTAGGTAGGAAGCGCTGCGGAGAGCGCCGGGAGAAGAGGAGAGGCTGCAGGGACGCGCCGGCGGAGGGGTGAGTATAGCGATATTTACCTGTCCCATTCCACCACTGCGCGCTGCGTCCTCGTCTGACTTCTCTGGCTGTGAATGATCAGGCAGAGGGCGCGATGACGTCCTTAGTGCACGCCGCGCCCCCTGCCAGATCATTCACTGCTGAGGACCCGGAAGAGGACGCATCGCAGCGGTGCAGAGAGGACAGGTAAATATCTCAGGTGCCGGGGTCCTAAGCGAGCGGTGACACCGGCACCTGTCCCACATAGCGCGCCGGTGTCACTGCCTGCTCAGGACACCTGCACCTGGCCCTCAGCGACGAGAGGTGAGTATGTCATTTTTTTTTGCAGCAGCATATGAGGCCTAATGGGGCATAATCTGTGGAACATATGGGGGCATAATCTGGAGCATATGGGGGCATAATCTGTGGAACATATGGGGCATAATTTGGAGCATATGGGGTCATAATCTGGAGCATATAGGGGCATAATATGGAGCATATGGGGGCATAAACTGTGGAGCATATGGGGGCATAATCTGGAGCATATGGGGGCATAATATGGAGCATATGGGGGCATAAACTGTGGAACATATGGGGGCATAATCTGGAGCATATGGGGGCATAATCGGGAGCATATGGGGGCATAAGCTGTGGAACATATGGGGCATAATCTGGAGCATATGGGGGCATAATATGGAGCATATGGGGGCATAAGCTGTGGAGCATATGGGGGCATAATCGGGAGCATATGGGGGCATAATCGGGAGCATATGGGGCATAATCTGGAGCATATGGGGGCATAATATGGAGCATATGGGGCATAAACTATGGAACATGGGGGCATAATATGAAGCATATGGGGCATAAGCTGTGGAACATATGGGGCATAATCGGGAGCATATGGGGGCATAATCGGGAGCATATGGGGCATAAACGGGAGCATATGGGGGCATAATCTGGAGCATATGGGGGCATAATCTCTGAAGCATATTGGGCATAATCTGGAGCATATGGGGGGGCATAATCATTTTTCACCCTAGGCTTATACGCGAGTCAATAAGTTTTCCCAGTTTTTTGTGGCAAAATTAAGGGGGTCGGTGTTGTGAATGGGCTTGAGATGAGTTCTGAGCAGAGGCTCCCTCTGGTGGTTACAAGCGGTACTGGTCTGTCCAGTGAAGATTGTGAAGATTGTGAGGATTGGGAATCAGGTGTTACTGACTGGTCTTATATAAGGGAGTCACCTTCCCATCAGGGTTGCCGGTGATCAATTGTTCTGGTCTCTATCTTTGATTCCTGTTTCTCTTGTAGCCTGCTGTGTCGTGTCTGCATCTCCTGCTAACAGATAAGACATTTTCTTCTTTTTGTTTTTGTGCTTAATTTTTGCATTTTGTCCTGCACTTCTGTGGGGGCCTTCAGGGTCCCCTCCGGGGGCTTTTGCCCTCTCAGTTTAGTTCAGCCACTGATGTTTGTACTTTTGCTTTTTCCAGTTTTTTCAGTGGCTGCTGTTTTGATTTTGTTACACCAGAGAACTAATTTAGGTGGTAGAGGTCGTGTGATCTCAGGTGTTTTTGAAATTAGTAGAGTTGGTGCTTTTCAGGGTTTTCTGGGATTGCAGTAAGTACCCTTCCTATCCTTTTCTATTTAGTTAGTTTGGGCCCCAACGTTTGCTCATACTATTTTCTGTCTGTGTCAGTATTTCATCTTGTCTAACCGCCATTACATGTTTGGGGGCTTTCTATTATCTTTGGGGTTCTGCTCCGGGGCAGATAGCTTTCCTATATCTATCTTAGGTGTAGTTAGTTTCTCAGGCTGTGACGAGGCGTCTAGGACCAACGTAGGAACGCTCCACGGCTGCCTCTACAGTCATGGCCAAAAGTTTTGAGAATGACACAAATATTAATTTTTACAAAGTCTACTGCTTCACTTTTTCTAATGGCAATTTGCATATACTCCAGAATGTTCTAAAGAGTGATCAGCTTAACAGCAATTACTTGCAAAGTCAATATTTGGCTAGAAAATGAATTTTATCCCCCAAAACACATTTCAACATCATTGCAGCCCTGCCTCAAAAGGACCAGCTAATCTCTTTTCAGTGATTGCTCCATTAACACAGGTGTGAGTGTTGATGAGGACATGGCTGGAGATCAATCTGTCATGATTAAGTAAGAATGACACCACTGGACACTTTAAAAGGAGGCTGGTGCTTGGCATCATTGTTTCTCTTCTGTTAACCATGGTTATCTCTAAAGAAACACATGCAGTAATCATTGCAATGCACAAAAATGGCCTAACAGGGAAGAGTATCGCAGCTAGAAAGATTGCACCTCAGTCAACAATCTATTGCATCATCAAGAACTTCAAGGAGAGAGGTTCCATTGTTGCCAAAAAGACTTCAGGGCGCCCAAGAAAGACCAGCAAGCGCCAGGACCGTCTTTTAAAAGTGTTTCAGCTGCGGGATCGGGCTACCAGCAGTGCAGAGCTTGCTCAGGAATGGCAGCAGGCAGGTATGAGTGTATCTGCACGCACTGTGAGGCGGAGACTCTTGGAGCAAGGCCTGGTCTCAAGGAGGGCAGCAAAGAAGCCACTTCTCTCCAGAAAAAACATCATGGACAGACTGATATTCTGCAAAAGGTGTAGGCAGTGGACTGCTGAGGACTGGGGTAAAGTTATTTTCTCTGATGAATCCCCTTTTCGATTGTTTGGGACATCAGGAAAACGCCTCATTCGGAGAAGACAAGGTGAGCGCTACCACCAGTCTTGTCTCATGCCAACTGTTAAGCATCCTGAAACCATTCATGTGTGGGGTTGCTTCTCAGCCAAGGGAATCGGCTCTCTCACAGTCTTGCCTAAAAACACAGCCATGAATAAAGAATGGTACCAGAATGTCCTCCAAGAGCAACTTCTCCCAACCCTCTAAGAGCAGTTTGGCGATCAACAATGCCTTTTCCAGCATGATGGAGCACCTTGCCATAAAGCAAAGGTGATAACTAAATGGCTCAGGGAACAAAACATAGAGATTTTGGGTCCATGGCCTGGAAACTCCCCAGATCTTAATCCCATTGAGAACTTGTGGTCAATCATCAAGAGATGGGTGGACAAACAAAAACCTAAAAATTCTGACTAAATGAAAGCATTGATTGTGCAAGAATGGACTGCTATCAGTCAGGATTTGGTCCAGAAGTTGATTGAGAGCATGCCAGGGAAAATTGCAGAGGTCCTGAAGAAGAAGGGTCAACACTGCAAATATTGACTTGCTGCATTAACTCATTCTAATTGTCAATATAAGCTTTTGTTACTCATATGCTTGCAATTATTATATTTCTGTCTGTGATAAAAACATCTGTCAAACACACATAAAAACCAGAGGGCAGCAGATCATGTGAAAATATAATATTTGTGTCATTCTCAAAACTTTTGGCCATGACTGTAGTTGTTGTGGTTAGTCAGGGTACTGCAATCTCATAGATTCCAACTGCTCTGGTGTATTGCCTTTTTTTGCCTGCACTCCTCAGCTACTGAAACATAACAGGTCGGCTTATACACGGGTCGGCTTATACATGAGTATATACGGTAGATTTTAGGCAACATTCTAGTTTTATAGGGGGGGTCGTTACGGACGCGGCGATACCAAATATGTGTACTTTAATTGTTTTGTTTTTTTTATTTACAGGAATAAATGAATTTATTGGGGAATATTTTTTTTATTATGATTTTTCTTAACACTTTTTATTTTTTATTTTTTCTACTTTTTTACTGTGTCCCAGGGTGGGACATCACTGTATATTATACATGGTATTATACATTGTATAATACCAGATCGCTGGTGTGTCAGTGTGCATAGCACTTCCTCACACCAGCAATCGCTCTGGCATCGCTGCAGGCTTCTCAGTGCTTGCTCTCAGCAGGCACTGAGGAAGCCGCCTCCCTGCAGGACCCGGATGGACCCCGGCACCATCTTGGATCCGGGGTCCTGCAGAGAGGAGGGACCCTCGGAACAGCGCGACACATCGCGCTGTTCTGAGGGTCTCAGGGGAGCGTGCAGGGAGCCCCCTCCCTGCGCGATCCTCCCCTGTGCCCCCAGTACACCGAGATCATGTTTGATCGCGGTGTGCCAGGGGTTAATGTGCCGGGAGCGGTCCGTGACCGCTCCTGACACATAGTGCCGGGTGTCAGCTGTGATAATCAGCTGACACCCGGCTGCGCTCCCCCCAGGCGCCAGGCATGATTTTCTTGGCGGCCTGGCGCCTGGGTTTGTCGAACCCTGCCTTAAGAATATGCCAGACTAAGCGAGATCGCTAACGAGATCGCTACTGCGTCACCATTTATGACGCAGTAGCGATCTCGTTAGCGACTTAGCTGTGTGTGACATGTAGCAGCGATGTGGCCCCTGCTGAGATGTCGCTGATCGCTTATGAACGTTCTGAGCCGTTTTTTGGTCGTTGGTGTCCCGCTGGTGAGCCTGAATCGCTGAGTGTGACACCCTTTATGAACGACTTCACCAGCGTCGCAGGTGGGACTAGGTTTTCCCAACGACCGCAGAGGTCGTTATACAGATCGCTGATTAGTTGTGTTTGGAATCTAACTAGCTATCACATAGAGATCGC
>JARQOD010000004.1:28649808-28785867 GCA_033576555.1 Oophaga sylvatica
TTAGGTGTAGTTAGTTTCTCAGGCTGTGACGAGGCGTCTAGGACCAACGTAGGAACGCTCCACGGCTGCCTCTACAGTCATGGCCAAAAGTTTTGAGAATGACACAAATATTAATTTTTACAAAGTCTACTGCTTCACTTTTTCTAATGGCAATTTGCATATACTCCAGAATGTTCTAAAGAGTGATCAGCTTAACAGCAATTACTTGCAAAGTCAATATTTGGCTAGAAAATGAATTTTATCCCCCAAAACACATTTCAACATCATTGCAGCCCTGCCTCAAAAGGACCAGCTAATCTCTTTTCAGTGATTGCTCCATTAACACAGGTGTGAGTGTTGATGAGGACATGGCTGGAGATCAATCTGTCATGATTAAGTAAGAATGACACCACTGGACACTTTAAAAGGAGGCTGGTGCTTGGCATCATTGTTTCTCTTCTGTTAACCATGGTTATCTCTAAAGAAACACATGCAGTAATCATTGCAATGCACAAAAATGGCCTAACAGGGAAGAGTATCGCAGCTAGAAAGATTGCACCTCAGTCAACAATCTATTGCATCATCAAGAACTTCAAGGAGAGAGGTTCCATTGTTGCCAAAAAGACTTCAGGGCGCCCAAGAAAGACCAGCAAGCGCCAGGACCGTCTTTTAAAAGTGTTTCAGCTGCGGGATCGGGCTACCAGCAGTGCAGAGCTTGCTCAGGAATGGCAGCAGGCAGGTATGAGTGTATCTGCACGCACTGTGAGGCGGAGACTCTTGGAGCAAGGCCTGGTCTCAAGGAGGGCAGCAAAGAAGCCACTTCTCTCCAGAAAAAACATCATGGACAGACTGATATTCTGCAAAAGGTGTAGGCAGTGGACTGCTGAGGACTGGGGTAAAGTTATTTTCTCTGATGAATCCCCTTTTCGATTGTTTGGGACATCAGGAAAACGCCTCATTCGGAGAAGACAAGGTGAGCGCTACCACCAGTCTTGTCTCATGCCAACTGTTAAGCATCCTGAAACCATTCATGTGTGGGGTTGCTTCTCAGCCAAGGGAATCGGCTCTCTCACAGTCTTGCCTAAAAACACAGCCATGAATAAAGAATGGTACCAGAATGTCCTCCAAGAGCAACTTCTCCCAACCCTCTAAGAGCAGTTTGGCGATCAACAATGCCTTTTCCAGCATGATGGAGCACCTTGCCATAAAGCAAAGGTGATAACTAAATGGCTCAGGGAACAAAACATAGAGATTTTGGGTCCATGGCCTGGAAACTCCCCAGATCTTAATCCCATTGAGAACTTGTGGTCAATCATCAAGAGATGGGTGGACAAACAAAAACCTAAAAATTCTGACTAAATGAAAGCATTGATTGTGCAAGAATGGACTGCTATCAGTCAGGATTTGGTCCAGAAGTTGATTGAGAGCATGCCAGGGAAAATTGCAGAGGTCCTGAAGAAGAAGGGTCAACACTGCAAATATTGACTTGCTGCATTAACTCATTCTAATTGTCAATATAAGCTTTTGTTACTCATATGTTTGCAATTATTATATTTCTGTCTGTGATAAAAACATCTGTCAAACACACATAAAAACCAGAGGGCAGCAGATCATGTGAAAATATAATATTTGTGTCATTCTCAAAACTTTTGGCCATGACTGTAGTTGTTGTGGTTAGTCAGGGTACTGCAATCTCATAGATTCCAACTGCTCTGGTGTATTGCCTTTTTTTGCCTGCACTCCTCAGCTACTGAAACATAACAGGTCGGCTTATACACGGGTCGGCTTATACATGAGTATATACGGTAGATTTTAGGCAACATTCTAGTTTTATAGGGGGGGTCGTTACGGACGCGGCGATACCAAATATGTGTACTTTAATTGTTTTGTTTTTTTTTATTTACAGGAATAAATGAATTTATTGGGGAATATTTTTTTTATTATGATTTTTCTTAACACTTTTTATTTTTTATTTTTTTCTACTTTTTTACTGTGTCCCAGGGTGGGACATCACTGTATATTATACATGGTATTATACATTGTATAATACCAGATCGCTGGTGTGTCAGTGTGCATAGCACTTCCTCACACCAGCAATCGCTCTGGCATCGCTGCAGGCTTCTCAGTGCTTGCTCTCAGCAGGCACTGAGGAAGCCGCCTCCCTGCAGGACCCGGATGGACCCCGGCACCATCTTGGATCCGGGGTCCTGCAGAGAGGAGGGACCCTCGGAACAGCGCGACACATCGCGCTGTTCTGAGGGTCTCAGGGGAGCGTGCAGGGAGCCCCCTCCCTGCGCGATCCTCCCCTGTGCCCCCAGTACACCGAGATCATGTTTGATCGCGGTGTGCCAGGGGTTAATGTGCCGGGAGCGGTCCGTGACCGCTCCTGACACATAGTGCCGGGTGTCAGCTGTGATAATCAGCTGACACCCGGCTGCGCTCCCCCCAGGCGCCAGGCATGATTTTCTTGGCGGCCTGGCGCCTGGGTTTGTCGAACCCTGCCTTAAGAATATGCCAGACTAAGCGAGATCGCTAACGAGATCGCTACTGCGTCACCATTTATGACGCAGTAGCGATCTCGTTAGCGACTTAGCTGTGTGTGACATGTAGCAGCGATGTGGCCCCTGCTGAGATGTCGCTGATCGCTTATGAACGTTCTGAGCCGTTTTTTGGTCGTTGGTGTCCCGCTGGTGAGCCTGAATCGCTGAGTGTGACACCCTTTATGAACGACTTCACCAGCGTCGCAGGTGGGACTAGGTTTTCCCAACGACCGCAGAGGTCGTTATACAGATCGCTGATTAGTTGTGTTTGGAATCTAACTAGCTATCACATAGAGATCGCACTAGCGATCTCGACAGGTTAAGTCGTTGTCGTGATTGCTGGTGCGATCGCTAAGTGTGGCAGTGCCTTTACCCGTGCGATTGATTGAATGCTAACATCCTCCATAATCCGAACCTCCCGTTTCCATCTCCAAGACTTCTCTCCTGCTGCCCCAGTTTTCTGGAATGCACTACCCCAGGCGATCATACAGATACCCTCACATTTTTAAGGAAGCTTTAAAAACCATTTCACCTATCGCCTCACTTCACTAACATAACTCTTCCCTGTTCCTCCTTTCTAAAATTTTCTTAGATTCTGGTCCCTCTTACTCATCTGCCTCCACATCCTCCATGCACCCAGTAGCACTTGGGGACTATACTTAGACCTTAGACAAATACCGGCTGATGACCAGATCCTGCTGCCTTATATCATAACCCTTATTTATTATAATCATAGCTGGACAATACATGACAAGCACTTTTTACCTATTGTGACCCCCTCCTCCCCGTTTTCTTCTAGATGGTAACCTTGTGAGCAGAGCCCTCACTCCTCCTGTAACTATTGAAATAATCTAATTAATAAAATTATTGGCAGACGAATTAAGCTCACGCCTCAGCTAGCTTTACTCTCGTTGGAGTTCCCAACCACAGAAATTGACAAAATCTTTTTGATAATACACATCCTCTTAGTCACCAAAAACATGATAGCCTATAATTGGAAAAACCAATTCCCTCCATCATACTCAGATGTTATAGAAAGAATCAAACTCCATAAGGACTATGAGATAAAATTTGCTATCGCAAACAACCAATCCAAAAGGTTCATAAATAAGTGGTCTCACTGGGAAAATATAAATTAACCCCTCCCTCCCCCCCCTTCCTTTCCATTCCTTCCCTTCTTCCTCTCCCTTCCCTTCTTTTTTCCAATCCAGCTATTCCTAAAAGATAAAGTATTGCGCCATAACTTGCTATCTGGTTCTCATTGTGGTACTGGATATAATCCAGTTAAATTCTGACAAATACATGTCATCTGTTTACAAATATTTGTATGTTTATTCGTTTGCTCATCGGTTTATACACCCATCCGACATGGAACTCCTCAACTGTGTTTTAAATCACGGTTTAAAATATATTATTTTGCTATAACTGTAAAGCATGTCTAATAATGCTTTTTACTTCTGTACTATTGTTTCAGTATTAATGTTTTATAAAATGTTCAATAAAAACACTGAAAAACTATTGAAATGTGTTGCATTGTATTGTGTTTATTGTCTGTACATGTCCCCTCTATGATGTAAAGTGCTGCGTAATATGTTGGCGCTATAGAATTATTATTAGTATTATTATAGCAGCGTATACTACTAGGTTCATGCATGATAATCTTTTTGTAGGACTAAAAACAACATATGAAATTTAGGAAAAAATATTAAAAAAAATTTTTTGCCAATAAAAAATACATTACAAAAAGTACACATAATTGGTGTCGCTGCACCCCATAATGAGGTCAGCTATGAAATTATCATGCTACTTTTACCCACGCAGTAAAACAAGCCTTCACACAGCTCGGATGACAGAAAGATAAAAATCGTAGCTCTTTGAAAATGGAAACCATTTATTTTATTTTATTGTGCAAAAGAAATAATTTTTTTATCCCTGTAAAACTCAAACTGGAAAAACTAAATCTAACAAACAAAACCTTAAGAAATTGAGGAATTGCTGTTTCACCCCTCACCCTTGAAACTATATATTCTTCATTTAATGTTATGTTTTTCAAAATAGATACATAAAAGTACAACTCGTCCTATCATAGGATTGTTAGAGTTGGACCTCGTGTCCAACCCCCCTGCTCAGTGCAGGATTCACTAAACCAACTCAGACAGATGTCTGTCCAGACTCTGAAGACTTCCATTGAAGGAGAACTCGCCATGGCTCGTGGCAGCCTGTTCCACTCATTGATCATCTTCATTGTCAAAAAGTTTTTTTCTAATATCTAATCTTTATCTTCTCCCCTTCAGTTTCATTCCATTGCTTCTCGTATTTCCATGTGCAAATGAGAATAATGATTCCTCTGCAGTGTGAACGCCCTTCAGATATTTGTAGACAGCTATTAAGTCTCCTCTTAGGCTGGGGTCACACACAACGTCTAAAAAATCGGACCGTTTTAGTCAGTCGATTATCGCACAAACATTTCATGAACATTCATCCGTCTGTCATCCGATTTCCCGGGGAGGATGCGATTTAGTCGCATCTGAGCGTACGTGTAACATCCGATTGACATCTGACTTGCAAGATTTTGTCGGTGGCTAGCAAAACCAACATATAATGGATCCAAATGAATAGTTTTTAAATCACAAAAGAAAGAATAGATATATACACATAGAATACATATATATACAGTACAGACCAAAAGTTTGGGCACACCTTCTCATTCAAAGATTTTCGGTATTTTCATGACTATGAAAATTGTACATTCACACTGAAGGCATCAAAACTATGTATTAACACATGTGGAATAATACAATACACTTAACAAAAAAGTGTGAAACAACTGAAAATATGTCTTATATTCTAGGTTCTTCAAAGTAGCCACCTTTTGCTTTGATTACTGCTTTGCACTCAGAAAAGGTGAACGGATGGACTCTACATGCCTGGTTCCCACCGTGAAGCATGGAGGAGGAGGTGTGATGGTGTGGGGGTGCTTTGCTGGTGACACTGTTGGGGATTTATTCAAAATTGAAGGCATAGTGAACCAGCATGGCTACCACAGCATCTTGCAGCAGCATGCTATTCCATCCGGTTTGCGTTTAGTTGGACCATCATTTATTTTCCAACAGGACAATGACCCCAAACACACCTCCAGGCTGTGTAAGGGCTATTTGACCAAGAAAGAGAGTGTTGGGGTGCTACGCCAGATGACCTGGCCTCCACAGTCACCAGACCTGAACCCAATCGAGATGGTTTGGGGTGAGCTGGACCGCTCACCGCTTCAATTTTGAATAAATCCCCAACAGTGTCACCAGCAAAGCACCCCCACACCATCACACCACCTCCTCCATGCTTCACGGTGGGAACTAGGCATGTAGAGTCCAGCCGTTCACCTTTTCTGTGTGCAAAGCAGTAATCAAAGCAAAAGGTGGCTACTTTGAAGAACCTAGAATATAAGACATATTTTCAGTTGTTTCACACTTTTTTGTAAAGTGTAATGTATAATTCTACATGTGTTAATTCATAGTTTTGATGCCTTCAGTGTGATTCTACAATTTTCATAGTCATGAAAATACAGAAAAATCTTTGAATGAGAAGGTGTGTCCAAACTTTTGGTCTGTACTGTGTTGTGTGTGTGTGTGTGTGTGTGTGTGTATATATATATATATATATATATATATATATATATGTATACATATATTTATAGTTCATGCACTTCTACATAGTGTAATAGCCGCTAATTCATTTGCCGGCTTTTGTGAAATTACAGAACCCGACATGAAGCTGTAAGCCCCTGAATGAATGAGCTCCTCTCCCGGCCGACAGGAGAGGAAGTGATTAGCTGGGAAGCTTAATTGATTGCTTCCCAGGCTAATCAGTTCACTTCAGGTCAACCGGGGACTCACTCTGACATCACTGATGCTGTGCGGTGTCCCCGGCTGACCTGAACTGATTAGCCTGGGAAGCAATCAATTAAGCTTCCCAGCTAATCACTTCCTCTCCTGTTGGCCGGGAGAGGAACTCATTCATTCGGGGGCTTACAGCTGAGCTGCCAGCATTAGCTGTGCTGCTAGCTGTAAGCCAGTTAACCCTTTGTGAAGGATTACAGCGTGAGACCTGACAGAGCACCGGATAGGTAAGAATAATGTTGCTTTATTATTTTATTTTTATTACAGGAGAACAAGGGCTTCGCACGGATTACCTGTAAAATAAAAGATGGTCAAAAACTGTGTTATTATTTCATTAAAATGATTTTGTATTAAAGTGTGTGTGTTTTATTTTTATTTCATACAACAGGATTAATAATTGATAATTGTCTTATTGTCAACTCTCAATTATTAACCTGGCTTAAAGTCACCTTAAAATAGCAAGGTGGCTTTAACCCTTTATTAACCCATTAGCCACCGCTGCAGGGCAATGGGAATAGACGGGCTAAGTGCCAGAAAGGGCGCATCTAATTATAAATTTGCCTTTTCTGGGGTGGCTGGGGGCAGATGTTAGTAGCCGGGGGGGGCACAAAATAAATGCACCCTCCCTAGGCTATTTTCTGCCCCACTCGCTGGCTTTGTCTGTCTGGTTGAGAAAATAGCGGGGGAGCCCACGCATTTTTTTTCAACGAATTTACACCTTTAATTAGCGCCTACATGTATGAAATTTTGCACAATACACTCATGTCATTGTTAGTGAAAACCATATATCAAACTACATGAAATGACATGGTTAACTGTATGTAAACCATGTGTCATTTCATGTCGGGTTCTCTAATTTTACAAAAGCCGGCAATTGAATTAGCGGCTATTATACTATGTAGAAGTGCATGAATAAATATATATATATATATATATATATATATATATATGTGTTGTGTCACAATGACATGTGTGTATATGTATGTATGTATATGTGTGTATGTATATATATATATATATATATATTATGTATTCTATGTGTGTATATGTATTCTTTCTATTCTTTATTAAAGCTGTCAGTTTGATTTTACAGTATAGCCGGGGATGAATTGCCGGCTTTTCTAAAGGACACCGGTGCGATTTAATTGCAAGTCACACTTGCGGTCCGTTTGTAATCCGATTTTTCATCGCACCCATAGACTTGCATTGGCGATTGTCGACCCACAATCGGTGACAATCGTCGCATGCTGCAATTTCACTCGCACGTATAAAACGGACCACAAAAAATCTGATGGTGGGAGCTGCTCCATAGATTAACATTGGTCTGACTGCAATGCAATATTTCATCGCTTTGCAGTCGTACGATTTTGTTGCCAGTGTGACCCCGGCCTTAGCCTTCATTTTTGCAAGCTAAATATTCCTTTAATCTCTCCTCGTAGGACATAGTTTGCTGTCTGCTCACTATCCTGGTAGCTCTTCTCTGAATTTGCTTGTTTTTCATTGTTTTTTTTTTTTTTACAATGTGGTGCCCAGAACTGGACATAGTATTGCAGATGAGACCTGACCAAGGAGGAGTATAGGGGATAATTACTTAACATGATGTAGATTCTATGCTTCTCATAATACATCCTAGAACTGTTTGCCTTTTTTGCTGCTGCATCACACTGTTGACTCTTGTAGTCTGTGATCTATTAGTATACCCAAGTTTTAGTCACACATGCTGTTGCTTAGTTCTATTCTTCCCATTCTGTTGATGTCACTTTGATTTTTCTTTCCCAGATGTCGAATTTTGCATTTCTCCATGTTAAATACCATTCGATTAGTCGCTGCCCATTGTTCAAGCTTATCTAGATCCTTCTGAATCCTTTCTCTATCTTTTCTAGTGTTGGCTATTAGTGATGAGCGAGTGTGCTGGAATAAGTTGTTATCCAAGCATGCTTGAGTGCTATCTGAGCATCTCTGACTTGCTTGAAAAATATGTTTGAGTCCCTGCGCCTGCATATCTCGCAGCTTTTCGACAGCCGCAACACATGCAGGGAGTTCCTGTTTGTTAGGCATGTGTTGTGGCTGTTGAACAGTTGCGAGACATGCAGACGCGGGGACTTGAACATATTATTTGAGCACGCCGAAATCACTCAGTTAGTACACGAGCATGCTCGGATAACACCTCATCACTATTAGCTATCCCTATTAGCTTTGCATCGTCTGCAAATTTGATTAGTTTACCTTCAGTTCCCTTATCTAGATCATTTATAAAAATGTTGAACAACACTGGGGCCAGGACAGAGCCTTGTGGTACCTCACTTGAAACACTCTTCCAATTGGATGTGCAACCATTTATTACCACTCTTTGATTACGATCACTGAGCCATGATCAGCAAGTCCTGTTATTGCTACTTAGGTAGGTCCTGTCTCTCAGAAGGCAGGGTTACTGAAAAGGGAAAACAAATTGGTCAAGACTATCTCTGCCAGTAAGGGGCTACATAACTCAATATTTGAATGTATTCTATACCCCAGGGCAAGAATAGGTCAAGATTTGTCCTCTGTTTCTCGATCATTAGGGTATGAGCATGAGATATACGATAGCTTACCTTGAATGGACAGTAGTAGAAATGTCTTCAATAAACCTGACGTGTGAATTGGTGATTAATCTTTCGTGATCGTGAGGGTCCGACCTCCGATTCCTTGCAGATCTGCACAAGAGACTGCTTGGACCTTTCGTTATTCAGGTGGGCCCAGCGGCACATTGATACGAGCGGCTTTTCCTGGTACTGCAGCTCGTCCCGTTCACGTTACATCTCGCCTACAGCCACAATTGAGTCTCTTGAACTGCAATTAGCGGCACAGACTCTGCTTTATGTTCCAGTCTTCCTAGAGTAATATGTCATTTATCTTGCCCCAGAAGGCTCCTTGTTGTTAGGATATGTCATTTTTAATGGCCGTCTCATTCATGCCGTTGGATGATGATTGCGGCGCCCTTTGATAGTGAGGTTAATGCCTCCTGTGTTTGAGTGCACGTCCACAGATGTACAACTTCTAAGGTAGCACACAATTTGCTCCGAACCAAACGACGACCCGCCATAACTGCCTTTTCATGATTAACGGCAGCATTTCTGTATTTTCCTTCCATAAATATAGCTGTGCAAACACATCATAGGGCTGAAGTATTCTGGGCATTCCCCTATCAGCGTGGCGGTAAATTCTCCCATGCTTCTGAGACCGTGCTTCAGCTCACGTTGGAACAAGAAGCATTTTTCCTGTCTTTAGCAATATGTGTCAGGCTTTCTGTTGGCACATTCATATTTATTTCACTTTTTTTTCCTCTCTTCAGTAGAATATTGTTTTCCCGCTTCCTGGCAGACACTGTGTATGATTGATATGTATCTCTGAGGTTAAGGCACACTGTTTGCCGGTGATCAAAAAAATGAATAGGATTTTAAATGTCGATTTATCTTCCGAGATGAGGGAGCCTCATTTACTACACGGTATTGTCATGAGTCCACTTTTAGTATTTATTGGTTTAATGGCTGTTGAACGTTAAGCTTTTGCTTTTGTGTTGGGGTGCACGACCATATGTGAGCTTCCGGCTGGGTCAAATAACTCCACTTAATGCAACGCGGCTCGCCAATTGACGTGTGTGTGTAAACCACTGCTTATTTGTCCCAAAGAGGCAGAAGAGAGGGCTCCTTGACCCCTCATAGATGGCTGCTTGGATTATTGGCAAGATCATAAGGGTCTGTTGTACCAACTACTTGGCAAGACCACCATCTGGGCACAGTCTGTATACTGCCCAAAGATAGAAATGCAGAAGTGCTGGCAACAGGATGAATATGGTAGAGCGTAGCAGGAGGCAAGACGTAGATATTAGAAAATCTTCTCGCAATTAGGTGACCTTCCAGTTTTGCATATACATGCTTGGGATCCGAACTTATAGACTTCTTGTTCTGATCTGAAAGAGTGAAGTCCAATCTTTAATATTTCTGTTTCTCATGCAAAAAAAAAAATCTAAAGGTTTCTTGAGAGTGTACAGATGATCACTCGGGGACCAGGACTCTGTGTCATCACCTTATCTTAGGAGGCTTTCTAGAGTTACAATATTGATTACCTATCCTTGGGATAGGCGATCAATATCAGATTGGTGGCAATCTGACACACAATCACCCAAGCGCCCAACACATTTGTTAAGATAACATTAAAGTGGACACACCCCTTTAATAGATTTACTAAAGAAAATACCCTTTAGATAACCCATGAGTAGTGTTGAGCGATATTGCTCGATATCTAAAAATATCGTATCGAAATTGTATCGCCGATAGCACTAAATATCGTCGATATCCGATTTCGATACCGGAAGTCCCATGTAAGTCTATGGGAACAAAATATCGCAACAAAAAAACCCTTTCTTTCATTGTAAACACAAAATATACACACATAGAATACATATATATATATATACATGTCATTGTGACATATATATATATACATATATGTATAGTTTATACACTTCTACATAGTAAAATCGACTCTAATTCAATTGCCGGGTAAAGACGTGACATACCCCATAGAAGTCGACGGGCTCGGTGCCGAGTACCCCGAAAACCTCTGGCTCTGTGCGACTCAACTTGGGCGTCACGAACAGGATTCTGTAGCTCGCTATAAGCGAGTCCTGTGTGCCTGAATTGCACTGGTTTTGTGCTTGAGAATTGCTAAAATCATCAGAGAATGTATTTGCCATTTTTCCGCCATATCTGCGTCACGACGAGGCACTGGTGAAGAAGAAGGGCGTGCTCTTCGTGGGTGTCACTCACTCAGTGGCGTGAAAACGATGGCCGCCCACTGTAAATGGTACTGCAATGTAACGATCGTGCCCCACAGCTCTGGAGTTCCGCCTCCTCATCCACCTCAGTGTGCGGAAACTAACACGAAGGTCCCGCCTCCCTACAAAAGAGGGGCCCTCTCCAGATATGACACATGTGACTTGGCAGAGATGGCTAATGGACACGACGAGCAGAAGTGGGAAGGGATGGAGCAGTCAGAGCTCTCCCCCACGGAAGCGACCCGATCGCCACGGAATCACCGTTGGGCACCCGGCCTGTAAACCCTCCTACCTGCAAGAAGCGGAGGATACCCTGAGAGGCCTGGCCCGGCACCGGGAGGAGGTCGCCAGGATGGAAGCCAGCTGGCGTGCCCTAAAAATAAACTTGGAGCGGCGCCAATCCCTCTTACCTGAAGTGTCTGTACCGGAAGGTGAGGCACCCGTTATAGTAGAGGAGCCCTTGCAATGTGATCCGGTTGACGTTGTCGCAGTGGAGGCACCCGTTCCTGCAAAAACCGCAGCACCGTCAGCACCCCAGAACCCGCTGTCTGCCCCCGTCGCTGAGACAGAAGAAGCGACACCCGTCCTCATGGAGGAGGCCGCGCAGGCACCAGAGCACTACCTGCCTGTACCGGAGCCCCGACTGTCATCTGATTTAGAGCCGTCTGCTTCCTCCACAGGGGAGCGCCGCCAGGACTGGGGGGCGACAGGAGAGCTGCCGCAAACCGGACACTGTAAGCTGCAGTGGAGTGGTGGAGACATGGAGCAACTGGTGGAGGAGAATTACAACCGGCGTCAGGAGGAAGAGTGGAGACGTTTGGAGCGGGAAGCAGAGCGACAAAGGGAGCAGCGAGAAACCCTAAAACTTCGCCAACGTCACCTGGATAAGGACCGGGCAGATAAGGACCGGATGAGAAAGGATAAAGGAACCCTGAGTGAGCCGCGGCGTAAGGGTGCAGTACGGAGCTTTAAATTGAAAGGTGGGTGGGGCTTCATCAAGGAGCCTGGACTTTATTTAGAAGTCTTTGTGACCCGGCGGGACGTGGAGGCTCACCTCCCAGAAGGACACCCGGGGAGGGACCTGTTGCCAGGAGACTTGGTGACTTACACCCGACACTGGGGTTACAATGGGTGGTACGCCCTAAATGTTACCAGGTGCGACCCCTACTCCCCAGTGTGTGAGGAACCTGTGAGACCCTCGAAGCCTTCAGCCTCCCACATCCAGGCCTCTGCAAAAGTGCCCACCCCACGCCGTAAATCTCCCCAGCCTCCCTCAGTGGTCTCCTCAGCAGCCCCAGCTATGGACATGATAAGTATAGCTGGCCCGTACCCGGCGCCTGTTAGGCCCCCTGGGGTTCGTACAGTCCGTGACATAGGGCTCCAGACCCGGAGAGAGATGAAAGAGGTGGCCACACAGACCCAGATAGCGGGTCACGACTTGACTGTACAGGCCACACGACGTCATCAGGTCCTGGTGGTCCTTGGTGTCTCGGATGTTTGGCAAGCACCAGAAGAGTACCAGGTGGTACCTGGAACACCCCTGCCAAAGAAGTCTAAATAACCCGGACAGGGTCCCTGTATGTAAATAAATAGTTAAATTGTTTATGTACCCGGACGGGTGAATGTTCAAAAAAATTTTTTTTAATTTAATTAAAAAAAAACAAAACACAGTTTTCATTACTTTTATTACTGTCTCATCCTGCTGCGACGCCATCGATCTCCTGTAAAAAAAATGAAAAAAAAAAAAAAAAAAGTATACCACCTGACCGACGCAGTCCATAGTAACGAGTGTCCCACGACGATCCAGCTCTACTACATCAGAATGACAGGCAGAGCCTGTCATCCCGGCGCAGCACAGCTGATTACCTGCTTCCCCGGCGGTGACGTCATCGGACTGACTGCTTTACGGCCGGGATTACCCTGCAGTCACTGCAGTTATCGCGAAAAACTGCATGTGACCGCCAGGGAGAAGATAATGGCGGCCATCAAGCAGTCCAGGACGTGACCGCCGGAGATCTTCTGCCAGGTAAGTGCCGCTGACTCCTGACAGACCCGACCGACGGACACTCACAGTGACAGTGACAAATCCGATTCCGGCATTCGATAAGACGAAAATATCGAAACGAATTATCGAAAGGCCGATAGAGCTAATATCGGCCGATAGCCGATATTTGCATTATCGTATCGCTCAACACTACCCATGAGACATCCCGACCATGTATGGCCTCTGCATATGTTCTAGACTCAAGGCCTCCAAGATCATCTGGTAATTAAACTGGAACACATAAGACATGCATTAAAGCTTACCTGTTGTATCAGGTAACTTTTCAGAATAGGGTGTTGTATGTGTACTTGACTAATAACCCTATTTCTGACCGTTATGTCCTGTATCTTGCACCTTTCACCAGTTTTACCCTCTGCAGGTTGTAATGTCTATTCTCTCTGAGCTAGTGGGTGGACACTAGCTGATATGATGCCTTCCATAAACCGCACACACCGAGATGGATTCCTACTATTTATTACTTATTTTTATAGTACACAGGCAGACGCAGCAGCGTGGAAAACATGCAGCAGTATTGAGCTGTGTGGCTGTGAATCCATCACTGAAGTGAGATAAAACAGTTGATAGAAGCTGTAACTCAATCCCAGTTTCTCCTTTTCGTTTCTCTCCTCTCCATAGAGTATAATAGGAGGTGTAACCTGACTCTTCACTGTATTGGCAGTCTGTCTTGCCTTGAAAAAAACCCTAGCTCAAATCCTTCTTGCTCGGAGTGGATCATGAGTTGAGGAGGCAGGGGGAGGTGAAGAAGTGGCTCATAAGTGGAGAAAGAAGCATATTTATCTGATAAGATATATTATTGTGTCATTTAAGCCCGCGTCTCACATAGCGATACACCAGCGATCCCGACAACGATCAGGATCGCTGGTGTGTTGCTACATGATCGCTGCTTAGTTACCCGCAGTGTACGTTGGATACCAGCGCCCTGATGCAGGGAGCTGGTAACCAAGGTACACGTCGGGTTTCCAGGCGCTGCGCGGTGCCTGGAAACCCGACGTGTACCTTGGTTACCAGCTCCCCTGCAGCAGCGCGCTGGTATCCAAGGTACACATCGGGTTTCCAGGCAGAGCCCCGCGCCTGGAAACCCGCTGTGTACCTTGGTTACCAGCGTATCGCTGGTCTCCCGCCTGTCACACACAGCGGGAGACCAGCGATCAAAAAAATGTCCAGGACATTCAGCGACGATCAACGATACCCAGCAGGGGGGCTGATCGTCGCTGAATGTCACACACAGCGATATCGCAGGGAAGATCGCTGTTGCGTCACAAAACTAGTGACTCCGCAGCGAGATCGCTGTGTGAGACGGGTGCTTTATTAGCCTGTACTATTGATTTATGCAAAGCTTGTTGAATTTACAGTGACTGTTCAAAAAATATATATTATTCAATACTGAGTAAATAAAATGAATTTGTTCTTTCTTTTGCAGACTGATGCACAGTATGCGACCACAGTGGCTGACAACATTAAAAGCCTGTAAGTTTTGGGGGTTTCTTTTTTCTTCTTTTTGTTATTTTCAGCAAATACACATTTCTTCTCAATGCAAAAATATAGGATGTGAGATATAATGATAAGAGTGTAGAGTTTTCAGGGGCCTGAGCCTATGAAAGGGGTGAAACCATCATTCTTATGCTTATGAGATACTCCTTTGCAATGCCCTTGAAGTGTTCGTACAGCTTTTGGGAACATTTATGGGAAATCTTGGCACGACTCCGTCATTTTAATTTAAGCATTTTGTGCAGCGCATTTAACAATCTAGAAGTAAAAGTCTGAATGGATTGGATGGAAGCTTTTGGACCTGCTTCATAAAGCATTTTACTGTAGGAATCCTATTGGGGAGACTTAACCATATAATCTTTAGCAATAAACCTCCTTGGCAGGTGGTGAATTGAGTATTTTCACTAGGGAAAAAAAATAATGGATAAAGAAGAACAAGTTTGGAAACAGAACTAAGGTTTTAGATTTTGAAAAAGTAATTGAGGAAAAAAAATGTGGCACATTGTGCGTGACCACAAGTATTTTAGGATATGGAATGGCACAAAACAGTCATGGACGTATTGAAAGAAGTCATTAAGGAATTCATTATATTTTAAAAGGCTCCCCAAATAGGCTTTTGCTTGGACCCCCAGTGATTTGTAATTAAAAGCTGAATCTTTGATGCTAAATTTCCTCCCCCAGCGCCACCGAAGAGAGCTGAAGTGTTACACAAGGCTCGTTCTCGTTACTATCCTTATAATGAACAGTCAGGTTAGGTCCTCTGGAGAGTGAGACACTTGTGGCTGTCACTACTCAGGCTTACTGTTCATGGCGCTGCAGTTGAAATCCCTTTTATTACTTTAAAGTGCTCTAATAAAGTAGTTAAAAATTGTTTTTCCATGATAGTCACCCATATTGGCTAAAGAAGAGTAAGGCCGGACTAGGACTAAATAGGAGCCCAGGCACACAAGCCTATTCAGCCATATACAAAAATCGCCATCTACCGCCAATTTCCAAGTCGTGGAAAAGCAGTGGTGGTCAATGCATGCCGCAGCTGAATGAGCTGGGCTGGCTATACACATTATATGGCAACTGAATTCCAACCGCTCAATCCTTGTGCCCCAAAATAATCTGCCGGGAGGGCAGGTGGTATCTCCATACACATTAGCTATTTGGCCGATCCCCCTGAAACTGGTGGGTTGACTATTGTCTAATGTGTATGAGGACTTTAGAGATCAAAGATACCGTTGTTCTGTTTGTTTATCAGACGTTGATGCTATGGACATTTATATATCCCCCATCCTGGTATTTATGTCCCTTATCCTGGGCCACATCCTAGTATTTATAGCCCCCATCCTGCTAAATAGAATGGCATGTAAAAGTCTGGGCACCCCTCGTCAAAATTAGGCTATGGTTCCACGGTCGGAACCATAGCGCTTTGGACGGAGCGGAAATTCCGCTCCGTCTAAGCCCCGCCCCTTTCTGACGCGCGATCTTTCCGGAGGTGTTCAGGACACCTCGGAACACCTCCGGAAAGAGCGCAGGCTACATAGCCCTGTGTTAATTCTGTTGCGGCGACGCACCGTCGCCGCAATACGCGAGGACATGCTGCGGTCTAAAAAGACGCGCCGCATGTCCGTTTACGCAGGTTTGCCACCTGCGTATTGTTACGCATAGTGAGACGGGATTTCTTGAAATCCCTCCACTATGCTGTAACATCTGGACGCTGCGTGTTTGGCGCTGCGCCAGCCACAGCGCAAACACGCAGCGTTTCCTGACCGTGGAAACTCACCCTTACTGTTAGTGTGAACAGTCGAATAAGTTTGAAGATGAAATGATATCTAAAAGGGTTAAAGTTAAGGTCAACCTTCAGCCTATCATGTTATCCAGAGAAGCAAAAACCCATAGGGCAGATATTAATCGCTCCATTCAGCAATTAGACTAGTTCCCTGGATCAGCGCCCCTTCTCAGAATCTAGTGCCATAACCTGTAATATTATATTTGTAACCTCTTCACGATGTGGTTTTTCATTTTTGTTTTTTTTTCTCCAAGAGCCAAAAAATCTTTATTTTGACATCCACTTAACCATATCAGGCCTTGTTTATTGCTGGACAAGTTGTACTTTTGAATGACTTCATTCATTTTATCATGCAACGCACTGGAAAATGGAAAAAAAAATTCCAAGTGTGTTGAAATCGCAAATAGTGGAATTTCACAATAGTGTGTTTTTTTTTTTTTTTTTTTAATTTACCATGTTCACTATATGGTAAAATTGACCTGGTGATATGATTTTCCAGGTAAGTATGAGTACGCAGATACAAACGTGTATTTTATTATTTTTATTATTATTATTAAGTAGTAAAAAAA
This sequence comes from Oophaga sylvatica, assembly GCA_033576555.1. Classification (NCBI taxonomy): domain Eukaryota; kingdom Metazoa; phylum Chordata; class Amphibia; order Anura; family Dendrobatidae; genus Oophaga; species Oophaga sylvatica. Next base: position 28,666,936 of record JARQOD010000004.1, read on the forward strand.
GAATTGTAAATTTATAAAAAATAAATATATATATTTGCCATTTCCAGAGACCTGTAATATTTTAAATTTTCAGGCCCTTTTTTAATTTTAGTAGTGAATCGACCATTGAACATTACGTGGCTGAGAGTCTCACTGCTCTTACAGTAAAGAATCTGTGATTATGATGAAGCCTCCTTTCCTCTACATAGAGAATGCACCCTTGTTATCGTTGCAGACCTAGGTGTCAAAAGATCATCAAAACGATCTCTGCACTATCCCTTCATATATTTGTCCATTTTAATAACATCTCCCATAAGCCTTCATTTTTCCACACTGAATAACCCCACGTTGGATAATGTGTGTTGGTATTGCAGTCCACCCATCGGTCGCTTTTCTTTGCACCCTCTCAACTTCAGCTACATCCTTCTTATACGCCGGAGGCCATATTTGTACATTTTGTATTTGAAGTGTGGCTGCAACAATACCGTAACTTCTATAGAGTCAAAACTATGTTCTCGTCATGAGCATCTATGCCTCTTTTAATGCATCCCTCTGTAACATTATCGTAAATTAGACTCCTCTGTGTTGATTAACTCGCAGAATTAATATCCGCTGCAAATACTGAAATTCTCCTCTGTATGCCCCTGCAAGGTCATTAATAAATGTCAAAAAGAAGAGGGCCCATTACTGACCTCTGTGGTACCCCACTATTAACTGTGACACAGTGTGGCATGAGCTGCATTATAGACACTAGTTGACATTATGTGTAATAAAACCTTTGACCTATGCAACTATTTATTAAGTAGTAAAAGTGCCCATAACAAAGCACTAACATAGCACTGCTAGGTCAGACATGAAATCTTGGCTTTTTGTATACACTGGAGTCTACACCTCAGCTGCTACCCTGAGGATGAGGACACTGAAATGCAGCACCTAAGCATGTGTGGAAGATGGTCACTTTAGGCCTGGTGTAGCTATGGTAGGTTCAGAGGTAGCAGTCACTGCTGCATAAAGGGGCTCTGTGTTGCAGCTCGCATTGAGAGATGACTGGGCTCAGGCTGTTTGTTGGCTGAGTGTCCGGCTCATCACACTGGCTGTTGGAAGAAACTAAGTCAACAATTGCAAGTGCTCAATCTAGTGAGATTCCTAGATAGAGCACTAGCTTCACCCACTCAGAAAATCCTGATCCTAGGTGTGAAATTTAGGCCATGTTCACACATTCATTATTTGGTCAGTATTTCACATCAGTATTTATAAGCCAAAACCAGGTGATGGTGATAAATCCAGAAGTGGTGACGTGTTTCTACTCTACTTTTCCTCTGATTGTTCCACTCCTGGTTTTTGCTTACAAATACTGAGGTAAAAAATCACGTGGCCTCAGTCAGGACTTCCAGCAACCATTAGGCCACATTCACACGTTCGGTATTTGGTCAGTATTTTACCTCAGTATTTGTAAGTGGGTGATAACTACAGAAGAGGTGACTTGTTTCTATTATACTTTTCCTCTGATTGTTCCTCTCCTGGTTTTTGCTTACAAATACTGAGGTAAAAAATCACGTGGCCTCAGTCAGGACTTCCAGCAACCATTAGGCCACATTCACACATTCGGTATTTGGTCAGTATTTTACCTCAGTATTTGTAAGTGGGTGATAACTACAGAAGAGGTGACTTGTTTCTATTATACTTTTCCTCTGATTGTTCCTCTCCTGGTTTTGGCTTACAAATCCTGAGGTAAAATACTGGCGTTAGGACGGTTGAGTGAGCCTCGCCTCGTGCAGAAAGTTAAGCCCCCGTCTCACATAGCGTTATCGCTAGCGAGATCGGTGCTGAGTCACTAGTTTTGTGACGCAGCAGCGAGCTCACCAGCGATATCGCTGTGTGTGACATTCAGCGACGATCAGCCCCCCTGCCGGGTATCGCTGATCGTCGCTGAAATGTCAGGACATTTTTTTGATCGCTGGTCTCTCCGCTGACAGGCACGCATCGCTGCGTGTGACAGGCGGGAGACCAGCGATCCGCTGGTAACCAAGGTACACAGCGGGTTTCCAGGCGCGGGGCTGTGCCTAGAAACCCGCTGTGTACCTTGGATACCAGCTCCCTGATGCAGGGAGCTGGTAACCAAGGTACACAGCGGGTTTCCAGGCACTGCGCAGCGCCTGGAAACCCGCTGTGTACCTTGGTTACCAGCTCCCTGCATCAGGGCGCTGGTATCCAAGGTACACTGCGGGTAACTAAGCGATGTTACCCGCAGTGTCGCTTGTACTGATCGCTGCCTGAGCTGCCTGTTTGGCAGCTCAGCAGCGATAATGTAGCGATACACCAGCGATCCTGATCGTTGTCGGGATCGCTGGTGTATCGCTATGTGAGACCCAGGCTTAACTGCTTGTGCTTGTAATAAGTGGCAGGGGTTGTAGCCTTTTTCTGTGATTGGGGCTACACATCAGGAATCTGCCTGGCTGGGCCTAAATAGGAGTATCTTAAACATGAGATTCCTCTGTATGATATCCATAAGTCCAAGTAGGAATTACATACCAGGGCTGTGGAATCGGTGTCCATTTTGTTGGAGTCTGAGTCGGTTTAAAATAGACCGACTCCAACTCCTAAAATATATAATACATTGGTTACAGTAGTTCAGTGCAGGGTGTGCTGTAAATGTTTTCATAATGATCTGGGAAAGTTATATGTCACTATCCATTTTTGGATTTGTAGCAGCTCTGGTTCCACTTATATTAAAACTTTTTTCTTTTCAGGCCAGTGGGGGTTAAATGCAGTTTTTCCCCGCTGGCAACATGGTGTTACTGCAATGCTGCTGGGTCAGCTGATGTGGGTGGTGACCACTCCAACATCCTTTAAAAGGTCACCTGATGCATCAGCTGACTGTTGGTGATACAGTTCCTCTTTGGAGACCAACCTTTTCAGAAACAGCTCTCGGGTTTGGAGTCCTGTCGCTATCAGTGGTGTGGAGTTAAGCAGCGGTGTGCTGAAGCTAAGTGCTGTATTTTTGTTACCTTGTCCCTTTCGTGTCTGTCTTTTCTTTCCTTGTGTTGTATTAGTGCAGCGGTGGGACTAGTGCTTTCACCTGCCAGCTCCCTACTTGGGGATTAGAGCAGAACAAGTGAGGGATTAGGTATCCTGCTCGGCGACGGGGTGAAAGAACCCGTATAGGGACGTTAGGGAGATCAGGGACATCCGCAGGTGAGTGCAGGAGGTGTCCATTCCCCCATTCCCTATCGACTGGGCCCACCGCTGTTATTGTTTCCCTGGTGTTCCCTTTTGTGTTGTGCCTTTTGGTGACCAACCTACCGTTGGGTCGTGTCACACTGGCACAGTCACTTCGTGACATTATACATGTCCTATAAATTTCTGTTCTGTTCCTGATCTAATGATCTCAGCTTTTAGTTTAGATGAATCTGTGCTGCACTTTATGTACATGCTCAGCAGTGACCAGGGCTGTGGAGTTGGAGTCGGACTTGGAGGTTTGGCTTACTGACTCCACAGCCCTGTTGCATACAGGGGTTTTCTATTTGAGAAAAAACTGTAAAAAAAATTCAAAGCCTGATCACTACGTGTGCCTATCGAAACACATCCAAGTGGCAGATGTGGCCTGTCTGATTCTTCTAGTAAGGGTCCACTTAGCTGTCTGTGCTGTTAGGTGAAGGTCCAAGCTGAACACCAACAATAGAGCTGCATGTAAACTAAATCCTCTACAGAAGGAAGAAAATGTTCTCTATAGTGCCCACTATAAGTAGCTTACTTTTAGGTCATTGTCTGACCTGTAGAGTTAATCAATGAAATTCGCAGGACCTTGGTCCAAAGATCATGTCGGTAGTCTGTGACCACCAAATGAGAACCTTGTGATCCTCCTTATACCTGCTAGCACATCTTCTGGTTAGTGGGTCTGATGCAATGTCATCATTACAGCGTGAACGCTACAACTCAGGCACTCAATAATTGTTATTATTGGTGGAGAAACTAGACCTGACTCACACCCTTCAGACACCAGACCCTTACTTATGTAAACCCCAGACAACATACACACAAAAAAAAATTCTATCTACTGCCATATCTTACTGTACCTTTCACTTCCAACCACTCCGGACAGCAAGTCAGATGTAAGGGAAGCACTGGAGGACACTCTGCCCTCCGCCGGTGCACCTATGACAGCAGCTCTGTGGGATCCTGACTGCAGGTTTTTGCACCGTGGTCTAGAGGACATCCAGAAAGGCAGTACTGTATGAGGATGAACCTGCCTATCCTGCCAGAGGGCAATTATTTCCCCATATTACATCAACCGCTGAGACCACCTAGTGGAGCAGTTGGTGGTGTTGGGGGATTTTCCAGAAGATGCAGATTCATAGTAACTTTCTTATTTTAGAATGTTTCAAAAGTCTGTAAACTAAAGTGCAACTAAGACGGATACACTGTGACCAGGCGTTCATTGTGCGTCTTTGCATTCTCTAAAGGCAACCTCCATGACATTGCTCCATGATCTTCCTCCCGTAATACACTGAGCACATCTACCTGCTCTCTGTCTGAAAAGACTTAGTCATGATGTGGAGAATTCTTCATTTCTCTTCACCTACCCCCTATTGATATCACATTTGCAGGCTAACAACCTCTCAGATGAATCAATTATTGCTGCCATGAATCATCATGTCGGCTCTATATACCCTTTAAGCTATGGATAATTAAAAGAAGTGTGGTGGGTGGCAGGTACGGCCACAAAGCGTCCTCTAAAGCACCAGAAACTTGGATTTGGCAGGACATAAAATGTGAAATCATCGATTCTTTACTATGCCCAATGTCACCATTTTTGGTGTTGCTGTAATTTTTTATGATCTTTTGTATTGTACAATTTTATGTAATGGTCAGTTTTACACTTTTGCGTCACATTTACATTGTTTTAGGAAATCTAGTGTAGTGAATGTAAATTTCTGGTATCTAAATAGATGGGCAATATACTAAGGATCGAGCCTGCTCGAGCTGCCTCCTCAGATTTGTGTAGGGCATTATATTTTTTGTATCAAGATATATCACCATCTGTAAAATGAAAAGCCTAAAAGCCCTCTTTAAACTCCAACATAAGTGGAAAAGGGGCTACCTTCTGCCCAAGACCCCTTTTATAGAGCTGAAAAATAAAGCATGTGGTGTGACAGGCAGTTCCTGCCAACATGTAATGGATGGTTATCAGAGGATAATGGGCTTCTTGTAATGGGTTCATTGTGTAGAGCCGGCTCCTGAAATTACCAGAAGTTATCTAAGAATGTGCTTTGTTCCCAGTGCATTGATTTCTCTTTTCCTTCTGTTGTGATGGACAGGACATCAGTCAGCCGGTGCTTTACGCTGACCCCATAGGTAGCTCCAGCTATTATCCTTCACTTGGGGGCTTAATCGTACACACGCGGGTAGATTTTGTCTATTTTGTAAACTAAGTTCATTCTTATGGTTTCACCTAAATGCATCTAAATAATTTCAATCCTATAAAGCGCCCCTCCATCCTACCACTAAAAAGTGGCTATACCTTTCTTATGTGTAGTTGCTCAACCTGGTGCCTCCTCTTCTCAGATTAGTGTTCTCTACTGTCTGCTTCGTTTATGGCTGGTGAGTTTTATGGGCATTTAGTGGTAAACCATTCCTGTGATGGGGGATAGGAAAGGCATGGGAGGTGCAGTTTAGGCTTGCCACTGCGCTCATCATGCCACATCTGCCGCCTCAGACGTAGGATTGAAGGAACGCCGATCGGCAAAGAGGCGGCAGCTGGAGGCAAGCTGAGGTAGGGTGACTATACTGAGGAATAGGTGTAGTGGATATATGGCACTCCTGTGAAGAGGGGGTGCTCAAGAAGGGATGCACATCCGACAGATGAAACATAAAAATGTACTTGGTACTCCAAAGTGAGGATGGCAATTAAGGTTTTATTTTAAGGCATTACAAAAATATAATGGTGTGGCTTTTCAGTCGCTTTATCAGACATGGCTGTAACAGTGGCCCACAAGTAGATCCTGCTTTCAGCGCTTTACCTCCACAGTGTCCCCTGTTCTCAGCGCTTTACCTCCACAGTGTCCCCTTTTTACGCTATAGCAATCCCTGTCTGATGAAGATCTAGATATGGTGATATGGTGGCCCACAAGTAGCGCCTGCTTTCAGCGCTTTACCTCCACATTGTCCCCTGCTCTCAGCGCTTTACCTCCACAGTGTCCCCTGCTCTCAGCGCTTTACCTCCACAGTGTCCCCTGCTCTCAGCGCTTTACCTCCACAGTGTCCCCTGCTCTCAGCGCTTTACCTCCACAGTGTCCTCTGCTCTCAGCGCTTTACCTCCACAGTGTCCCCTGCTCTCAGCACTTTACCTCCACAGTGTCCCCTGCTCTCAGCTCTTTACCTCTACAGTGTCCTCTGCTCTCATCGATTTACCTCCACAGTGTCCCCTGCTCTCGGTTCTTTACCTCCACAGTGTCCCCTGCTTTCAGCGCTTTACCTCCACAGTGTCCCCTCGGCTTCCCATGCGCGCTTTACCTCCACACGTCAGTGTCCCCTGCTCTCAGCGCTTTACCTCCACAGTGTCCCCTGCTCTCAGCGCTTTACCTTGACAGTGTCCCCTGCTCTCAGCGCTTTACCTCCACAGTGTCCCCTGCTCTCAGTACTCGTTCCTCTGACGGTCTTCCCCTGTCTGCTCTCAGCGCTTTACCTCCACAGTGTCCCTGCTCTCAGCGCTTTACCTCCACAGTGTCCCTGCTCTCAGGTTTTCCTCTTCACCTTCCTCCAGTGTCCTCTGCTCTCAGCGCTTTACCTCCACAGTGTCCCCTGCTCTCAGCAATTTACCTCCACAGGTTGTCCCCTGCTTGCTCACGCTTTTCCTCACAGGCTCTGCTCTCACTTACTCCCGTGTCTGCTTCAGCGCTTTACCTCCACAGTGTCCCTGCTCTCAGCGCTTTACCTCCACAGTGTCCCCTGCTCTCAGCTTCCTCCACAGTTCCTGTCAGCCTTACCTCACAGTGTCCCCTGCTCTCAGCGCTTTACCTCACAGTGTCCTCTGCTCTCAGCGCTTTACCTCCACAGTGTCCTCTGCTCTCAGTTCTTTACCTCCACAGTGTCCCCTGCTCTCAGCGCTTTACCCTCCCCAGATGTCCCTGCTCTCAGCGCTTTACCTCCACAGTGTCCCTGCTCTCAGCGCTTTACCTCACAGTGTCCCCTGCTCTCAGCGCTTTACCTCCACAGTGTCCCTGCTCTCAGCGCTTTCCTCCACAGTGTCCCCTGCTCTCAGCGCTTTACCTCCACAGTGTCCTCTGCTCTCGTCTTTACCTCACAGTGTCCCCTGCTCTCAGCTGCTTTTACACTCCACAGTGTCCCCTGCTTCTCAGCGCTTTACCTCCACATTGTCCCCTGCTCTCAGCGCTTTTACAGTCCTCCTCACCCAGTGTCCCCTGCTCTCAGCGCTTTACCTCACAGTGTCCCTGCTCTCAGCGCTTTACCTCCACAGTGTCCTCTGCTCTCAGCGCTTTACCTCCACAGTGTCCCCTGCTCTCAGCACTTTACCTCCACAGTGTCCCCTGCTCTCAGCTCTTTACCTCTACAGTGTCCTCTGCTCTCATCGCTTTACCTCCACAGTGTCCTCCTCTCTCAGGTCTTTACCTCCACAGTGTCCCCTGCTCTCAGCGCTTTACCTCCACAGTGTCCCCTGCTCTCAGCGCTTTACCTCCACAGTGTCCCTGCTCTCAGCGCTTTACCTCACAGTGTCCCCTGCTCTCAGCGCTTTACCTCCACAGTGTCCCTTGCTCTCAGCGCTTTACCTCACAGTGCCCTGCTCAGGTTTACCTCCCGTGTCCTCTAGCGCTTTACCTCCACAGTGTCCCTGCTCTCAGCCTTTACCTCCACAGTGTCCCCTGCTCTCAGCGCTTTACCCTACAGTGTCCTCTGCTCTCAGCGCTTTACCTCCACAGTGTCCCTGCTCTCGGTCTTTACCTCTACAGTGTCCCTGCTCTTCAGCGCTTTACCTCCACAGTGTCCCCTGCTCTCAGTGCTTTACCTCCACAGTGTCCCTGCTCTCACGCTTTACCTCCACAGTGTCCCCTCTCAGCGCTTTACCTCCACAGTGTCCCTGCTCTCAGCGCTTTACCTCCACGTGTCCCTGCTCTCAGCGCTTCCTCACATGCCCTCTCAGGCTTTATCACAGTGTCCCCTGCTCTCAGCGCTTTACCTCCACAGTGTCCTCTGCTCTCAGCGCTTTACCTCCACAGTGTCCCTGCTCTCAGCGTTACTCCACAGTGTCCCTCTCTCAGCCTTTACCTCACAGTGTCCCCTGCTCTCAGCGCTTTACCTCCACAGTGTCCCTGCTCTCAGCGCTTTACCTCCACAGTGTCCCTGCTCTCAGCGCTTTACCTCCACAGTGTCCCCTGCTTCAGCGCTTTACCTCCACAGTGTCCCTGCTCTCAGCGCTTTACCTCCACAGTGTCCCCTGCTCTCGCTTTACCTCCACAGTGTCCCCTGCTCTCAGCGCTTTACTCCAGTGTCCCTGCTCTCACGCTTTACCTCCACAGTGTCCCTGCTCTCAGCGCTTTACCTCCACAGTGTCCCCTGCTCTCAGCGCTTTACCTCCACAGTGTCCCCTGCTCTCAGCGCTTTACCTCCACAGTGTCCCTGCTCTCAGCGCTTTACCTCCACAGTGTCCCCTGCTCTCAGCGCTTTACCTCCACAGTGTCCCCTGCTCTCAGCGCTTTACCTCCACAGTGTCCTCTGCTCTCACGCTTTACCTCCACAGTGTCCCTGCTCTCGTCTTTACCTCCACAGTGTCCCCTGCTCTCAGCGCTTTACCTCCACAGTGTCCCCTGCTCTCAGGCTTTACCTCCACATTGTCCCTGCTCTCAGCCTTTACCTCCACAGTGTCCCTGCTCTCAGCCTTTACCTACAGTGTCCCCTGCTCTCACGCTTTACCTCCACAGTGTCCCTGCTCTCAGCCTTTACCTCCACAGTGTCCCTGCTCTCAGCTTTACCTCCACAGTGTCCCCTGCTCTCAGCCTTTACCTCACAGTGTCCTCTGCTCTCACGCTTTACCTCCACAGTGTCCCTCTGCTCTCGTTCTTTACCTCCACAGTGTCCCCTGCTTCAGCGCTTTACCTCCACAGTGTCCCCTGCTCTCAGCGCTTTACCTCCACAGTGTCCCTGCTCTCAGCGCTTTACCTCCACAGTGTCCCCGCTCTCAGCGCTTTACCTGACAGTGTCCCCTGCTCTCAGCGCTTTACCTCCACAGTGTCCTCTGCTCTCAGCGCTTTACCTCCACAGTGTCCTCTGCTCTCGTTCTTTACCTCCACAGTGTCCCTGCTCTCAGCTTTACCTCCACAGTGTCCCCTGCTCTCAGCGCTTTACCTCCACAGTGTCCCTGCTCTCAGCGCTTTTTTCCACGTGTCCCCTGCTTCAGCGCTTTACCTCCACAGTGTCCCTGCTCTCAGCGCTTTACCTCCACAGTGTCCCTGCTCTCAGCTTTACCTCCACAGTGTCCCCTCGCTTCTCAGCTCTTTACCTCACAGTGTCCCTGCTCTCACGCTTTACCTCCACAGTGTCCTCTGCTCTCGGTTCTTTACCTCCACAGTGTCCCTGCTTCAGCGCTTTACCTCCACAGTGTCCCCTGCTCTCAGCGCTTTACCTCCACAGTGTCCCTGCTCTCAGCGCTTTACCTCCACAGTGTCCCTGCTCTCAGCGCTTTACCTCCACAGTGTCCCTGCTCTCAGCATTTACCTCCACAGTGTCCCCTGTCTCAGCTCTTTACCTCCACAGTGTCCCCTGCTCTCAGCGCTTTACCTCCACAGTGTCCCTGCTCTCAGCGCTTTACCTCCACAGTGTCCCTGCTCTCAGCGCTTTACCTCCACAGTGTCCCCTGCTCTCAGCAATTTACCTCCACAGTGTCCCCTGCTCTCAGCTCTTACCTCCACAGTGTCCCTGCTCTCAGCGCTTTACCTCCACAGTGTCCTCTGCTCTCAGCGCTTTACCTCCACAGTGTCCCTGCTCTCGGTCTTTACCTCCACAGTGTCCCCTGCTCTCAGCGCTTTACCTCACAGTGTCCTCTGCTCTCACGCTTTACCTCCACAGTGTCCTCTGCTCTCAGCGTCTTTACCTCCACAGTGTCCCCTGCTCTCAGCTCTTTACCTCCACAGTGTCCTCTGCTCTCATCGCTTTACCTCCACAGTGTCCTCTGCTCTCGGTTTTACCTCCAAGTGTCCCTGCTTTCAGCGCTTTACCTCCACAGTGTCCCCTGCTCTCAGTGCTTTACCTCCACAGTGTCCCCTGCTCTCAGCGCTTTACCTCCACAGTGTCCCCTGCTCTCAGCGCTTTACCTCCACAGTGTCCCCTGCTCTCAGCGCTTTACCTCCACAGTGTCCCCTGCTTCTCATGCGCTTTACCTCCACAGTGTCCCTGCTCTCAGCGCTTTACCTCCACAGTGTCCCCCTGCTCTCAGCGCTTTACCTCCACAGTGTCCTCTGCTCTCGGTTCTTTACCTCCACAGTGTCCCCTGCTCTCAGCGCTTTACCTCCACAGTGTCCCTGCTCTCAGCGCTTTACCTCCACAGTGTCCCCTGCTCTCAGCGCTTTACCTCCACAGTGTCCCCTGCTCTCAGCGCTTTACCCACAGTGTCCCTGCTCTCAGCGCTTTACCTCACAGTGTCCTCTGCTCTCAGCGCTTTACCTCCACAGTGTCCCTGCTCTCAGCGCTTTACCTCCACAGTGTCCCTGCTCTCAGCTCTTTACCTCCACAGTGTCCCTGCTCTCACGCTTTACCTCCACAGTGTCCCTGCTCTCAGGCTTTACCTCCACAGTGTCCCCTGCTTCAGCGCTTTACCTCCACGTGTCCCTGCTCTCAGCGCTTTACCTCACAGTGTCCCCTGCTCTCAGCGCTTTACTCCACAGTGTCCCCTGCTCTCAGCGCTTTACCTCCACAGTGTCCCCTGCTCTCAGCCTTTACCTCCACAGTGTCCCTGCTCTCAGCGCTTTACCTCCACAGTGTCCCTGCTCTCAGCGCTTTACCTCCACAGTGTCCTCTGCTCTCAGCGCTTTACCTCCACAGTGTCCCTGCTCTCAGCGCTTTACCTCCACAGTGTCCCCTGCTCTCAGCGCTTTACCTCCACAGTGTCCCTGCTCTCAGCGCTTTACCTCCACAGTGTCCCCTGCTCTCAGCGCTTTACCTCCACAGTGTCCCTGCTCTCAGCGCTTACCTCCACAGTGTCCCTGCTCTCAGCTTTACCTCCACAGTGTCCCCTGCTCTCAGCGCTTTACCTCCACAGTGTCCCTGCTTCAGCGCTTTACCTCCACAGTGTCCTCTGCTCTCGGCTTTACCTCCACAGTGTCCCCTGCTCTCAGCGCTTTACCTCACAGTGTCCCTGCTCTCACGCTTTACCTCCACAGTGTCCTCTGCTCTCAGGTCTTTACCTCCACAGTGTCCCCTGCTCTCAGCGCTTTACCTCCACAGTGTCCTCTGCTCTCAGCGCTTTACCTCCACAGTGTCCCTGCTCTCAGCTCTTTACCTCCACAGTGTCCCTGCTCTCAGCGCTTTACCTCCACAGTGTCCTCTGCTATCAGCGCTTTACCTCCACAGTGTCCTCTGCTCTCGGTTCTTTACCTCCACAGTGTCCCCTGCTTTCAGCGCTTTACCTCACAGTGTCCTCGCTCTATCGCTTTACCTCCACAGTGTCCTCTGCTCTCGGTTCTTTACCTCCACAGTGTCCCCTGCTCTCAGCCTTTACCTCTCACAGTGTCCTCTGCTCTCATCGCTTTACCTCCACAGTGTCCTCTGCTCTCGGTTCTTTACCTCCACAGTGTCCCCTGCTTCAGCGCTTTACCTCCACAGTGTCCCCTGCTCTCAGCGCTTTACCTCCACAGTGTCCCTGCTCTCAGCGCTTTACCTCCACAGTGTCCCTGCTCTCAGCGCTTTACCTTGACAGTGTCCCTGCTCTCAGCGCTTTACCTCCACAGTGTCCTCTGCTCTCAGCGCTTTACCTCCACAGTGTCCTCTGCTCTCGGTTTTACCTCCACAGTGTCCCCTGCTCTCAGCGCTTTACCTCCACAGTGTCCTCTGCTCTCAGCGCTTTACCTCCACAGTGTCCCTCTGCTCTCAGCGCTGTTACTTTACCTCCACGTGTCCCTGCTTTCAGCGCTTTACCTCCACAGTGTCCTCTGCTCTCAGCGCTTTACCTCCACAGTGTCCCTGCTCTCAGGCATTTACCTCCACAGTGTCCCTGCTCTCAGCGCTTTACCTCCACAGTGTCCCTGCTCTCACGCTTTACCTCCACAGTGTCCTCTGCTCTCGCGTCTTTACCTCCACAGTGTCCCTGCTCTCAGCGCTTTACCTCCACAGTGTCCCCTGCTCTCAGCGCTTTACCTCCACAGTGTCCCCTGCTCTCAGCGCTTTACCTCCACAGTGTCCTCTGCTCTCAGCGCTTTACCTCCACAGTGTCCCCTGCTCTCAGCAATTTACCTCCACAGTGTCCCCTGCTCTCAGCTCTTTACCTCCACAGTGTCCCCTGCTCTCAGCGCTTTACCTCCACAGGTGTCCTCTGCTCTCAGCGCTTTACCTCCACAGTGTCCTCTGCTCTCAGCGCTTTACCTCCACAGTGTCCTCTGCTCTCACGCTTTACCTCCACAGTGTCCCCTGCTCTCAGTCTTTACCTCCACAGTGTCCCTGCTCTCAGCGCTTTACCTCCACAGTGTCCCTGCTCTCAGCGCTTTACCTCCACAGTGTCCTCTGCTCTCAGCGTCTTTACCTCCACAGTGTCCCTGCTCTCAGCGCTTTACCTCCACAGTGTCCTCTGCTCTCAGCGCTTTACCTCACAGTGTCCTCTGCTCTCGGTTCTTTACCTCCACAGTGTCCCTGCTCTCAGCTTTACCTCCACAGTGTCCCCTGCTCTCAGCGCTTTACCTCCACAGTGTCCTCTGCTCTCAGCGCTTACCTCCACAGTGTCCGTCTGCTTACCTCGGTCTCTTTACCTCCACAGTGTCCCTGCTCTCAGCGCTTTACCTCCACAGTGTCCCCTGCTTTCAGCGCTTTACCTCCACAGTGTCCCCTGCTTTCAGCGCTTTACCTCCACAGTGTCCCCTGCTCTCAGCGCTTTACCTCCACAGTGTCCTCTACTCTCAGCGCTTTACCTCCACAGTGTCCCCTGCTCTCAGCAATTTACCTCCACAGTGCCCCCTGCTCTCAGCTCTTTACCTCCACAGTGTCCCCTGCTCTCAGCGCTTTACCTCCACAGTGTCCTCTGCTCTCAGCGCTTTACCTCCACAGTGTCCTCTGCTCTCGGTTCTTTACCTCCACAGTGTCCCCTGCTCTCAGCGCTTTACCTCCACAGTGTCCCCTGCTCTCAGCGCTCTACCTCCACAGTGTCCTCTGCTCTCAGAGCTTTACCTCCACAGTGTCCTCTGCTCTCAGCGCTTTATTTCCACAGTGTCCCCTGCTCTCAGCGCTTTACCTCCACAGTGTCCCCTGCTCTCAGAGCTTTACCTCCACAGTGTCCCCTGCTCTCAGCGCTTTACCTCCACAGTGTCCTCTGCTCTCAGAGCTTTACCTCCACAGTGTCCTTTGCTCTCAGCGCTTTATTTCCACAGTGTCCCCTGCTCTCAGCGCTTTACCTCCACAGTGTCCCCTGCTCTCAGCGCTTTACCTCCACAGTGTACTCTACTCTCAGCGCTTTACCTCCACAGTGTCCCTGCTCTCAGCAATTTACCTCCACAGTGTCCCCTGCTCTCAGCTCTTTACCTCCACAGTGTCCCTGCTCTCAGCGCTTTACCTCCACAGTGTCCTCTGCTCTCAGCGCTTTACCTCCACAGTGTCCTCTGCTCTCGGTTCTTTACCTCCACAGTGTCCCCTGCTCTCAGCGCTTTACCTCCACAGTGTCCCCTGCTCTCAGAGCTTTACCTCCACAGTGTCCTCTGCTCTCAGCGCTTTATTTCCACAGTGTCCCCTGCTCTCAGCGCTTTACCTCCACAGTGTCCCCTGCTCTCAGAGCTTTACCTCCACAGTGTCCACTGCTTTCAGCGCTTTACCTCCACAGTGTCCCCTGCTCTCAGCGCTTTATTTCCACGGTGTCCCCTGCTCTCAGCGCTTTACCTCCACAGTGTCCCCTTCTCTCAGCGCTTTACCTCCATAGTGTCCCCTTTTTACCCTATAGCTATCCCTGTCTGATGAAGATCTAGATATGGTGATCGAAACATCACACCATTATATATATTTTTTTAATCGCTTTTAAGTAAAATCTGAATTATTATCCTCACCTTGGAGTGAGAAATAGTCACTTTTCATTCACCGTGTGGAGGTTCACTTTAAGATAGAAAAATTTATATTCTAGCATCAAATATATCCACCTGTCAGAATGATTGACGTAGTATAAATGTATTTTGACATTTTTTGCATCATAATATGCCAGCCTTATTGCTGGTACATGTATTTTGCGCATAAAAAGTATTCATGCGTATCGTATTGTGAAATAACATTGATTCACAGCGGATCGTAACTGAACGCAGAACTATTCCGCTCCCACAAGTTAGTATATTGTGCCAATTGGGGCCTTGATTAGATTGGACTGATTGGATAGGTCTCGATGATCTGTGAACATGTGGCCCTACAGTCTTCACCCATTGTTCATTGCAGAAATGTTCAAATATCCTGGGAACAGTGAGGGATCTGCTTCATTGGTTAGCGCTCACTGCACGACATAAGGGGCAGCCGTATAGATCAGACCACAATGCTTGGACCGGCCGCGGCTCTCCCGACTTGGGCATGACCGCTATATAGAAATACATGAAGCTCTCACGGTCGGGAGAGCCCCGGGCAGTCTGTGCATTGCGGTTCCATCCTTGTCCAATTTATACGGCCGTCTGATTGCAGTGTTATATTTAAGCTGTTAATGTGTATTTTTCTTATATTTAGCGTAGTCTTGTTGATAAAGAATAAAGTTTTCTGTTAAAGGAACCAGTCATGTTGGATATGCAGTTCTGATCTGTGGACAGTAGATGACGAGAAGCTGAGCAGAGTGATGCATCATTTGTTGGAAACGATTCAGTATAATTTGTATTTTCTGCATTGATATCCCCGCTGTTTGTATGATTATAGTGGGCGGACCTACTTGTGATTGACAGCTGTCTCTACATGCAGTCATACAGTGAAGACTGTCAATCACTGAATAGCACCGCCCACTGGACGTATATGCATACAAGGGATGTCATTAAGTATATAATTTAGATTGTACTGAATCTGTTCCCACAAACGACACCTCCTTCCGTCTCGTTGCACACACAGTCCGATCTGTGGGGCACACGGCATAGAGGAGGAGAAGAGTGATGTATCTTTCGTTGGAAAAGATTCAGTATTATCTGAATTTTATTCATTGAAATCCCTGGTGTTTGTACACGCGAGTCCAGAGGGTGGTCCTATTCTGTGATTGACAGCTATCTCTACATGCACACATACTAAGAGACTGTCAGTCACTGAATAGCACCGCCCACTGGACTTATTATATGCATAAAAACACCAGGAACTTCAATTATTAAAATCCAAGGTGAAACTTTTCACACTCAAATGTATGTCCTCTACAAAAACCATATAGTGCTATAACCAGTGACCTAGACAATAATAATGCCCCCCTGAGCCCCGTACAGCAGTATTACTATCCTTTTCTACCCGCACAATAGCAGTGCCCTCTTTGTGCTCCTACACAGTAATAATGTTCCCTCTGTACGTCCTCATTGTTTTTTGTTTTATTTTGCCTCAGCAATGTGGAGATTGCTCCAGTGGGCATTACCAGAGGGACTTCACTGGGGGAATGTACTTCTTCTTTCTGACACTGACCAATCATAAGCAGGCAGAAAACCAGTGGGGAAAAGAACGCGCCCCTACTGTAGCTTAGAATAGGCTTAGTGTGTTGATAAACTGTCTGCTCTCCTCACTGCAATGTGATGATACAGTATGTGCTTCAGCACAGCAGACCTGAGTGTGATTAACGGCTTTCAGCTCTCATCGCTGGCAGTTAATTTGAGAGGAGAGCTACAAGAAGTGTTTCTAATTATACTCAACTCCTGCAGCACTGCCCCCCACACTGACTGCCAGAGATGAAAGCTGTCAGTTAATCACACTCAGGTCTGCTGTGCTACAGCACTACACCACACTACAGTCAGAAGAGCAGATCATCAACACATCTCACATCTAGCCTGTTCTCTGCTATTGTGGGGGCCTCTTCTTTCCCTGGTGTGTTGCTGCCTGCTTATGATTGGTCACCATTAGAAAGAAGTACATGCCCACCAGTGAAATCTATCTGGTAATGCCCACTTGGATTTTTTGTAAAAATAAATAAATGACTGGGTGCCTAATACTGTCATCGCTAATATCTCCACAACAGAAAGGTCAAATAGAGAAAAAAAAAAAAAAAAAAGATTACCGGTAATTCTGCTCTGCAGCGCTTATTACATTGTGTGCAGTTCCATATGAAAAATTTGGTAAAAGATCCTCTTTAAATTCTTTTTTTTTTTTATATGGGAGACTATTTTATTTTATTTTTTTTAAGTAGTGCTTTCAGCTATGGCGCGTGCTGGGTAGGACACATGTAAATATGTTGTGTGTACGGCTATTCTCTCATGCATGCTCCGCACACAGTATAGCGGTGGGTTACTTGCCTGGATTTGCACCATGTTTATGTATTGACTTTTTCTTGTTTTTTTTAGGTTCCCAAATGAAATCCAGTCCGGGCTTCTAGAAGTTATATCTCCTTCACCTCATTTTTACCCAGATTTCTCACGACTAAGAGAATCTTTTGGAGACCCCAGAGAGCGTGTGAGGTAACCGAAAAATCCTCTACATGTATTTTCTTCCTGACTGTTGCCCGGAGTGAATGTGAAGCTGATCCATCCCGCTGGAACAGCAGGCACAGTGGAAGGAAAGATAATGATAATTTTGGCTTTTCTAACGTGCAGCATATTAAGTAACCCTGACCTCTAATTCAGCTCCTGAGCGCGGCACAAGTCACAAAAACAGTTTTTGTGTCGCATGAAGATTACAAATGATTGTGTCCTTCTAGTGTTTGGCTCGCCATCACAAAATGTAATGTCCCCGGCTCAGTGACTCCAGCAGAGGTTACTAATGGACATTTGTCATAAGACGTGAAAACCCCTGCCTGCTCGTATAGTCACTTTTTGTAAATGTCGCGCTTTACCTTTAATTAAGGGTCTTTTAGTAGTAACATTAATGCCAGTATATAATAGTACGTATGTCACAGTACATAAATCTATAATAATAATAATGTCACAGTTTATACTGTACTGTCATACGACTAGCTTGTGACCCAGTGTAGAATAGTATACTTTTATACGAATAGTTTGATGCAGTATATAATACTAATGATTAATGACACACTATATAATACTACACTGTAATACTAATAGTTTGTGACATCGTATATAATACTATACTGTCATACTAGTAGTTTGTGACACAGTATAAAACTATACTGTCATACAAGTAGTTTGTGACAACGTATATAATACTACTGTCATACTAGTAGTTTCTGACAGTGTATAATACAAACTACTAGTATGACAGCATAGTATTATATTCAGTGTTACAAACTACTAGTATGACAGTATAGTATTATATTCAGTGTTACAAACTACTAGTATGACAGTATAGTAACACTGTATATAATACTATGCTGTCATACTAGTAGTTTGTGACACCATATATAATACTACACTGTCATACTAATAGTTTGTGACACCGTATGTAATACTGCACTGTCATACTATTAGTTTGTGTCACTGTATATAATACTACACTCATTAGTAAATTGTGACACAGTATATAAAACTATACTCTAATATTAGTAGATCGTGACACAGTATCAGGGGCGGACATATCATTGGTGCAACCTGTGCAGCCGCACAGGGGCCCAAGAGGTGAGGGGGCCCATTTATACCTCCAAAGCAGGTGCAATTTTGCATTTTTAGGAGATCTTGGGCTGCAAAGGGCCCATATATTGTTCTTGCACAGGGGCCCTTTTCTGACTTTTTCCACCAGTGCACAGTATATAATACTATACTCTAATATTAGTAGATCGTGACACAGTCTATAATACTATACTGTCATATTAGTAGATCGTGACACAGTATATAATACTATACTGTCATACTAGTACTTTGTGATAACATATATTACTACCTACATTGCTTTTACACAATTTACTTTTGGCACTGCTGACTGTTATCAGTTATTTTTTTCCAGTTACAGTATTGGTGGGGTTTGGCTTAAATCCACATCCGTCTATTAATTACTGTTTTTCCTCATGCTTTACACTGAAGCTCTTGTTGTCCATGCTGACAGCAGTGTGTAAGAACATCCTACCAGAATGTCCATTTATAGAATTGCACATTAACAGAAATGAACATAAACCGCTGATAAATAATCCATCAGTGAGGAACGGCTACTGTTTTGTCCTCTGGAAAATTTCAAAAATATCTCTGCTGTGCTCCAAAAAATTGACCGTATCTATATGTTATATATGGTGTGATGGTAGTGCAGCACAATCTGCTTCAGTAGTTCTGAACTGCAATACCAGATAAAATACCATCTGTATTCTGCCAGCACTATAGGTGCTGGAACTCCCTTTCCCTCACTTCCCAACATACATTTGTTCATGCCAT
Organism: Oophaga sylvatica; assembly: GCA_033576555.1. Taxonomy (NCBI): domain Eukaryota; kingdom Metazoa; phylum Chordata; class Amphibia; order Anura; family Dendrobatidae; genus Oophaga; species Oophaga sylvatica. The sequence goes on from JARQOD010000004.1 coordinate 28,685,577, forward strand.
TGTCCAGCTAAGAAAGCCAGCCTCTGTTACGCCTGTATGCAGATTGGAAGATAGGAGTAGAGAGATAAAGAACCAGCCCACACGCTACCTGTAATGCGCTGCAATACCAGACGTGGCGCTGTTTTTGAAAGGAACCCGCCATGATTTTTTTCACTCTGTACAACCCCTTTTAACTTGTTTACAAAGCGAGCTGTTATCTACTATGCAGTAAAATAGTTCTAAAAGTGCAATCTGGGGATACATATTTTTCTAACCTTGTGTTTTCTGTTGTCCTCTACTTTTCATTAAGCACTTGGCAATTCTTCTCGCGGCAGCTATAATAAGATGCACAGTGGGTTTTTGTAGTTTTTCTTGCAGTTTCTTTTAATCCTGTTTTCCGCTTTGGCACTGCTGCGGCACAGCCTCGGTGATTTCTCCAGCTTCTTTCTGGTGCTCACGTTATTGCTTACAAGCTGCAGACATTTGCGGGTCCTGCCAGCGCTGCAGGAGTCGTACCCAACCTGCGACGCTCTGATTAATTAGAAGTAAATAACATAATCGTTAGATTCTCGTTCCAGACACTAAATATAGAAGCCGTAATAGTCAGCAGCGCGGAAATATCCATCAAAGTAATTATCTTACACTGTTCATCCTACCCGACTGCCCACGTGAACATTAATGTAAATCATTGTTTGCTTTGCAGGTGGAGGACGAAACAAAATCTGGATTATTGTTTCTTAATGATGTATGCTCAGTCCAAGGGCACTTACTATGTGCAGGTACGTGTACACACTGCCCTCGCTGACGGCAGAGAAAACGGGTGAACAATAAAATCCCAGATCGTAAGAGATTGCAAGCAAAGTATTTCACTATATTATGTTTTGGAAAGTTCTACACCCCTTGCCTGTAATGAACAGTGAAAGTCCAGTGTGTCCTTTGGAGATTTTTAAAGCAAGTCAGCACTAAATGACTGTTCAGACCAAGCACAAGCGCTCCGTGCACCATTGCTCCCCTCTTCCCTCATTACAGGAGCCATAGACAGAGATAGATGGAAATCAAGCAGGTGAGAAGGTTTCGCTGAACTGTTAAGCAATGCTAAGGGTGCACTGTGTGACTGACTGTGCTTGGTTTGAACCATCATTTTGTGCCGGAAGACTCCCTTTAAAAGGGTTGTCCGGTGTTCGGTACAAGTCTGCAGTCACTCTATGTACGTACGCTGTGACGATCCTCTGGCGCCAGGAGTGTGCGGTCATGTGATTGCAAGTATGCGCTTTGCATACTTCCAGCCACATTCCGACTAGATGTGTCCAGCCTCTCCCAATACACTTGCATTGAGCAAGGCTAGACACGTTTAGTCAGCATGTGGCCAGAAGTATGCAAAGCGCATACTCATAGTCACAAGACCACCCGCTCCCGACACCAGTGAAACCTCAAAGCATGCAGTGCACGCAGTGAGGATTCACAAGTCTGGAGTCACATAGAGGAACTGCAGCCTTGTACCCTAAGGCTGGACAACCCCTGTAAGCATAGATATTATTTCATCCAAACCAGAGTAAAAGAATAGTCCTCCTGCTCTCTTCCTCTATAAAATGTTCAGTCTGCTTTTGGTACACCTACCAGTCTAATATGTTCAGGAACTATCCTGAATGTCAACTTTTTTTGTGTGGGCACTTCTTTTTAATTTGTATTCTGCCAGCGCTATAGGTGCTATATTTTTTTGCCTCATTTCCTAACATGCTTTGCTCCTGTCGTTTTATAGTAGCTTGCCTGACCCAAACTGAAAGTCCACCCATGTTATGCCTTTATGCAGTTTTACCTTCCTTGAATTGACAGACGAAAGGCTCTTACTTAGTGACTGGCAACTTGGAGTGGTGTTTTGGGCTGAAATTATAAAAAATGTACTATCCAGTTTTGCTATACATTGCTTTGGCCGTTGGTTATGATCACATCTGTACTTAGATATTACATCGGGATTTCTGTCACTTTTGGCACCAGGTTTTGAAGCCTAATTTGACAGCAGCAAAAGTTAAAGGTAGAGAACCTGATTCCAGTGATCTGTCGCTTACTTGGTTACTTGATCTAGTTTTGATAAAATCATAGTTTGATCACCAGGAGATTATCACTAGCGGGCTAGTAAACCTGCTGCCATGTAGTCCTACATATTTATGAGATGTGTGTAAGCCGCCTCCACTACGGATTGGCAGCCTTCTGGCTATGCACAGCGTACACAGGAAGCGTCCAATCAGTGTTGTGGGCATTTTATACAGAGCTCAGCAGTCAGAGTAATGGTAGATTTGCGGCCGAGAAAACACTGATTTTAGCAAAATTACAGCAAGCAGCCCAGCAAGTGACACATCGCTGAAATCAGTGTCTCTGCTACACTTTCAGAGAGCAGCATGATCTAGGGGCAAACGCCTTGTCACAGATTGGCCTTTTTCAAATGAGTTTTTGGAATAAATGACTTCCGCTGGTATACAGTGATTGGCGGTGTAAGTACTGAGGATGATTATTGCTGATCAGTGCACTTTTTATTCCCATCCTGGCAGCTGGAGGACGATATTGTGGCCAAACCCAACTATCTCAGCACAATGAAGAACTTCGCCCTTCAGCAGCCCTCCGAGGAGTGGATGATTCTTGAATTCTCCCAACTTGGCTTCATCGGTAATCTTCCTTGTAGTTTATTTTTCCGGTTTAGCTTTGTTGACTCTTCTATTTGATACAAATGATTAAAGTTTGTCTGACTTTATATACTGTGGCGCTTTCTCCAATATTTCGGCAGGCACCGTGGTTAAGTTTTGTGTTTTGATGTACAGTCATGGCCAAAAGTTTTGAGAATGACACAAATATTATATTTTCACATGATCTGCTGCCCTCTGGCTTTTATGTGTGTTTGACAGATGTTTTTATCACAGACAGAAATATAATAATTGCAAACATATGAGTAACAAATGCTTATATTGACAGTTAGAATGAGTTAATGCAGCAAGTCAATATTTGCAGTGTTGACCCTTCTTCTTCAGGACCTCTGCAATTCTCCCTGGCATGCTCTCAATCAACTTCTGGACCAAATCCTGACTGATAGCAGTCCATTCTTGCACAATCAATGCTTTCATTTAGTCAGAATTTTTAGGTTTTTGTTTGTCCACCCGTCTCTTGATGATTGACCACAAGTTCTCAATGGGATTAAGATCTGGGGAGTTTCCAGGCCATGGACCCAAAATCTCTATGTTTTGTTCCCTGAGCCATTTAGTTATCACCTTTGCTTTATGGCAAGGTGCTCCATCATGCTGGAAAAGGCATTGTTAATCGCCAAACTGCTCTTGGAGGGTTGGGAGAAGTTGCTCTTGGAGGACATTCTGGTACCATTCTTTATTCATGGCTGTGTTTTTAGGCAAGACTGTGAGAGAGACGATTCCCTTGGCTGAGAAGCAACCGCACACATGAATGGTTTCAGGATGCTTAACAGTTGGCATGAGACAAGACTGGTGGTAGCGCTCACCTTGTCTTCTCCGAATTAGGTGTTTTCCTGATGCCCAAACAATCAAAAAGGGTATTCATCAGAGAAAATAACTTTACCCCAGTCCTCAGCAGTCCACTGCCTGTACCTTTTGCAGAATATCAGTCTGTCCATGATGTTTTTTCTGGAGAGAAGTGGCTTCTTTGCTGCCCTCCTTGAGACCAGGCCTTGCTCCAAGAGTCTCCGCCTCACAGTGCGTGCAGATGCACTCACACCTGCCTGCTGCCATTCCTGAGCAAGCTCTGCATTGCTGGTAGCCCGATCCCGCAGCTGAAACACTTTTAAGAGACGGTCCTGGCGCTTGCTGGTCTTTCTTGGGCGCCCTGAAGCCTTTTTGGCAACAATGGAACCTCTCTCCTTGAAGCTCTTGATGATGTGATAGATTGTTGACTGAGGTGCAATCTTTCTAGCTGCGATACTCTTCCCTGTTAGGCCATTTTTGTGCATTGCAATGATGACTGCACGTGTTTCTTTAGAGATAACCATGGTTAACAGAAGAGAACAATGATGCCAAGCACCAGCCTCCTTTTAAAGTGTCCAGTGGTGTCATTCTTACTTAATCATGACAGATTGATCTCCAGCCATGTCCTCATCAACACCCACACCTGTGTTAATGGAGCAATCACTGAAAAGAGGTTAGCTGGTCCTTTTAAGGCAGGGCTGCAATGATGTTGAAATGTGTTTTGAGGGATAAAGTTCATTTTCTAGCCAAATATTGACTTTGCAAGTAATTGCTGTTAAGCTGATCACTCTTTATAACATTCTGGAGTATATGAAAATTGCCATTAGAAAAAGTGAAGCAGTAGACTTTGTAAAAATTAATATTTGTGTCATTCTCAAAACTTTTGGCCATGACTGTAGGAAGCCATAGCACCTTAGACTATTCCAGATCACAGGCCTCAGTACTTAGCGCCATACTGTACAGAGCCAGCTGCTAAGTGATACAGCGATTGCCGAGACAAAGAGTGAGAGATTAATTAGTACGCAGAAGAAATCTATCCCATAACATCAGCTGCATTCACAATGTCTTATCAAGTCTTGAACATCAAATACGCCAAGATATTGTGGCTTAATGAAGCAAGCGGCCATGAAATCAGACATGATTCCGTTCTAGTTAGTAGATTGTTACATATTTAAGCCATTCTATTCATTTCATTCTTTTCTTTGTTTGAAAAGGTTGTCTGGTGGGTAGACCCTGCTCCAAAATTGGAATTTCCCACTTGGACTACACCTGGATAGTCAAAATAGCAAAAGAATAGTCATATTATTAACAAAACGGGGTCTATCGATAGGAAATAAGAAAATATCAACTCAAACCAATTTTTTTTTTACACTCTTCTAAAATAGCAAAAAAACACTATACAAGCTTATCACTTATCATAGTGGCCCGGCAAATCCTTTTACCAGGTAATTTTTGCCACACAAGAAAGAAAAACAATGGCGGAATTGAGTTTTTGTTTTTTTTCACTTGGATTTTTTTCCCCTGTTTTTCAGTATATTTTTGGTTAAAATGAATTGTGTCATACAACCTGTCCAGCAAAACACTAGCCTTCATATATATGCTAGATCAATGGAAAAAAAAAAAAAAAGTTAAAGGGGTTGTCCGGTCTTAAACTACAAGTCTGCAGTCCCTCTAACTACAATGTCACGAGAAACTACAAGGAGACGCCAAACAAGGCTTCATAAAACATCGATAGACTGTAGCAAAGAGATTCTCAGGACCCCAGTCCAGTTTCCACTGGAACAGGATCCTGCGAATTCATCTGTCTAAAATTTAGAATACAAATTACTGCTAGAATTTTGAGGGGAAAAATATTTTGTTCCTTTTTTAAGGTCAAAATTTGCCTGGTCTTCAAGTGGTTAACTAGAGACCAAATTGTATTTACTGTAAGTCTTCATTTAAAACTAAAGGTGCCAAGTTACTAGAGCATCTTTACTATTTGCTGCATCTTTAGATATCTGCAGTCTCTCAGTTCTGTTCTCCCCCTCTCCCAATAAAGTCGGTCATGAGATGAAAGCTGCAAGAGGTGCTTGTTATGACACACAGCTCTGTTCTACTTTACACAGTAGATCCCCGCAGTGAAATCAGGGCTGTATGTCATTACACGTCTCGCTGAAGAAAGCCTGTTCTGACGTTTTGTGTTCTTTTTGGGTTTTTTTCCCATGTATGGTGCCTCCTTCTTTTGATTGGTCAACATCATACATGGCGAAAAGTACACACCCCCCAGAGAAGAATCTCTCCTAATGCCTTCTTGGTATTCTCATAAATTATAACATGAACTTTTTATAGTATGTTTGCATTGGGTTCAAGAAATTAAAAAATAAAAACTCACGTTTCTCATGCTAAAACTGGTGACAGGTCCTCGTTAAATAACTTACCCAAAGCGGTAGGGATGCCTTCTGTACCCAATAGGCTGCTGATCCTTTATATGCTTATGTATGCATTTTACCTTTTATAAAAGCCCCAGACTGATGTCCTGTTTAGCTGTGAGGCTTGTGTATGGCACAAACCCGTGCCTCTGCTCAGTCATATATTGCCAGTAAATATAACTTTACTCCTCACATTAATGGACCCAGCTAATCTTCAGGAAGGATTTCAAAGCCTTAAAGTGTGAAAATGTAAATCTTTGTGATTTTCTGTGGCTCTTCTGCTCGTTGAGTATTTCCGCCCCTCCTTCGTATTACCAGGAATGCAGCAATATCCCATTGTTGTGGAAAATAACAATCAGCCCTCGGAGCTGAAGAACTCAATCACTTTACTGGATAAAACTAGATATAAATGCAAATTGGTGCATCTGATGCTTCCCTTGCATTGAGCAGGTGGAGTGGTTTCTGCAGGCATTTGTACTATCTGTAACATTTTAAGAAGAAGGAAAGTAGGAAATGAAATACTGTAAAATATTAAAAAGCAAAAAAAAAAAGTTTTAAGATGTTAGTTGATTTCAAGAAACTTAAGAACCTTAAATCACCAGTTCCCACAGCTCCATAGTGTAAGCCAGGACAAGAAAACTGCTCTGCGGGATAAGCTGGTGTGGGGGATGGGGCTTTAGAAAAGTGAAATAAAAAAACTCTCTAAAGCTATTTCTCACAACTCCGTCATACACAGTAACGCTCAGTTCAGCTGAACTTTCCTGTTTTTTTGTTGGATTTTTTCATACTGTTAGACTTTTTTGGCAGTAGCGTATCTCCAGGGTGGCAGAGCTTCCCGGAGTAATGCATGTAAAGTCTCATGTGCTGGTATATGGCACCTGCGGGGACAGCACACATGGTCCATGGTCATCCTGACAGTTATTTTTAGGGGTGTACCTTCAAAGGTGATACGCGGAAGTGTGGTGGACCTATCGGTGAGTATCTGGAGCATACAGTTTGGCCCACTCTGCTGGACTTCCCTTATTCTAGGGACCTTTAGGGGGGCTTTGTTGCATTCTAAATTATCCACACTCACATGGTCTCAGTACAAACTTCTTCATTTTTCATTTTTTTAACGGTAAAGCAAATGATAGGCCATGTTTGGAAAGGAACACACATATGTAGATAACTTTATGACCAATGACAAAGATACAAGTGTCTTCTTGAATTACTATCAGGCTAAATTCTTCAGAATGTGGGACCCCTGGATAGCGGATGATCATTCACATTTGTAAAAGTACCAGTTTGTCTTGTGGTTAATTCCGTAACACATCATATCTGTATCAACCCCCTTTCCCTTCATTATCATCTTTGAGTGTCTCTTCCCTCCCTTATTTGACCCCCATCACATCACAGTGTTTTTCTTTTTTTTTCTCCCCACTATTATATTGTTGTACTGGTGTTACAGGCCATTGTTTTCTTTTGTGTTCGGAAAAATAAATTTGCATAAAGTGCTTAAATGAGTTATCCAGGACTATTTCTTCTGATTGACAACTGCCTCCCCACTGAATAACTGCAGGAAGCCGACTGTCAATCCGCATGAAGTCACCATACTGCCCCGTCGACAGAGCAGCTCGGAAGAGGAAGAGCTGGTCTGTTGACGTGAAGCAGCTGAATAGCGGGCAGGAGCGGTCTGTGATCGCTATGTGCTGGTACTGGGCAGAACAGGCAGGTAGTCCTGTACTTTCTTATGTTCTTTACATTAGAACATACAGGCAGGCAGTTGCTAACTGCCTGCCTGTTCTCCTCGGCACTGATCTCTGCGAGTTCAGAGGCTGCTCCTGCCAGCGATTCTGCTGATGTTGCCTCTTCCAGGCGGCTCTGTCCATATGGCGGAATTCGCAGAGTCACTGGCAGGAGCAGTCTCTGAACTCGCAGAGATCAGTGCTGGGTCTTCTTTTAGACCCATTTCATAGTGCACTTCAGACAAACTGCAGCAAACTACTGGTGATCTGTATCTGCACTCCGCTCAATATATTTTAAGGGGTATTCCCATCTCCAAGATCCTATCCCAATATGTAGTAGGTGTAATAATAATAGCAAATAATATTAATAATAATATTAGCAAATCCCTCCAATTAGAAATGTAATATAGTTCAGATTAGCTATGTCACTTTCCCCAAGTGCAGGGCATTGCATTAGCAGTATCCATGCAGTATCCATGGAAAGGAAAGTAAAAGGAAGGTGCTCACCAGTATTGAAACTCGTGGTGGAAATAAAAAACATTCAACTCCTCTTGGTCCTAAGGATTCTTCATTACAGCATTGCAGCCTGGTATAGTTTTATTGTCCAGATTTATCATCTAATCTTATTATTAGCATAGGTACATGATACTTGGCATAGTAGAGACCTCCCGATGCATGGCAAACAACCACCAATATCAGATCCAAAGTGACACCTCTCACCTCCTAATGGAAAAGTGAGAGGTGCTGGTAATCCCTTTATTACTGTAATATTTTGTCCAAATATGACCTGATTTTACTAGATCTCATCTCCTGTCCAACATAATTATAGTCCCTTTGCCATGTGACATGAACATAAATACTAATGGGTGTAGAATGTGCCTTCTTGTTATCAAGAGTTTGGATATTTAGTGTGCCTGGCATCTAGCTGAAAAGGACATTCCGGTTGGGGTATCCCTTGATGTTCTCATTAAGCAGTTTTTCCTTTCTTTTTGCACCACATGTGTTCTCCCTGGAGTATCTTATCTAATGGTTGAAAAGCAATTAAGGCTGCATTTTGTCACGTGTTGAATTGAATTTGACGTTTTTGTACAAGATAATCTGTTGTCAGAAAAATGGCACATCAGTTTTTGGCATGAATGTCTGGCGCGGATCCGCGTGAGGATTACCCCACTATCATTTAAATGGGCTAATCCTCAGCTTTTTTTTTTTTGAGAAAATCTGTGGATTTCACTCAGAAAAGCCAAGGATTAGGCCCATTAAATCACAGTTAGATTAATCCTCCTGTGGATCTGCTGCCCACCCAAGTTACACATCCATAGTAAAAAGTCGAAGTATTGACCTCTAATTTTTTTTTCCCTGGAAATGCGACGTGTAAATAAGCGCTAAGCATAAGGCCTCTTTTACACTTAAAGGGTTATTTCCATCTTCAAGATCCTATCCGAATATATGGTAGGTGTAATAATATTATTAGAAAATACCTCCAATTAGAAATGTAGTATAGTTTTTCTGATTCACTATGTCTCTTTCCTCATGCGCAGAGCATTGCAGGACCTTAGGTATCCATAGTTACAACCACTAGCAACTAGCTAACTGTCACTGTCACGACACTGTTGTCGGGTGTCCCCGGACCGGGGGCTCCTTTCCTGTCCCTAACATTAGGGGCGCTATAGCTCAGCTTGATCCTTGGATTACTTCTGATGGTAAAGACACCGGGACCGCGTACCTTGCCTTAGAGCCTGAATCTGGCCTCAGTCTGTACCCTTTCTCCACCCAGGGAAGAGGGGAGTAGAATCTTAGATGGTAGAGTTGGAAAGGACCTCCTGGGCCATCTGGTCCAACCCCCTGCTCAAAGCAGGATTCACTAAATCATCCCAGACAGATGTCTGTCCAGCCTCTGTTTGAAGACTTCTATTGAAGGAGAACTCACCACCTCTCGTGGCAGCCTGTTCCACTCACTGATCACCCTCACTGTCAAAAAGTTTTTTCTCTTATCTAATCTGTGTCTCCCATTCAGTTTCATCCCATTGCTTCTAGAGTCTTTCCTTGTACAAATGAGAATAAAGATGATCCTTCTACAATGTGACAGCCCTTGATATATTTGTATACAGCTATTATGTCTCCTCTCAGTCCTCTTTTTTGCAAGCTAAACATTCCCAAATCCTGCAACCGTTCCTCATAGGACGTGGTTTGCAGACCGGACACCATTCTGCTCGCTCTTCTCTGAACTTGCTCTAGTTTGTTGATGTCTTTTTTTAAAATGTGGTGCCCAAAACTGGACACAGTATTCCAGATGAGGTCTGACCAAAGAGGAGTAGAGGGCAATAATGACCTCACGTGATCTAGACTGTATGCTTCTGTTAATACATACTAGAATTGTATTTGCCTTTTTTGCTGCTACATCACACTGTTGACTCATTTTTAGTCTATGATCTATTAGTATACCCAAGTCTTTTTCATATGTGCTGTTATTTAGCCGTAATACCCCAACCAGACTAACAAGGTAATACGAACAGGGATAAAGGAAAATACCAATCATACACATATACTCACATAAACAACAGAGGTGTACATCGGGGAGTGGAGGATGGAGTTTTTAAACCAAAGTAGAAGAAGAAAGGGAATTATCACACACTCAAAACCTAGCAACAGTCCCAGATAAATCCACCAAACGCCTTCTCCAATAACAACAACCTCCAGCCATGCAGCATAAGCTAGCTCTGACGATGAGTGCTAGCCAGGACCCAGTGTAATTAGGAGATGGGAGTAGCTAACAGTGAACAGCTGAGAGCCTTAAAGCAGGAAAGCTACCAGAAGCTCTCAACTGAGCAGATTAACCCCTGCACTGATAAAAGAAATATACACCATTTAATATGAAGGTGAAGTGCTTCTAATCAGTAATGAAAGTCCAGCTCACCAGGGCAGCATACCAGGGATCGGAGCAAGGAACCGCTGTGTCAGACGTAGAACATTGCAAAAGGAGAAAATCCAGCTCAACGATGAAGTAAAGATAAAATGGATCTTTATTCACTTGTCGTTCCAAATACAGAGAAAAAGTATCAGCATAGATAGCAGCAGATGAATGCGTTATTGATAACGCATTCATCTGCTGCTATCTATGCTGATACTTTTTCTTTGTTTTTGGAACGACAAGTGAATAAAGATCCATTTTATCTTCGTTGAGCTGGATTTTCTCCTTTTGCTTCTAATCAGTGCAGGAGTAGGAGAAATCAGATGCTGTGGTCTTCTGGCTCCTCTCTGTCGCGGTAAACCCATGACAGTCACTAAATGTGGTCCTAACCATGAATACCTAAGGTCTTGCAGTGCTTCCACATGAGGAAAGAAACATAACGAATCATAAAAACTATACTATATTTCTAATTAGAGGTATTTGCTAATATTATTATTACACCTATTGCATATTGGGTGAGGATCTTAGAGATGGGAACACTCCTTTAAGTCATCTATGGTCCGAGTTCTAATTGTCGGAAGGCCACTTTGCGTGAACTTAATGAGCCTCAAATATGGCGTATTTGGACCTTTGAAAAGGCAAAATTGTGAAATCGATGATTTTACAGATGAGCGTAAAATAATCTGATACCTTCATATTTAAAAATGCTTTATACCATGTAAACACAGCCTAGATTATTTTCTATGAGGGCTTAGTTAGGCGAAACCTTTAATAAATGGTAGTAGAAGTGGAAGAGACCTTCATGATGTGAGTTAGAAAATAATAATGCTTACCTAGCGAATTCCTTTGTCATTGATCCAAAAATTTATAAAAACAAAAACAGCTCTTTGATGGCAAATGTTTTGTGGTTTTTCCCAGAGCATGCTGGGAGCTACACCTACAGAAAGCGTTTATGGACGAGGCCCATTTTCCGGTTTGGGATTATGAAGAGTGGATTTTACATGAAGTTCAGTAGCTCAGAATTTCTTATAATTCTTTCTAAAATGCTCCATTCACCCAAGGAGGACGGGACTCCTAACTTACGGCACTTTCTTACTGTCTGCTCTGTGAAAAAATCTGTACATTTAGGAAAGGGCTCTCCAGAAGGTACCAGCAGTAAATAAGCTCCATTATCTGTCAAAGGCACAAGAAGAAACCTGTGATCCGTTCCTTCAAAAGTTAATGGCTCAGGAAAGGTTGTCAGACTTAGTTAAGTTGTTGACAATTTTTTGGTGAGAATTTTCCACCACTTGGCCCTGAACACAGAAACACCAGAATTTCAAGTAAGAGGCAGCGGGTCATAAGTAGCAAGTTTAATTTGCCGTCAGCGCCTTTATCTTTCTGTTTCACATTTATTATATTGGTCAAATATGATAAAGACATAGAAGATTTTAAAAGGCAGGATGATGTATCCAACACACAGGCATGGACTGGCCCAAGGGAGAACAGGAGAATCCTCCGGTGGGCCCCTGTGGAGGAGAGTGCCACCACCCTCTTATATGAGCAGTACTTGGCAGAATACACTTGCGTCACTACGTACAGAATCTTATTAATTTACCAATCTATCCAGTTCATTGTAATATAAATTTGTGTCTGAGGATAATGTCACATTTGTATGTAGCTGAAGTAGGTTACTGGTGGGCCCTTGGTACCTCCATCCGAAGCTGCCTACAAACAATCACGAGTCTCCCAAATGTTCAGTTTTCCATATTCTGAAGATTGTGTGATGCGGGTTTGTAATATGGTGCTTATAAAAATCTAAGGCCCCATCCTGTACGCCTGTGTCATGTATATATTGACACAAATATCTGCTCTATTGAAGGAAATATTATGGAGATGTTGTCTTCTAGGAGAGAATATGGTATGGTTTTACTCAGGGGCGCGTGATTATGGTACATGGAGTGGATGTAGCTGCAGATCTCAGTATTGTGCACCGCCGTACAGACTCTAGGCGTATTCAGACCTTTTGAAAATTGAGGTGTGATAACATTCTTGAAACCAGGCGAGAATCGAGCAATGTGGAGAGTTTTGTTTTGTTAATATTTTTATGTAATAGTACTTGTTGTGGTAGCGGGACACTCTTGTATCTATTTTACTTTTCATAATTTGTAAGCTTATTGATGAGCCTATAAGAAGTGGATATTTCCAAAATATTGTCCCTTTTCGCTATTCTATTACAACATACGGTGTTCTGTGATTAGTGAGTGGGAATCTTATTTTACTTTCTCGTTCGTCTCATTGGGGGACACAGAAACCATGTGATAGTCTGCTGCCACCTGGAGGCTGACACTTTTAATGAATCTAATTGAAAATTGGCTCCTCTCCTGCAGACTGTACCTTGCCTGCTTGCATCAGGCTCCTCAGTTTTTTTGTGGCATCAGTAGGCAAGGTCTGGCAGATCTGTCTTAGGTTAGGTGTTTGCCGTTTTTATTTTTTTGTGTTTCAGATGGATGTCCTAGGGTATCAGAGTAATTGCGAACTCTATTTCACCCACATAGTGGTGGAGGGTACAGACTGTAATTGTTCAGTCTGAATCCTCTCGTTGTCATGCCACGCTCATCTGGGGCGGAGACTCCACTCCTGACGTCATCACTTCCAGTGCCGCTGCCGCTCCGGGGGTCCTGCCGGGTGCGCACGCGCACCTCTCGCACTTGACTCCATGGCTGCATTGCTGTGCATGGCACGTATGCGCGCTTTTCTCTGCTCTGACTGCAGCCACTTAATCTCCGTGGTCCAGGAGGACCTGACCCGGTAGTTCCAGTGCTCATGCCCTATATCAGGCTGCCTCTTCCTATGGGAGGTGCCTGATTATTGTTGTGCTTCCCTGCTAGGCCTGCTTAGTCCCTGCTCGGTCGCTTCCTGTACTCAGGTCCCCTGTACTGTGCCTTGCTCTGTGCTCTGTCGTGCTTCTTAGCACAATCTCTGCTCTGTACTCTGTCGTGCTTCCTAGCAGACGCTCTGCTCTGTGCTCTGTAGCACACACTCAGTTCCTGCCTTGTCTCCTGTCTTGTGTCTTAGCACACCTCCTTCCCTGTGTTGTGCTCTTATCGTCCTTCCCTGCGCATTCTCTGCTTTGCCTTATAACCAAGCGTGCTTCCCAGCGCACGCCTTGCACTGTTTCGTTCTTTGCGTGTTCCCGTGTCCTTGCTTTGCACACTTTAACTTCCTGCGTACTCCCGTCTTCTGTGAGCCGGCTACTGGCAGTCGTGGTACTGTACTTCCCTGGGTCTGCCCCTGACGCTCCCTGTATAGTAGGTGGTTCTCACTAGGTCAGCTCGCCCAGGGTGGGTTGGTATCACGACGCAGAGGGTCCACTCCAGGAGTCTTCACACTCGTGTCGGTGTGGCCTTGACACACTTGTTAGTAAGGTACTGGGATGGAGGTCCGTAAGCCAACTAGCTCTTGCCCGCCGCCCCACATAGCACTCACGCATGGTGCAGAAGATAATGGGATCTATATAATAAGGACAGGTAAGTATAACCCTGCTGTGAGCCCATTTTCCGCCCTCCTCCCTCTATTTCTTTTACTCGGGGCAGTTGGTTCTGGACAGTGCACAGCTCCAGAGCAAAAAGGAGTGCTAAGGGCACCTTTCCCTGCTATCCAGGGTGTGTGCAGCTTTTTGGGAGAGGTCCTGTATTGTGGTGTGTTGAATGTTTAATTTTGTGACCTGGGTATGTTCAGTATGCACATACACTGTGTTCCAAATTATTATGCAAAAATTGTTTAGGAGTGATAAGGTAAAAATTTTTTTGATTGTCAGTTAAACTCATTGATGGTGATGTGTGTCAGGGCTCTTTATATCACTGTAAGCAATTGCAGACACTTGTGCTAATTAGTTTGGCAGGTGTGTCCAATGAAAGGCAAGACTACTTAAGAAGGCAGTCCCACATTATTAAGCAGCCTACATTTTCAGCCAAAATGGGAAAGAAAAAGGATGTGTCGGCTGCTGAGAAGCAACAAATTGTGGAGTGTTTAGGTCAAGGCATGACTACAATCAACATTTCCAAGACACTTCATCGTGATCATCGCACAATCAAGAAGTATGTAGCTGATTCACAGTACACATGTGTGCGTGCTGATAAGGGAAAATTGAGGACTCTTTCCTACAGGCAATTACATCAGGTTAAAAGAGCAGCGGCAAAAAAGCCTTGTCATAGCAGCAGACAAGTTTTTGAAGCTGCCGGTGCCTCCAACGTCCCCCGAACAACAAGATGCAGGGTCCTTCAGAGGTTTGCAGCTGTGCGTAAGCCATCCTGTCGACTTCCTCTATCCACTGCACACAAGCAGAAACGGCTCCAGTGGGCCAAACAATACATGAAGACTGACTTCAAAACTGTTTTGTTCACCGATGAGTGCCGTGCAATGCTCGATGGTCCAGATGGATGGAGTGGAGGATGGCTGGTTGATGGACACCCCATGCAAACACGGCTACGGCGCCAACAAGGAGGAGGTGGAGTAATGTTTTGGGCTGGAATTATGGGGAGAGAGATTGTCGGCCCCTTTAGGATCCCTGAAGGGGTAAAGATGAACTCCATAGTGTATGTTGAGTTTCTCAAACAGCACTTCCTGCCATGGTTCAAGAAGAAGAACCGTGCATTCCGCAGCAAGATCATTTTCATGCATGATAATGCACCATCTCATGCTGCACATAACACATCTGCATCTCTGGCTGCTATGAGCATAAAAGAGGACAAACTTATGTTGTGGCCCCCATGCTCCCCTGACCTCAACCCTATTGAGAACCTCTGGAGCATCATCAAAAGGAGTGTCTATGATGGCGGGAGGCAGTTCACATCTAAGCAACAGCTCTGGGAGGGTATTCTGTCCTCATGCAAAACAATTGAAGCAGAAACCATCCAAAACTTGACAAATTCAATGGCCGAGAGAGTTCAGAAGCTCCTTTCGAACAAGGGGTCCTATGTGCAAATGTAACATCACCTAGAATAAAGTTTTGAGTTGAAAACTGTTTGATTTCAGTTTGTAATAACTTGCTAATGCTTATAATTTCAAAAATGACCATTTTTTTGTTCTTTATTAAAATGAAAAGGTTGAAAACTCTGCTGTGCATAATAATGTGGAACATGCATTTTGAGTGCAGTTTGAGTGTTTTATTTTTTAAAAAAATATACTGTTATCATAGGCAGTTTGTACAAAAACCTTTCAATTGTACTCTAATAGTTATTTGACTGGAAAATTACAATGACTGCAATTCATATAATTTGGGAAAATCTGAGAAAATATTATTTGCATAATAATTTGGAACACAGTGTATACACCCTGTATATGAAACTTGTGTGTAACCTTGCATTATTCACACACTAAATCACTTTTTATGATCACTGCTTTTTATTCACTACTTTCACAGCCCAAGCCAGTCGGGGTCACCTGCAGGCCTCACCTGCTGGTTAATAAGTAGGTCCAGTGGCAATCAATCTAACAACCAATCAGCAGGTTCAGTGTGCACACACCCTCAGCCAGTCAGCGTAAATAGTGAGCCACGCCCACTGGCCAATCAGTGGCACAGGATATGCCCACTCTCTAACCAATGAGAAGGCACCATGCCCTCTTCCTGCCACGTGGGACCGCAGCTCCTCCTCTCTTCAGTTACCATCTAATTACCTAATGCGCGTGCATGCGTTGCAAGGTCGGGTTTCCCACGTCCAGGCCATATCGTATTGCACTGCTGGTACCTCTTCTTCCTCTGCCGATTGCTGTCTAGGGGATCCCCGTGACCTGGGTATGAGGATGTGCCCCTCCTTCCACATGGGCCCCAGCTCCTCTATACCCAATCAGGCGTCAAACCCTAACGGTGTCCTGGCAGTTCAGTCACGCCTATCGGGGCCAAACCTTGGAGTGGTTGTGTTCGCCACCTTCTAAAGTGAGGCAAGACCCACCAGCTGAAGCCTTACAGTCAAGCAAATTCTACTGAAGACCCTGTAACTCAAAGGTTATTTGTACCACCGTCTAGAGTGAGTCAAACCTTCCTGACTGAGACCTCACAGCCAAGCAGTTTTCACAGGTGATCCTGTAACCTGGACACTAGGTGGACTACCTGATCCTATTAGCACGCTACCTCTTTCCTGGGTGAGGCGACCCATGAGGTGTTCTCTCTATAGAGTGCACTGCATGTTTAGCAATCTATAGGTGCTCCAATCACCTTCCTCAGTGGCTCTGAACCCCCAGCAAAGACTTCTTTGTAGGAGAAGGTCAGGCAAGCGATCCAGACAGCGCAAGTGGTATATTACGGTTCTTTGGCTACTTCCACGGTTGGTCAGATCAACAAACAGATTGCACTCAGAGGGTTGTATTGTTCAGTTGAGTCAGACAATGCTTCCGTTTGTCTACAGTCATGGCCAAAAGTTTTGAGAATGACACAAATATTATATTTTCACATGATCTGCTGCCCTCTGGTTTTTATGTGTGTTTGACAGATGTTTTTATCACAGACAGAAATATAATAATTGCAAACATATGAGTAACAAAAGCTTATATTGACAGTTAGAATGAGTTAATGCAGCAAGTCAATATTTGCAGTGTTGACCCTTCTTCTTCAGGACCTCTGCAATTCTCCCTGGCATGCTCTCAATCAACTTCTGGACCAAATCCTGACTGATAGCAGTCCATTCTTGCACAATCAATGCTTTCATTTTGTCAGAATTTTTAGGTTTTTGTTTGTCCACCCGTCTCTTGATGATTGACCACAAGTTCTCAATGGGATTAAGATCTGGGGAGTTTCCAGGCCTTGGACCCAAAATCTCTAAGTTTTGTTCCCTGAGCCATTTAGTTATCACCTTTGCTTTATGGCAAGGTGCTCCATCATGCTGGAAAAGGCATTGTTGATCGCCAAACTGCTCTTGGAGGGTTGGGAGAAGTTGCTCTTGGAGGACATTCTGGTACCATTCTTTATTCATGGCTGTGTTTTTAGGCAAGACTGTGAGAGAGCCGATTCCCTTGGCTGAGAAGCAACCCCACACATGAATGGTTTCAGGATGCTTAACAGTTGGCATGAGACAAGACTGGTGGTAGCGCTCACCTTGTCTTCTCCGAATGAGGCGTTTTCCTGATGTCCCAAACAATCGAAAAGGGGATTCATCAGAGAAAATAACTTTACCCCAGTCCTCAGCAGTCCACTGCCTGTACCTTTTGCAGAATATCAGTCTGTCCATGATGTTTTTTCTGGAGAGAAGTGGCTTCTTTGCTGCCCTCCTTGAGACCAGGCCTTGCTCCAAGAGTCTCCACCTCACAGTGCGTGCAGATGCACTCACACCTGCCTGCTGCCATTCCTGAGCAAGCTCTGCACTGCTGGTAGCCCGATCCCGCAGCTGAAACACTTTTAAGAGACAGTCCTGGCGCTTGCTGGTCTTTCTTGGGCGCCCTGGAGCCTTTTTGGCAACAATGGAACCTCTCTCCTTGAAGTTCTTGATGATGCGATAGATTGTTGACTGAGGTGCAATCTTTCTAGCTGCGATACTCCTCCCTGTTAGGCCATTTTTGTGCATTGCAATGATGGCTGCACGTGTTTCTTTAGAGATAACCATGGTTAACAGAAGAGAAACAATGATGCCAAGCACCAGCCTCTTTTTAAAGTGTCCAGTGGTGTCATTCTTACTTAATCATGACAGATTGATCTCCAGCCATCTCCTCCTCAACATCCACACCTGTGTTAATGGAGCAATCACTGAAAAGAGGTTAGTTGGTCCTTTTAAGGCAGGGCTGCAATGATGTTGAAATGTGTTTTGGGGGATAAAGTTCATTTTCTAGCCAAATATTGACTTTGCAAGTAATTGCTGTTAAGCTGATCACTCTTTATAATATTCTGGAGTATATGCAAATTGCCATTAGAAAAAATGAAGCAGTAGACTTTGTAAAAATTAATATTTGTGTCATTCTCAAAACTTTTGGCCATGACTGTACAGCCAATTGAGTCCTCTCAGCGGTACCTATAGTGTAGGCAGCTATGATGTCTCTCCCTTAGGGATAGATTTGGGTACTTCCAGTTTGGGCCTCTCATATCCGCTCTTCCAGTGGAGTCGATTATCTGGCAGAGCAGAGCCCCTCTGCACGATGTGATCGTACAAGCGAACCTGACAGTTCCCAGAGTGAGTCTGACCTTTTTAATCAGTGTCTTCTCATTTTTAGGTTCTATCGCACAAGCGAGCCTCATGGCATGGGGGCAGACCAGGCGAGGCTCTGTGCACTTAACTTATCTGGTTCAACTAAGCGAGGTCTGTTATGATTTGGTAGCTGAGGAGAGCAGGCAAAAAAGGAAATACACCAGAGAGGTTGGAATCTATGGGATTGCAGTACCCTGACTAACCACCACAACTAAAGGCAGCCGTGGAGCGTACCTACGTTGGTCCTAGACGCCTCGTCACAGCCTGAGAAGCTAACTACACCTAAAGACAGAAAGAGGAAAACTATCTGCCCCGGAGCAGATCCCCAAAGAACATAAAAGCCCCCAAACATGTAATGGCGGTTAGACAAGAGGAAAATACAGACACAGACAGAAAATAGTATGAGCAAACGTTGGGGCCCAAACTTCCTAAATAGAAAAGGATAGGAAGGACATTTACTGCAATCCCAAAAAACCCTGAAAAGTACCAACACTACTAATTACAAAAAAACCTGAGATCACACGACCTCTACCACCTAAATTAGTTCTCTGGTGTAACAAAACTAAACAGCAGCCACTGAAAAAACTGGAAAAGGCAAATGAACAAACAGTGGCTGAACTAAACTGAGAGGAGCACAAGCCCCCGGAGGGGACCTGGCAGACCCCCACAGAAGTGCAGGACAAAATGCAAAAAGCAAGCACAAAAAAAATTAAAGAAGAAAATGTCTTATCTGTTAGCAGAAGATGCAGGCACGAAACAGCAAGCTACAAAGTGAACAGGAATCAAAGATGAGACCAGAACAATTGATCACCGGCAACCCTGATGGGAGGGAACCTCCCTTATATAAGACCAGTCAGTAACACCTGATCGCCAATCTTCACAATCTTCATTGGATAGTTCAGTACTGTTTGTAACCACCAGAGGGAGCTTCTGCTCAGAATTCATTTCTAGCACATTCACAACAGAGGTCCCTTGCCTGGTGTATCACAATAGCAGACTGATCAGTACACTGATCTCTTTCCTAGATTAGTCAGATCATTTAACTCCGATTCATCAGTTCAGAGTAGCTTGTAACCAGCCCTAAGGGTGACCCTTAGAATGTCAGGTCCACCGTTCAGAAGGTTCTGGGACTTTCGGATTTAGTTGGTCTGTTTAAGATTAGGGAACAAGGGTCACTTTTCTGCTGTTTAATTTAGCATCTGTGAAAAACTATGGACAGCGTTTGTATGGCAATATCCTCCTTTAAAATTTTCATGCCTATATTGAGCAAGACAGACGCTAAAGAGCCAGGTTCCTATCTTGACTTTCATGATCCAGCAGAATTTAACTTGTAGGCCATGTGTCAGGACTGTCTGTCCAGGCCGGGCAAACTTGTGGCCACTGTGAAACATGTCGCCCTTCGGTCTTCCCTCTTTTGCCAATCAGACAGAACTCTCTATTTTGTCTTTCTAGTGATTTTTCTCCTTTCTTGCAATCTCCTTCTCTGGGACAGTACTCAGGCGTTGTGCACCCTCCTTTCTCCTTACCAGGATTCTTCGCATTTTTACTTTATTAAGGAGATTGTTCTCCTTCCTTTAGGTACTACACCTTTCATCTTCCTGAGAGGCTCACATAATCTGATGTGGTCATAACTGTGCTTCTCTGTCTGTCGGAGCTCTGTTTGGATGTCTTGTGGTCATCCCGGTATGCTCTGGCAGAGGTCTGACTGCGTCTGAATCAGATCAGCCATTAGCAAGGCTTATAAGGCAGGTGCCAGTACTCCCACATTCACGGTTAGGGAACACTGTGCGTGGACTGTAAGAGTTTCCTGGGTTGTTCTTCTCCAGGGATCAGTTCTGTAAGGCAGCGTATCGGTGCAGATCTTTTCCAGGTTCTACAGAGCCCTCACCTTTGCTTTTGCAGATGCAAGTCTTGGCAGGAAGATACAGCAGTCAATGCCCAATGGCATCTTCAGCAAGAGTGGAAAACTTCTGTGGTAACAGTATAATATTTGCTTTTTCATTTCCACCCCATGGACAGCTTTGGGGCATCCTATGGATTCTGTGTCCCCCAATGAGACGAATGAGAAAAACGTAGTAGATTTCTGGTACTCGGCTTAAAATCTCTTTCTCGTAGTCTTCATTTGGGAAAACTGAACCCACCCTTGATTGCCCGGTGGGGCATGCACTTACTTTGTTTTTCTCTCAAGATGTAATTGGATTATTTTCCTTTCGTGTTTTAATTCTTTTTTGGGCTTCTTCTACTGCTTTCTCACTAAATTGAAGAGCCTGATGCTAGCAAGTAAGGTATAGTCTGTTCTGCTGGGGAGGAGCCAATTTCCAATTAGAAATATTAATAGTGTCAGCAGACTATCCCATGGTTTCTGTATCCCGCAAAGAAGACTACGAGAAACAAATTTTACAGTGAGTACCAAAATCCACATTTTCATATCGGCGGTATATTTTCATTTACCAAAGTTAAAGGATTATTCTGAAGTTTGAATTACTCCCTTTCCATTGGTTAGGAGATAACTTCCAGATTGCTTTGGGTCCGACCACTGGGAAAGCCACTGATCTCGAGAACTGGGGTTCTTTAGTGTGAATGGGTCTGTATCGATCAATTGCACTGCCACTCCATTCATTCCCACTGTGAATGGGAAATTATTTACTATCCAATGGATAGGTGATAACTTCCAAACTTTGGAAAACCCCTTCAAAGGGTATTCCCCAACAAGACGTGTGGTATATTCACAAGGTATGCTAAAAATCTATGATAAGTGCAGACCAGAGGCGGGACACATGCAGAAACAAAAGCAAAAGGACAGCCTGATTTTTGGACATTGTCTATTATTTCATACTATCCACTTGATAAAAATATGCATATGAAAGCTTGGTGATTCTGCCACTTGCTTTTTTTTTTATATATACAAAGGACCTGTCACTTACTAAAAGCTCGCATTCACAAACAAGACTGAAAAAAACACCTATTTTGACTGCAAGCAGAGATTTCACATAGTGCTCTCCAAAAACAAATGTGAGTTTCTCTGCAATGGAGCAACACAGCACAACACTGGGAGCAAAAGTGGCAAAATCAGGGAGCTCATGGATTCTTACAAGTTTTCTTAAGTCAATGTTTTATTAGCAAGTGACATGTCCTCTTTAAAGGTTGGGCATAGAATCATTGAGTTTTCTTATCTACACCTTTGGGATCTTTGCCCACTTGGTACACCTAAAGTTCTCTACCCAAACTGTTTTTTGTCTCACTGCACAAACATGCTTAGTCCAGACATAACAATCACTAACAACCTCCAGCTATGCAGCATAAGCTAGCTCTGACAATGAGTGCTAGCCAGGGCCCAGATTACATAGGAGATGGGAGTGCACAGCCGGGAGCCTTAATGCAGGAAAGCTTCCAGGAGCTCTCAACTGAGCAGATTTACTCCTGCACTGCTAATAGAAATTTACACAGTTTATTTTGAAGACGAAGTACTTCTAATCAGTGCAGAAGTAGTAGAAATCAGACGCTGCCCTCTTCTGGCTCCTCTCTGTCGTGGTAAACCCGTGAAACTTTGCCTGCCAGTCTTTGGTTATTTAAGCAGTATGACAAGTAGTTCCTTCTTCCATGAACAGAGATTGTTTTGCTCAGCAGTCCATCTAAGAGTGTTGACCTAGTGGCACTGTCAGGAAAGGGAGAAGCAAATCATCTTCTGTTCCTCATGTTACCACGGTTCTTTAGCAGTCTTGTGGTCTTTTTCTTTGGGAAGTACTGCTGAGGCATAAAACTTTACATTGGCCACAATTTGCAATATTGGAGACCTCTATTAAGGCTACATGTGAGAAAATAAAGTAATAATCAGTTTATTTTACTGAATTGTTCCCCGTTCTATCATAATGACATATTTTTTTCCACCACTTGGTCTATAAAAGAATTACACTGAGATTTGTAGTCCAATTCCAGCTGAGAACCCATTATGACTGTATTAGTCAGTGTCTTCCTACCAAGGATTCACAGCTCTCCGGATGGTGACAAGTGGGCCTGCTGTGTGCTCACGTCATTTATGAAATAAAATATCACTGATAGAAATAGCGCATCCCAGTCCCCAGGGAACAGCGAAAAACACCCGCGGAACAAATATAGAGAGCTTTATAATCATCGCTTAAAAGATTTGACTAATTATGTCCCATTTCAGCGAACACTGCAGTGAAATAAAATTAAGCATGTTTTATAGAGTCCTTATTCCGAGTAGGTTTTATTAACACCCCGCAGAATTTCATTGCAAAATCATTTAATCCTTTATATAGGATTTAAGTAATTCTCAAAATTTACTAGAAGCAATTTCTTAAAAGGATGAAATGACTTTCTTGTTAAAATTGGATGACAAAGTGCAATGTCAGGAGGTATGCGGTGCACCGCAGAGGCTCACGTCACCTTCTATAAAATTATCAGTCAGTCAGGCGTTCTCTGGCTGCTTCTGAATCATCCCATTGTAAAAAGAAAAAAAAACTATATTCACCTTTGATTCCTTCATGCAGCACTGTGGGCTGGTGCCCGTCTTCAAGAAGGAGATCAGGGTGCAGGAATAATGGTGGGACTTTATCATTACCCAGATTAGTGACTACATACCAAAATGAGAAGGCTTGGCGTTGTCCATCTGGACAGAGCACTTCTTGCTGGGCATTTATAAATATATTTAGCAGATTTCCAGTTGCATAGACAGTGGCACTGGCTACATTTGGTGATGGTCATGAGACTGGTGACACCATACTTATCAATTTGCATTCTTATTGCATCAAAATATTTGGAGCATTGTACAGACCTTTTCATCACTCATTGTCCCCACTGGGGCTCATAATCTCAATTCTCTATCATATGCCTTTAAAGTGAAAGGAAACCGGAGAACCCGGAGGAAACTCGCACAAACATGGGGAGAGCATACAATCTCCATGCGGATGTTGTCCATGGCAGGATTTGAAACTAGAACCCAAGCGCTGTGAAGCAACAGTGCTAACCACTAAGCAACCAAATCTGATGATTTTGGGGTGGAAGAGAATCAAGGGATGGCTGGCAATTTTTAGCTTGGGGAGCAAGCATAAAGCACTAGCCCATGGATGTCAAGGTCCATCTTTAGGCTTGGGTCTCATGAAACCCTTGGGGATCCAACTGCTGGTGGGGCTCCAGATCCCTGTCCTCAGTATCGCAGTGGTCCGCATACGTGACCTCTGCTCCATGCATTATCTGTGGCACTGCCGAGTACAGTGCACAGCTATTTCCATGACTGCCATGGAAAATGACTGTCATGCTTATGTAAGGGGTTATAAAGACTGGTACACGCCCCTACCCCTTTTGAGCACGTCCCGGTTAAATGTGATTTCATGTTATGTATAGAGTGTTTTCCAACCAATTTTCTATATGTTTGTATAATGTTGCCTTATAATGCTACTATGTATATTGGTTTGTAGGGAAAGAGTAGTACCCAGTTGGTCCACTAGATGGGGGCCTATTAGCACATTTAAGATAGTAGTGTACATAGTTAACTTGGGAGGAGCCAGCCGTGGGTAAGCTAGGGAATTTCCTGTTTCTAGTGCGTGAAGCCAGGGAGCTGAGACAGTCGAGTCAGACCTGTGAGCCCAGGAGGGCCCAGGTTCCTGAGTTATGGCCTAGTGCCCGAGTGGGGCGGTTAGCTCGTAACGTTGAAGCTAGCCACCCAGCCATTCAGAGTCCGGATGGACCGAGGTGCAGCGGAGGTAGCAGTGCTACCACAGCAGGAAAGAGAAGCTTAAGAAGAGGTCCTAGATCAGTACAGGGACGCAGGTCGCTCATCATGTGGCAGGTCATCGCATGGGCTGATGCCCTCAGATCCGGGGCGAAACGGCTGAGGAAACCCCCAAGCGCAGCAAGTCTTGACAGGGAGGACGCTGAGTTACCGGAAGCAGCGGTGAGACCCAGTAATGTACTGAAGAACATAGAGAGGAGTGCAGGAGAAGTGAACTATGTGGAACCGTATGCTGATGTTGTTACTGGCAAGGATGCGCTGCGACAAAGAGTAAAGTTCACTGTTTTAAGTTTGCAAAGGACTCTGTCTCTTTATGTGCCACAACGCAAGCAGCGGAGATTCAGCAAGCACGATGGGACCCTGACGGTGCAGAGGGTGATACAGAAGGTATGCTGCAGAAGGGACAGTATTTTCCTGTGATTGGGAGCCAGGGCACGCCTAAGCCTCTTGTTTCAACCTCGACTACGGCCCTGGCTCTGCCTCTCACACTTACCTCCACTTCATTCAGGATGGAGCTGCAGAGAGCCATTCTCAGGGTTCTAGGACCCTACTTTTTTCCGGGGGTCCCAATGGTCAAATCACCACCAATCAGCAATTTTTCCAGTATTGCACGAATCGTGGATAATTTAAAATTTTGGTAATAACCCTTTAATCACCCCCACCTCAGATTATAATAATATCCCACACAGTGCACCCCTATTCTATAAATACTGTATATACAGTACAGACCAAAAGTTTGGACACACCTTCTCATTCAAAGATTTTTCTGTATTTTCATGACTATGAAAATTGTAGAATCACACTGAAGGCATCAAAACTATGAATTAACACATGTGGAACTATACATTACACTTTACAAAAAAGTGTGAAACAACTGAAAATATGTCTTATATTCTAGGTTCTTCAAAGTAGCCACCTTTTTCTTTGATTACTGCTTTGCACGCAGAAAAGGTGAACGGATGAACTCTTCATGCCTAGTTCCCACCGTGAAGCATGGAGGAGATGGTGTGATGGTGTGGGGGTGCTTTGCTGGTGACACTGTTGGGGATTTATTCAAAATTGAAGCGGTGAGCAGTCCAGCTCACCCCAAACCATCTCGATTGGGTTCAGGTCTGGTGACTGTGGAGGCCAGGTCATCTGGCTTAGCACGCCAACACTCTCCTTCTTGGTCAAATAGCCCTTACACAGCCTGGAGGTGTGTTTGGGGTCATTGTCCTGTTGAAAAATAAATGATGGTCCAACTAAACATGCTGCTGCAAGATGCTGTGGTAGCCATGCTGGTTCACTATGCCTTCAATTTTGAATAAATCCCCAACAGTGTCACCAGCAAAGCACCCCCACATCATCACACCACCTCCTCCATGCTTCACGGTGGGAACCAGGCATGTAGAGTCCATCCGTTCACCTTTTCTGCGTGCAAAGCAGTAATCAAAGCAAAAGGTGGCTACTTTGAAGAACCTAGAATATAAGACTTATTTTCAGTTGTTTCACACTTTTTTGTAAAATGTAATGTATAATTCCACATGTGTTAATTCATAGTTTTGATGCCTTCAGTGTGATTCTACAATTTTCATAGTCTTGAAAATACAGAAAAATCATTGAATGAGAAGGTGTGTCCAAACTTTTGGTCTGTACTGTACATGCCACCATAATCAATAACTATAGCCCCCATTTAAAAAAAATCCAGAACTTCAGCGGATCCCCTTTGCCATTTTAAATACATAACCAGTTGAGCACTTCCTCTAGCAGGACACAACCAGACGCACCCAAACCAGTGGCACATGAGCAGCAGCACTCAACTTCACTACTACTGTATGAGTGATCAGTCTCACCTGGGTCGCAGCCCACCATGGACAATGGCTTATCTCTGCCCACAAGGCTGTGCATTTTAAAGTTTGTGATGAAGCCATAAATCTTTTACTCCTTTGAGTCCTCTTTATACACATTCTCATCCCGCAGTATATCTCTTCTCAGCCCCCTTCTGCTGTACATCACTCCTTAGCCTCCATATATAGAGCCCCCATCATTCTACAGCCCCTCTATACAGAGCCTCCATCTACATTACATTCCTATATATATATACAGCTCTGACAAAAATTAAGAGACCACTGCAAAAATTTCAGTTTCTCTGATTTTTCTCTGTATAGGTATATTTTTGAGTAAAATGTAAATTGCTCTTTTATTCTATAAACTACTGACAACATGTCTCGAGTTTCCAAGCAATAAATTTTGTATTTATTTTCAGAAAATGAGAAATGGTCAAAATAACTAAAAAAAATGCAGCGCTTGCAGACCTCAAATAATGCTAAGAAAACAAGTTCATAATCATTTAGAAACAACAATACTAATGTTTTAACTCAGGAAGAGTTCAGAAATCAATATTTTGTGGAATAACCATGATTTTTAATCACAGCTTTCATGTGTCTTGGCATGCTTTCCACCAGTCTTTCACACTTCTTTTGGGTGATCTTAAATTTAAGCACTTCTTCTTTGTTTGATTGCTTGTGACTATCCAACTTCCTCTTGATTACATTCCAGAGGTTTTCAATGGGGTTCAGGTCTGGAGATTGGGGTGGCCATGACAGGGATTTGATGTGATGGTCCTTCATCCACACATTGATTGACCTAGTTGTGTGGCATGATGCATTGTTCCTGCTGGAAAAACCAGTCCTCAGAGTTGGGGAACATTGCCTGAGCAGAAGGAATCAACTATTTTTCCAGGATAACCTTGTATGCGGCTTGATTCATATGTCCTTCACAAGGATTAACCTGCCCAATTCCAGCCTTGCTGAAACATCCCCAGATCATCACTGATCCTCCACCAAATTTCACAGTGGGTGCAATACACTGTGGCTTGTACACCTCTCCAGGTCTCCGTCTAACCATTAGAGGACCAGGTGTTGGGCAAAGCTGAAAATTAGACTCATCAGAGAAGATTACCTTACTCCAGTCCTCTATGGTCCAATCCTTATGGTCTTTGGCAAACTTCAGCCTGGCTCTCCTTTGCTTCTCATTGATGAAAGGTTTTTTTCTAGCTTTACATGACTTGAGCCCTGCCTCTAGGAGCCTGTTACGAACTGTTCTTGCCGTGCACTTCACCCCAGCTGCCATTTGCCATTCTTTTTGTAGGTCATTTGATGTCATCCTGCAGTTGCTGAGTGACATTCGAATGAGATGACGGTCATTCCGGTCAGTGGAGAGTCGTTTTCGCCCTCTGCCGGTCTGTAGCTTTGTTGTCTCCAATGTCTGCTGCTTGACCTTGTTGTAATGGACTGCCATCTTAGAAATTTTATGGATGGAGGCAACATGACACTCACTGAATCCCTCTGCTAGTAAAGCCAGAATAGAGCCCTTCTTTTCCTCAAGCAAGACTTTTCTTTTCAACTACTTCGGCATGTTTAAGAGTTATTTTTTCATTCCTATTACTTTTGGCATATTACTAGCACTTGTTTTGCCATCCAGCTTGTCCTATTGCAAGAGGATTGTGAACACCACAGCAGGGTTTTTTATACTTTCCTTGGTTAAATAAGATTTGGTTCAGGTGATCACCTAATCAGAAGCACATTAAGTAGAATGAGATGTACTCTGGTGGGAATTCAGCTGACACTGGAATGGAATGGCTGTCAGACATGTAGAGAAGCTGATTTTTATAAAACTGTGCAGTGGTCTCAATTTTTGCCAGAGCTATATATATATATATATATATATATATACATATATACATACACACATATGTATGTATATACAGTCATATTGCTCCTCAGCCCACCTATACACAGCCTCATCTATAGTACATGCTTCTTGTTTCCTCTATACAGAGCCCCCTCATGCAGTACATAGCTCCGCTCGGTCCTCTATATTCATTCTTCATTTCTCCACAGCTCCTCTATATACAGCCCTCTCGTGCAGTACATCACTCCTCTCAGCCATCTCCTCATTCTTCAGATGTGCATAGCATGCTGCTGCATTCACGCTTACTACAGATTTTGTTACATCAGATATGAGGGTACAGCTACATTGAACAGGTTGCGGGCGGCCCTAACCTAAAACCAGTTTAGGGCATATTGTGATGCGGCCACAGATGATTTAAAGGTAAGTGCTGGTAAAGCCCCTGTGGGCCAGGCAGCCTTAAACCGTTATCTGCTCTTGTGCCACACAACCCAGCTTGCTCCTGGAGGAGATTGCCTGCCTAATGTGGATGGTGGTGTCCAAACTCTCCCTTAGGGAAGAAGGATAGGGCTTGTTAGATTTCAACATGCCCAATCCTTTGTATCAAAGGAGATTAGCCATACTTTCCTAGTAGTGTTACATCCATGTAGCTCAGATTCTCAGACCCCCCGCTTTCACTGTTAGGAACAATCTGCTCTGCACATTCAGGCCACCCATTCCTTCATACCAAAGGATTGCAGATATCTTGGTGATAGTATGGTGGCTGTAAGCATCATAAAGTAGAAAAAGCCTCTGTTGTAATTATTGCCCTCATCACCTCCATTAGGTAATAATGGGAGCTCGGTCCTGAGTTACATGCTCGTTTTGGCTACACAGCTGATAGCTGTTAGAGGGTTTATCTGTCTTCCAGGCTGCATCGCCTAATGTTGCATGCAGCGAACATTCATTACTTTCAATCGATGTAGCTAGAAGGATGCAAAGCGGCAATACAATCGTGGAGCGCCAAACTGCGGCTTTGGCCTTATAACACATAATGCATTTTATGGCGCATGAAAATGTCATTTACATTAGTAATTCTTCAGCGAAAGCAAACAAACCTTGTAGCAATCTCCGATATTGTGCTCTTCATTCTGCAAAATTTCTTGAGTCTTTTGTCTGTCCTCAGATTGTTCCTTTACTGTTAAAGGGAGATTGCTGTTACATTGTGAAATGTCTAGTGACATATTAGATGGTGAGATCCTCTAAAGCAGGGGTGGGCAATTAATTTTGCCAGGGGGCCGCATGAGAAATTGGGATGGTTTTAGAGGGCCGGACTAATATAATTAACTCCGTTCTACCCAATACTGTGTATATATATATATATATATATATATATATATATATATACTGTATACTGTATATATACATACCTGCCCATTATCATCATCTTCTCCCCATCATCATCAATGCCTGCCCATTATCATCAATGCCTGCCCATTATCATCTTCTCCCCATCATCATCAATGCCTCCCCATTATCAGCAATGCCTGCACATCATCATCTTCTCCCCATCATCAATGCCTGCCCATTATCATCAATGCCTGCCCATTATCATCATCTTCTCCCCATCATCATCAATGCCTCCCCATTATCAGCAATGCCTGCACATCATCATCTTCTCCCCATCATCAATGCCTGCCCATTATCATCAATACCTGCCCATTATCATCATCTTCTCCCCATCATCATCAATGCCTGCCCATCATCATCATCTTCTCCCCATCATCAATGCCTGCCCATTATCATCAATACCTGCCCATTATCATCATCTTCTCCCCATCATCATCAATGCCTGCCCATCATCATCATCATCTTCTCCCCATCATCAATGCCTGCCCATTATCATCAATACCTGCCCATTATCATCATCTTCTCCCCATCATCATCAATGCCTGCCCATCATCATCATCATCTTCTCCCCATCATCAATGCCTGCCCATTATCATCAATACCTGTCCATTATCATCATCTTCTCCCATCATCATCAATGCCTCCCCATTATCAGCAATGCCTGCCCATCATCATCTTCTCCCCATCATCAATGCCTGCCCATCATCATCTTCTCCCCATCATCAATGCCTCCCCATTATCATCAATGCCTGCCCATCATCATCATCTCCTCCCCATCATCAATGCCTGCCCATTATCATCATGGCCTCCCATTATCAGCAATGCCTGCCCATTATCATCTTCTCCCCATCATCAATGCCTCCCCATTATCATCAATGCCTGCCCATTATCATCACGTCATTCAGCGGCCGGCTGTGAGAGGAAGCGCCGGTGGAGCCCGGAGCTGCAGCAGCGGAGGCACGGGAGAGGTAAGTATTGTGCCAGCTGATGCCGGGGCCCTGAGACTGCCGGAGCGCCTCCGCGGGCCGGTCACTGACAGCCGGCGGGCCGGATGCGGCCCGCGGGCCGCCCCTTGCCCGGGTCTGCTCTAAAGCAACAGTAGGAGCTTACTCAATAGCACAGTCAAGAAAATAAATGTTCTATTGTTTGTGATTACATTAGATGTGCAGACCTGTCTCCATGGTTACAGACCACAAACAAACGCTGAGCGGTCTGTTTCAGCAGTCAAACTCTTTAATGGGCTGTCCACTGCTGGGACAATCCCTCCTCAATCAATTATTCTTCTCCTGGACGTCGGTCATCTCCGCTGACTACTGACATATTGGGAGTCCCCTATTCTTCATAGCTGCTACTCACTTGTATTAGACATTTATACTTTTATAGAAATGGCCGATCGGTTATAGGATGGGAATTATTCAGGAAGCTTTGCAGAGGGCTGATACAGAATACGTATATTCTGAGGTGTCTTTGTTTATTCCAAGCTTTTAGGGGTTTCCTCTTGCACTGTGTTACTTGTTCTATGTTATTTTATTAGCCTCGGTTCACATTTCTATACTGCTCTTTGCTGGACATATGTACGCCTGGATTTCAAGGAAATGTATTCAAGGCAGCAGATCCATACACTAAAATAGGAAAGACATAGTTAAAAGAAAAAAAAAATGTTCTTTTTACTACGTTTTGTTGTATTGCATATTTTTTGGGTCTACAAATAAGTTCACCAAATACCAACATGCACGACGTAATTTTCTTCTCCATAGAAGACATAATGAAGCATATAGCTGTACATTTCAATATGTCTACACCATTAGAGAAAGAAATAAGAAAAAAAAGTCTGTAGGGGTAATTGACCTAATTTTTTAAATATAGATGTATTGTGATGTACGGCTACCGCTAGCACACGTTTTTGATATAGACGTCTGACGCATGTGTCACCAGTTTGTAGACATACAGGTGTGAACCTGGCCTGACACTTTTACGCTTCTATATATTTTTAGGGTTTGCGTCCCTTTTGATCATGCTGCCGAGTTTGTAGGCGAGGAAAATGAGCCATTCACATTTTTCCTCCTGGCGTCCTTGTATCAGTCACCTTCCGAGTCTTGTACTAGAAAGCTGTTGTGTGTCAGGAAATAACATATGCGCAGTGTAGGAGCGCGGCGTGTGTCCTAGACGTATAAAGCCTCCACTGTCCATTTATTGCAGAAGTAGGTCACAATAAAATGGCAGCGTTAGTAAATGCCTCTTTAAGATCTTATAACCAGAGCGCACCAGCTCATGCCGCCACTTGGTGATGGTTCGTGTTTACCCCAGGCCCCAAGCCTGCCATCTCTGTTACCATGGCAGCCGACACCGCTGAATGCAGTGTACTGTGGCAGATGAGGATGTAAAGGAAAACAGGAAGGACGGCTTTTATGGCTTTATATAAACCTCTCGTGCATAAATTTGACTTGTTCCTGCTTATGAGTGACACTAATTTGGCCATTGTGGGTGCGCTGTGGGTTTGGTGGCCTTTCTAGGCATGTTTCTCACTAATTAGTGCAGTTGGGCTGTGCGCTCTTGAGCTGTGAGCATTTGCATGCTTACAACCCAGCACGTCGCGGCTCTTTCAAGAGGGAATATGAATTAACCAGTTTGTGTTTATGCGCTTAGTTCACTGTGTGTCAAAATCAAAGCTTTATTCTCCATTTTACAGGTCCTGGTTTCAAATATATATATTCCTTGCATGTATTACAGGTATACGGCACCAGGGTCGGACTGGAGTGTCTGGGGCCCATTGGAGGAATTGACCCTGGGGGCCCACGCTACATCTATATGCAAATACCTGTTAGCCGTTATCCCGTTATAGTGGAGTGTCGGCTGTAAATTACAGGTGGCTCCTACACATCTACCGTGCAATTATGGTAGCTTGTATTAAAAGGGTTCTTTAGTGAAAACATGGTATAAACAGTCCACAGGATAACTTATTCATCGGTGGAATCTGACCAGTGGAAACTGCACCATTCAGAAGAATGAAGAGCTTTTGTCCCCATTTTAAAATGGAGTCACAGGTCGGATCTCTGACGAGAACGCCATTCATCCTCTTTTGGGGCTTCCAGAAAAAGCCAAGCGAAACGCTCTGTAGCTACTTGGGGAATGAATGGATCAGTGCTTGAGTTGAACATGTTGATCTATTTTATTGGGGATAAAAATTTCACAATCTGCCGATCAGCCGGGTCTCAGCAGTCGGACCCCTACTAATCAGTAACTTGTCATTTATCCTTTGGCCATGTTCACTTGTTCAGTATTTGGTCAGTATTTTACATCAGTATTTCTTAGCCAAAACCAGAAGTGGAACAATCAGAGGAAAAGTATAATAGAAACACGTCACCACTTCTGTATTTATCACCCACTCCTGGTTTTGGCTTACAAACACTAATGTATAGTACTGACCAAATCCTGAACGTGTGATCGTGGCCTTAGCATAGATGATTACTTGTTTTCACTGTAGAATCCATGGTACTTATAAGTGGGGTGAGTATTTTTTCTAAATAGATACAGGGGACTGGATGGAATCTGTTGAGGCGAAAATTGGGCGACCGGGTGGGTCATCAAGAGATTTGTGTATTTTAGCAACATGTGAATAATAATTAATAATCTTTATTTTTGTGAAATACCGGTATCACTGCGTGTGGGTTAGTGAGAAAAGTTACTGTTCTTTGGTCAGTGATGCTGAGTCTCAGGTATTTAGAGTCAGACTGATTTTATTGAGGATACTTTGAGTAAGATCATGGGCCATTTTTCTGTAAGTGGCAGTTTCTTATAGTTGATGGGAATTCTCACTGAGGTATTGAGTGGGGTCCATAACTACGGTAGCGCCTCATTTGTCCGCGGGTTTGATGAGAATTGTTTTATTATTTTTAAGTGAATTGATAGCTCGGTTTTCAATAGGTGTGAGGTTCTGGTATGTAGAGAAATGTCCTGACTGGTACTGGTGTGAATTATCCTTAAAGAGGTTATCCACTGCCCTAACCTATTTCAATTTTTTTTTCATTAATCATGGTATTATACGCTAGTAAAAGCTTCCATACACATATTATACTAATATGCACCTTTATCATGCAGATAGCATCACTTGGTATACGTGGATCGCTTCCTGTCCCCAGGCTTACTGTGTTCTAAAACTACAAGTTCCATCATGCATTGCATTGGCCTGTGAGCCAGCACTTATCACGCCCTCTCCATCCTCCACCTCCATGCCTCCTCCATGCCTCCTTTTACTCTGATTACATGCAGCCCACTGTGTTTGTTAAGCAAATTTCGGCCCGTATTCTAAAGCAATAGCCTTAGGCCGGGATCACACTTGCAAGTGCAATGTGAGAAACTAGCGAGAGTCTCTCGCCTCAATATCCAGCACTGCTGCCGGCACTCGGACCGGAGTGTGTGGCTGTATGTATTTCTATGAAAGCTTAACGCTCCGGTCCGAGTGCCGGCGGCTATGCCGGGTATTGAGGCGAGAGACTCGCGTGAGTTTCTCGCATTGCACTCGCAAGTGTGACCCTGGCCTAACACAGATTAGATTACATAACCCCTTTGTTTTGAAAGATAGCAGCACTTCACTAGCAGAGGTGCCGGCCCCTGCTCTATTTCAGTATCACACTGCCTAACCCTAAGGTACCCAAAAGCTAAGGGCCCCGTCACACCTAGCGACACACCAGCGATACCCAGAACGATATGCACTAGTCAGGATCGCTGGTGTGTCGCTACATGATCGCTGGTGAGCTGCCAAACAGGCAGCGATCTGGACAGCGACACTGCAGTTAACGTCGCTTAGTTACCCGCAGTGTACGTTGGATACCAGTCCACTGGTGCATGGAGCTGGTAACCAAGGTACACATTGGGTTTCCAGGCGCTGCGCGGCGCCTAAAAACCCGATGTGTACCTTGGTTACCAGCTGATCGCTGGTCTCCTGCCTGTCACTCGCAGCGATGCGTGCTGGCCAGCGGGAGACCAACGATCAAAAAAATGTCCTGACATTTCAGCGACGATTAGCGATACCCGGCAGAGGGACTGATCGTTGCTGAATGTCACACACAGCGATATCGCTGGGGAGATCGCTGTTGCTTCACAAAACTAGTGACTCAGCAGCGATCTCGCTAGCGAGATCGCTGTGTGTGACGGGGGCTCAACTCTAGACTAATTGTGTCTTCAGGGCTGGCTCAGGCAAGCTGTCAGTAAGTCCAAAACGTCTACACCGGCCACCAGGAGCCTAGTGACAACTTCAGCTCACACTGACAGATATTGAGGTCTGTTTGGATTTTTGTACTAGTTTCCGTCATACTTATGTCAAGTACAGTCATGGCCAAAAGTTTTGAGAATGACACAAATATTAATTTTTACAAAGTCTACTGCTTCACTTTTTCTAATGGCAATTTGCATATACTCCAGAATGCTGTAAAGAGTGATCAGCTTAACAGCAATTACTTGCAAAGTCAATATTTGGCTAGAAAATGAACTTTATCCCCCAAAACACATTTCAACATCATTGCAGCCCTGCCTTAAAAGGACCAGCTAACCTCTTTTCAGTGATTGCTCCATTAACACAGGTGTGGGTGTTGATGAGGACATGGCTGGAGATCAATCTGTCATGATTAAGTAAGAATGACACCACTGGACACTTTAAAAGGAGGCTGGTGCTTGGCATCATTGTTTCTCTTCTGTTAACCATGGTTATCTTTAAAGAAACACGTGCAGTCATCATTGCAATGCACAAAAATGGCCTAACAGGGAAAGAGTATCGCAGCTAGAAAGATTGCACCTCAGTCAACAATCTATCGCATCATCAAGAACTTCAAGGAGAGAGGTTCCATTGTTGCCAAAAAGGCTTCAGGGCGCCCAAGAAAGACCAGCAAGCGCCAGGACCGTCTCTTAAAAGTGTTTCAGCTGTGGGATCGGGCTACCAGCAGTGCAGAGCTTGCTCAGGAATGGCAGCAGGCAGGTGTGAGTGCATCTGCACGCACTGCGAGGCGGAGACTCTTGGAGCAAGGCCTTGTCTTAAGGAGGGCAGCAAAGAAGCCACTTCTCTCCAGAAAAAACATCATGGACAGACTGATATTCTGCAAAAGGTACAGGCAGTGGACTGCTGAGGACTGAGGTAAAGTTATTTTCTCTGATGAATCCCCTTTTCGATTGTTTGGGACATCAGGAAAACGCCTCATTCGGAGAAGACAAGGTGAGCGCTACCACCAGTCTTGTCTCATGCCAACTGTTAAGCATCCTGAAACCATTCATGTGTGGGTTGCTTCTCAGCCAAGGGAATCGGCTCTCTCACAGTCTTGCCTAAAAACACAGCCATGAATAAAGAATGGTACCAGAATGTCCTCCAAGAGCAACTTCTCTCAACCCTCCAAGAGCAGTTTGGCGATCAACAATGCCTTTTCCAGCATGATGGAGCACCTTGCCATAAAGCAAAGGTGATAACTAAATGGCTCAGGGAACAAAACATAGAGATTTTGGGTCCAAGGCCTGGAAACTCCCCAGATCTTAATCCCATTGAGAACTTGTGGTCAATCATCAAGAGAGGGTGGACAAACAAAAACCTAAAAATTCTGACAAAATGAAAGCATTGATTGTGCAAGAATGGACTGCTATCAGTCAGGATTTGGTCCAGAAGTTGATTGAGAGCATGCCAGGGAGAATTGCAGAGGTCCTGAAGAAGAAAGGTCAACACTGCAAACATTGACTTGCTGCATTAACTCATTCTAACTGTCAATATAAGCTTTTGTTACTCATATATTTACAATTATTATATTTCTGTCTGTGATAAAAACATCTGTCAAACATACATAAAAACCAGAGGGCAGCAGATCATGTGAAAATATAATATTTGTGTCATTCTCAAAACTTTTGGCCATGACTGTACAGCACTGCTTGTTACGGGACTGCCGATAGACTCTGAATAAAGCCCCCAACATCGGTATGAACATCTAACAGGACCCACAAGAGCGAATGAGTCAGCGTATTATCTTCTGTTATTATACTAACACCAAACTAATATTTTGAATAAGAGAAACCTTTATTATAACCCCCCGGCTCCGTGTTACGTCTCTCTGTACGCTTTGTGAATATCCGTAATAAGCATATAAATGATACGGTGTTAATTATTCTATTGTTATTGGGCCAAGATCTGCAGCGTTTTCTCGGTAATGTAAACTGCAGTTTGGAGCTCATTTGATGGTTGTTACTATTCATGAAATATGCATACAGCAGAAATCATGGCAGTGAAGGAGCTACAAATTAGTCTCCAAGCTCCACTCAGGTTTCTGTATTTTTTTTTTCTTTCTTGAAGATTTATTTGATTTATTCCTGAATCGTTATTTGAACACAGGTAAAATCACCGGGCTATATTTTATTTTGTCATTTCCTCTGCCTGACAACAGACATAATCGGATATAATTGTGCCCAGTGGTCGGGTATGTTGGAAAGTGTTGTGATCTTTATAATGTATCATAGATATATAATATCGTACTGTCCGGTCAGGATGGTGCAAAGGTTGTATTCTGCGTCTGTATGGAGTCCTATATGTTATCGAGTCCAGAGGTCTCGTCGTGCTGTGACTGTCAGTGCTGTGTCTTTTAGACCGGTCTAGTGGCCTCATCATGTTTGGAAGGTAGCCTTGTATATAGGAGTATATCAGAAATGTTATATGCATTTTTTTTTATCCCTCTAAAATATTCGGCAGCACTTTGCACTTTAGCTGTTACTTGTACAGAATCTATCGGACATTACTGAGTAAGGCTACGTTCCCACGGTCAGTAAACACTGCGGGTTGGGCGCTGCGTACATCCGTAGTGTCCAACCCACAGCATCCAGATGTTACAACATAGTGGATGGGATTTGATGAAATCCCATCTCCACTATGCGTGCAACGGCACCCGCGGCTTCCCTGCGGAGACGCACATGCAGCGCGTCTGTCAGACCGCAGCATGTCTATTTATCTTGCAGAGACGCTCAGTCTCCGCAAGATAAATGTCCACGTACAATGTATCGGATGCGGTGATTCCACACGGTTCAATGATCACATACGGAATCACCTGCGTTCAAAAGCCGGCAGCTCTTTGGACGGAGCGGACAAGTGCTGCGCCCAAAGCGCTGCCGGTTACTGACCGTGGGAACATACCCTTACACATAATTCAACAATTCAAACAAGGGTTGAGGGCCCTGCTCGCTAGGTTACAATTCATGAAGAAATAGGATAAAAAGTTCTTATATTATACAGCCAGCCACCCTTTATAATAAACATGAACCAGTCACCAATAAGTATCTATATATGCATAAATGCATAATGCTACTGAGTACATGTAGAGTGGGGGAAAAAATTGAAGATGGGACTGGAAGAAAAATGTGGGGATGGAGAACTTTGAAAAGTTATATTAATAAGAGGATGTATTGGACCTGACTTAAATTATTTAAAATTGTGGACATTGGGAATGATCTAGAAGATTATCTGGGGGAGAGCAATCCAGAAACCTGATGCAGCACAAGAGCAGACTTAGAGATGTGAGCATAAGGATAAGTTGGTCTTAGATAATTAGCAAAACAGCGCGGTTTGGTTGGGTAGAACACAGAGATGTTGCTGCTGCAGGAAGCTAGCAGCGGCAGGAGTTGGACGAAGCTACGGTCTCCGGGCTGGGATGTGAGTTTATCCTGTCGGTGCTAGGCTTCGGGCCCTGGGTTTCAACAAGATGTTGGCGGTGAGGCAGGAGTGGAGTCCCCACTGTGCCCAATGATTTCCCTGTGGTGGGCTTCAGGAAAATGGCCGCCAGAGGCGATGCATGCGCACATTTGGATCTCGGCTAAATAACGAGCCAAGATCTCAATCTGCACATGCGTCCCCTCTGGCGGCCATTTTCCTGAAGACCACCTTCAGGAAATTAACAGGAAGAGCGGGGACTCCGTTCCTGCTTCACCGCCAAATCTTGTTGAAGCCCAGGACTCGCAGTCTCACTGCCAGGACAGTCCCTCCTCCCAGCCCAAGGCTTGCAGCATCGCCCCACTCCTGCTGCTGCCGCCGGCATCCTGCAGCTGCGACCCTGCCTCCTGTGACCTAGCTCCACCGCCGCTGTCCCTTCTTGGTAAGCTACCTTAAATTTAGACTATAAGACAGACCCCCATTTTATTAGAAACATTTTTTTCCAGTTTTCCTCCAGAAAATTCCCAGTGTCTAATAGTGTGCAAAATACAGTATGTAAGCTCATCATGGCATGAACAAAGGAGATGTCTGAAGACCTTAGAATATTTCTTGATGCTCATCAAGCTGGAAAAGTTTACAAAATGGTTAGATTTTGAACGCAACAATTCCACCTATCACATTGGATATTAATGGAGGAAATTCAAGACCATTATTATTATCATCCCTAGGAGAGGTCAGCCCAAAAAATCATCCAAAAGCAAGGAATATGATAGTCTGCGAGGTCACAAAGGAACCCATGGTGACCCCAAAGAAGCTAAAGGCCTCTCTCATATAAGCTAATGTTAATGTTCATGATATCACTATCAGGAGGACCCTTAACAATAGTTTACATGTCAAGATTGAAGGAAAAAGTCAAAGATCTTGCCCTTATACTGTTTAGTCTGCATAATCTAGACAACGTATGTAAGCCAGAAGACTATTTGAACAATATTTTGTGGATGGATGAAATCAGAATGGACTTTTTTGGTTTAAATAAGCAGCATTATCTTTTGGGAAAGAAAAAATACATTCCAGCCTAAAAATCTCATACCATCAGTGATATACTATGGTGGTGGTGGTGGTGGTATCATGGTTTGGGCCTGTTTGCTACATTTGGGCTGGACGGTATGTCATCATTGATGGAGCAATGAATTCTATGTTACCAGCAAATTATAATGTCAGGACATCTGTCCATGAGCTGAATATCAAGATAACATGGGGCATGCAGCAAAATGACCCAAAGTATACAAGTCATTTTGCAAAAAACCGAGTGCCGGTGCAACCAAATGCGGGTGTCAACGCTATATAACAGCTGACTCCCTGCAGGAACACCCAGAATCGATTCTAGCACTGATCTCTCTAGTGTTTAACCCGTTTGATGACGCTGTCAGTAGTGACAGCGACATCGATGGGCATCACAGAGGGAGCTCCCTCTCTGCTCAGCGCGATTGTGATTGCATTGTACCGATGGTCTCTGTGGTGATCCCTGGCTGAAAGATGGCAGCGGGGTCATCCAGGGACGGTGGTCTGTAAGCATGTGCTCAGATTAGGAGCCGGCACTCCTCCTCCCTGTGTGTGATGCACTGATCTAATGCCTTGAAATGAAAGCATTGCAAAGTATTAGATCAGCAATTATGGTAAGGAAAGTTGATGTCTCATAATAAGACCAGGTAAAATATTTAAAAAAAAAAAAAAAGTTTTTAAAAATGTATGTAAAAGAAATAACAAAATAAAGAATAACAAAAATCTGAAAAAATACTAATCCAATAAAAACATATTTATGAAAAAAAAAGTACACATATTTGGTATCGCTGCTTCTGGAACAACCTGACCTATAAAACTGTCCCACTAGTTAACCCCTTCAGTGAACACAGTAAAAAAAAAAAGGGGGCAAAAAGTATGCTGTTTCATCATATCGCTAAAGAAAAAAGGGGAATAAAACGCGATCAAAAAGTCTAATGTAAATAAAAATTTTATTGCTGAAAACGTCATCTTGTCCCCTAAAAAAATAAGCCACCATAGAGCTCAGTCACCGGAGAAATAAAATAGCTATACCTCCAAAATAAATCAATGCAAAAACTATTTTTTTTCTATAAAATAGTTTTTATTGTGTAAAAGCACCAAAACATGACAAAATGTTATGAATGTGGTGTCGCTGTAATCGACCAGGCTTGAAGAATAAAGCTGTGTGATCACTTTATCACATAGTTAGCCGC
Organism: Oophaga sylvatica; assembly: GCA_033576555.1. Taxonomy (NCBI): domain Eukaryota; kingdom Metazoa; phylum Chordata; class Amphibia; order Anura; family Dendrobatidae; genus Oophaga; species Oophaga sylvatica. The sequence continues at coordinate 28,725,958 of JARQOD010000004.1, forward strand.
ATAAAAAACAACAAAAAAAAACAATTCCTGAATTGCTGATTTTTGTTCATTCATCCCAAAAATCGGAATAGAAAGAGATCAAAAAATGTTGTGACTGAAAATGGTAACAATAAAAAAGTCATCCCACAAAAGACAAGCCAATTTTTTTTCCTGTTACCCTTGTGAAAGTAAAAAATTGGGGGCTGAAGCAACATTTTTTGCAGAGAAAATTTTTTTTTAAATTTTCATTGCTCAACATTATAAAATTCTGTGAAGCACCTAGGGGTTCAAGGTACTCACCACAAATCTAGATAAATTCCTTGAGGGATCTAATTTCCCTAATGGGGTCACTTGTTAGGGGTTTCCACTGTTTCTCGATTCCAATTAATTTAGCGTGAAATTCCTGTGAAGCACCTGAAGGGTTAATAAACTTCTTGATTGTGGTTTGGTGCACTTTGAAGGTTTGGTGAGGTTTTATAATGATGTCACTTTTGGGTATTTTCTGTCAATAGAAATGTGATGCGGTCCCTAAAAAAAAAATTGGTTTTGTAAATTTTGTTGGAGAAATTGATGATCAAAATTTAACTCTTTTAACTTCTTAACAAAAAAAATTCTTGAAAAAATGATGCAGATGTACAGTAGACGTGGGAAATGTTACTTATTGTCTATTTTGTGTAACACAACTTTTTTAAGGGAAAAAAAATTAAAAGTTGAAAATTGCGAAATTTTCACCAAATTTCCGATATTTTTCGCAAATAAACTCCAGTCGTATAAAACAAATTTTACCACTATCTTGACGTACAGTCACAGAATCGGTGGAATCCGTTGAAGCCGTTCAGAGTTATTACCACATAAATTTGGTGTACCTAATTATATGTATAAATGTCCAACTGGGGGTCTGTATGTGGGGGAGACCGGGCAAAAACTGAGAACAAGGATGAATTCTCATCGCCACACAGAAAAATATTTAGACTTGAGAGTCCTCAGTGGTTGATACCTTTTAATGGCTAACTGAAAAGATGGTGACAAATTGCAAGCTTTCGAGACTACTCAGGTCTCTTCATCAGGCTGAACTAATACAAAATCTGAAGAATCACATATTTATACACAAAAACACAGAAAAAATGCAATAGGTAAGACAAGTGACGTGAAGCAGAATAGTCATTATGGCCGAGGGATGAGCATAAATATTGGAACAATTCATAGATAAGGAGAGAAAGTTTTATTACCCTCTGATTGGGGTCTGGTAATGTTTTGTGATGTTTTCACAGGGTATTTGGAGTAAATTCCTTAATTGATGTAATAGGCCATAAAACCATGTGACAGGTTCATTCCAGCATTAAGAGTGTCAAAGGTCACCATCAATTTGTATTCGCAAATACACAATTCGCCACACAATAAGAGAAAAAAGAATGGATCTACCTGTGGCAAAACATTTTTGCTCCCCTGATCATAGCTTGCTAGATATGAAAATACTTGTACTCAGAGGCAATTTCACATCTCTGAGACAAAGAAGAATTTACGAATACAAATTGATGGTGACCTTTGACACTCTTAATGCTGGAATGAACCTATCACATGGATTTATGGCCTACTACATCAACTAAGGAATTTACTCCAAATACCCTGTGAAAACATCACAAAACATTACCAGACCCCAATCAGAGGGTAATAAAACTTTCACACTCCTTATCTATGAACTGTTCCAATATTTATGCTCATCCCTCTGCCATAATGACTATTCTGCTTCACGTCACTTGTCCTACCTATTGCATTTTTTCTGTGCTATTTTGTGTATAAATATGTGATTCTTCAGATGTTGTATTAGTCTATGCCTGATGAAGAGACCTGAGTAGTCTCGAAATCTTGCAATTTGTTACCATCTTTTCAGTTAGCCATTAAAAGGTATCAACCACTGAGGACTCTCAACTCTAAATATTTTTCTATCTACTGGCTAACACGGTACAAAGATATACATCTTTACTGTACCACATAAATTGACACTGGTCAGAATTGAAATAATTGACCTGTACAGTAAGGTGAAAACAGGCTTCGGTGTGAAGACATTAAAGAAAAATAATGTTGACTTTTTTAAATGTCCAAGTCAAAGAAAGTTCTGACCTGAATCCTGCAGAAATGATGTGGAAGGACCTGAAGTGAGCAGTTCTTGGGAGAAAACTCACCAAAATAAAAGTTGATGATATTTTGTAGGGAGGAATAGGCTAAAATTCTTGTAACGCTGATGTACAGGACCAATTACTGGAAACGTTTAGATGCAGTTATTGCTGCACAAGGTGGTCACACCAGATACTGAAAGCAAAGATTCACATACTTTTGCCACTCATAGACGTGATATTGGTCGCTCGTAGACGTGATATTGGTCGCTCGTAGACGTGATATTGGCCACTCATAGACGTGATATTGGCTCCTCATAGATGTGATATTGGCCACTCATAGACGTGATATTGTTCTCTCGTAGACGTGATATTGGCCGCTTGTAGACGTGATATTGGCCGCTCGTAGACGTGATATTGGCCGCTCGTAGACTTGATATTGGCCGCTTGTAGACGTGATATTGGCCCCTCGTAGACGTGATATTGGCCCTCGTAGACGTGATATTGGCCGCTCGTAGACGTGATATTGGCCGCTCGTAGACGTGATATTGGCCGCTCGTAGACGTGATATTGGTCGCTCGTAGACGTGATATTGGCCCTCATAGACGTGATATTGGCCCTCATAGACGTGATATTGGCCACTCGTAGATGTGATATTGGCCACCCGTAGACGTGATATTGGCCACTCGTGGACTTGATATTGGCCGCTCATAGACGTGATATTGGCCGCTCATAGACGTGATATTGGCTCCTCATAGATGTGATATTGGCCACTCATAGACGTGGTATTGGCCACTCATAGACATATTGGCTCATTATACTCATTTAGAAAAATGTCAATGGCTCATTTATTTGATTTGGTTCTCTCTATCTAATTTAAGACTGTAAAAATCTGACGTAGGTTAAGGTCAAATTTCTGAAGTAATATGGAAAGTTCAGAAGGGTTGACAAACTCGTAAACTGGTAGAATTCTATTATGGGCACATATAGTGGTGTCATGTTGGGAGGTGTTGTACAGTGTGTGTATATATGATACAGTTGTATTATGGTGATATCCGTTGACTGGATCATGTTGGAAGTGTAGTCTTCTAGGTATAAAATATAATTCAAATTAATAGTCACGTCCAGTGTTCGGGTCATTTTGGGAATTTGCTCCTCTCTAAATATCATCTGAGCAATTGTTTGGGCCTCATTGGAAAAGGTTATGCTCTGAATACAAATGATGCGATATTATAATTTTCAGAGATTTGTGCATGTTGGGTGATGAAGCTTATCCATGTGTAGTGTAAGTCATGTAACGTACAAGTTTCTCTGCATTGTTTTGCCCTGACATGGTGGTTGACCCCATTTTTCAGTGGCCTTCATCTGCAGAAGACATTTCCCTTGGTTGTCTTTCTATAAGTGAATTGCCGCTGTTTGGAGTAGGTGCAAATATCATTTGGCTAATAAAACCGTATTATGGAATTGCAAATAATGCAATTCCCTTACACTTGAGCACTGGTTCTTTGGGGCTGAAGCTCGTCCTACTTGTTTTTATTCGTCTTGTAGTCTTCCATTAGCTTCATCAGCTCTTTACCGAATCTTCAAGCGATGCGGTCCCTCTTATTGTGCCGACTATTCCTTATACTGCCACAATAGAGCCCTATTATCAGTTACCTGCGTGCCTTCGATTTATGATGTTCTCTCTGACAACACCGTCACAGGCTGTCTAAGCTCTGATAGATTTATGGATTTGTTTAATCCCCTCTGGTCTCTCCGAGCCTCCATATTTTAATGTCTCTCATATGCTGAATGCTCCTGTAAAATACAAACACAGTCACGCTGCGAAACAAAAGGCATTTAAAGCTTCGGAGTGTGTTTATATAAACTGGGAATTTCACAAATCCATTCTGCACTTGAAGTTTTCAAATGGAGATGCAACTTACCGGATAATTGAGCGGGGAGACTGTCATAGCGCAAACTATTATATTAAGGGATGGTGACAGTTTCCTGTGCGCTGGAGCATTATTGGCAGGAAATTATGGAGGCGCGCACAACTGAAATACCACGACCAGACCCACCAGTGAAAACATTATTCCATAGTGGAAGATGAATGTCAGATTGGTTTTAGCGGCTGTAAAAAGCCATTATGTCTGTCACTTAAAAAGACTGATATAACTTTTAAAGGGAACCTGTAAGGTGGTTTTTGCCCTCTCATTACCATATTGTTGTGCTTCAATACTTCCTAAACCATCACAACTATCACAGACTTAATTTTGATAATGAAAACTTACATATCCTTGTGAAAAGCATGATCTTGCACCCCTTATTTCTTTTCATCAGTATTCTGCTAGCACTTTAGGTGCTGGGACTTTTTCTTTCACTTTTCAGCATGCATTGCTCCTACAATTGTTTAATGGCTTTCTTGTCCTGATCTGAAATCTTGCTATTTTCTTATGCTTACAATGCTGAAAATAAGTATTTGATACACTGCTGATTTTGCAAGTTTTCCCACCTACAAGAATGGAGTGATCCGTAATTTTTATCGTAGGTACAGTACACTTCAGCTGTGAGAGGCAGAATCTTTAAAAAAAAATCCAGAAAATCACATTATATGATTTTTAAATAATTCAATTGCATTTTACTACATGAAATAAATATTTGATCACCTACCAACCTGCAAGAATACTGGCTCTCACAGTCCTGTTAGTTTTTCTTTAAGAAGACTCCTACTCTGCACTTACTACCTGTAGTAATTGCACCTGTTTGAACTTGTTACCTGTATAAAAGACACCTGTCCACAGAATCAATCACACTCCAACCACTCCACCATGGCCAAGACCAAAGAGCTATCTAACGACATCAGGGACAAAATTGTAGACCTGCACAAGGCTGAGCTAGGCTACAGGACAATAGGCAAGCAGCTTGGTGAGAAGGCAACAACTGTTGGCACAATTATTAGAAAATGGGTTAAAACACAAGATTACTGTCAATCTTCCTCGGTCTGGGGCTCCATGCAAGATCTGGCCTCGTGGGGTAAGGGTGATTCTGAGAAACATCAGGAATCAGCCCAGAACTACACGGGAGGACCTGGTCAATAACCTGAAGAGAGTTGGGACCACAGTCTCAAACATTAATGTTAGTAACACACTACGCCGTCAGTTATTAAAATCCTGCAGGGCATGCAAGGTCCCCCTGCTCCCGCCAGCACATTTCCAGACCCGTTCGCCAATGACCATCTGGATGATCCAGAGTAATCATGGGAAAAGGTCATGTGGTCAGATGAGACCAAAATAGAACGTTTTGGTATCAACTCCATGCAGTGTGTTTAGAGGATTAAGAAGGATGAGTACAACCCAAGAACACTGTCCCAACTGTGAAGCATGGCGGGGAGAAACATCATACTTTGGGGGTGCTTTTCTTTAAAGGGGACAGGACGACTGCACAGTATTGAAGTGAGGATGGAAGGGGTCATGTATTACAATTGAGACTCAATTTTGCCCAGCTTCAGCCCCGAAACCTGAAAGATCTGGAGAAGATCTGTTTGGAGGGATGGGCCAAAATCCCTGCTGCAGTGTGTTCAAACTTAGTCAAGAACTACAGAAGCATCTGTCCTCTGTAATTGCAAAGAAAGGTTTCTGTACCAAATGTTAAGTACTGTTTTTCTATTGTATCAAATACCATATGTTTCGAACTATAAGACGCACCTTGGTTTTAGAGAGGAAATTAGGAAAAAACAAATTGAAGCAAAAAATGTGGTAAATTCTGTACTTAATATCCCCTATCCTGGTATACTGTATATGGTCTCCCCTCATCCCCATCCTGGTATTCATGGCCCCCCTCATCCCTATCCTGGTATTCATGGCCCCCTCATCCCTAACATGGTATGCATGGCCCCCCTCATCCCTATCCTGGTATGCATGGCGCCCTCATCCCATCCTGGTATGCATGCCTCCTCATCCCTAGACTAGTATGCATGTCCCCCTTATCTCTATCCTGGTAGGAATGGTCCCCCTTATCCCTATCCTGGTAGGAATGGTCCCCTTTATCCCTATCCTGGTAGGACTGGTCCCCCTCATCCCTATCGTGGCAGGAATGATCGCCCTTATCCCTATCCTGTTATGCAGGGCCTCCCATCTCGTCCTAGTATGCATGACCCCATCCCTATCCTAATATACAGGGCCCCATCCTTAACCTGGTATGGTTTGCCCCCATCCCGGTCCTGGTATGCTTGGTCCCATCCTTATCCTGGTATGATTGGCCCCCACCCCCATCCTGGTATGCATGGCCCCATCATAAAACATTAAAAAAAACAAACCATTACACTTGCATTCCAGGTGCTCCCTCGCAGCCTCCTGTTCCGATGCCAGCAACTGCTTTCTATGCAGCTGAATGCTCCGGTCCGAGTACCGGCGTCAGTGCCGGGTATTGAGGTGCGAGACTCGTGACCGCTGGCAGCAGCAGGAAGGCTCCGTCTGACACTGTGCTCGCTAGAGAGCACTGCTCTCTGTGCACACAGTCCCTGCGTGCAGCGCATTGAGTATTCCAGCAGCTGCCCTTTGGCAAACATTAAGCAGCTGCTGGCATCGAAGCAGGACGCTGCGAGGGAGCACCGGGAAGGTAAGTTTAATGGTTTGTTTTTTTAATGTTTTCTGATGGGGCCATGCATACCAGGATGGGGGTAGGGGCCAATCATGCCATGATGGGGGTGGGAGCCAATCGTACTAGGATAAGGAAAGGATGGGACCAATCATACCAGGATGCCATTAAAGAGAAATGAATATTCATTGCCTGCAGTGAATATTAATTTCTCTTTAGCAGCAGGCACAGGAGTAAGCAGGAGCAGCCGGCTCCTGCCTCTGTGACTTCTGCTCCGCTGAATCAGCTCCCCCACCATAGCCAGAGCCGGGACATCCGAACTATAAGACGCACCCCCCCATTTTCCTCCACATTTTGGAGGAAAAAAGTGCGTCTTATAGTCCAAAAAATATGGTACTTATTTCATGCAATAAAATGCAAATTAATTACCGTATTTCAAAATCATACAGTGTGATTTTCTTTTTTTTTTTAGTTTTTGTTTTAAGATACTGTCTCTCACAGTTGAAGTGTACCTATGATAAAAATTACAGACAGAAGTTAGTGCAAACCATGATCACCAGAGAATGATGGTTAAAAATAAAAAATATTTATTAATACAAAAACACAACTCTAAAATATTCATGACGGTCCAAAAAGATGAAATACAAGATGAGATGAGCAGGCCAGCAAACCGAAAGGCAAATAATTAATGTAGATAATTTATTCTGAATAGTCTGTGAGCTCTTAGCACTAACAAGCCATACTAGCCAAAGTAAGTCATGATGAAATGCAGAAAAGTTGTTAAAACAGCTTATCCATGTGTGTTGAAGGAAAGTTCACCTGCACCAATAGCCCCGACGCACGTTTCACTTTCGCTTTTACGAGAGGTAAAAATTACAGATCTCTCCATTCTTTATAGGCGGGAAAACTTGCAAATTCTGCAATGTATCAAATACTTACTTTCACCACTGTATGTGCAGTTTAACAAACAGGAGAGGACGTGGAGACACCCCCCCCCCACGACCACCTCTCCCTCACCACTCCTTTACACCATCTTGATATTTTTGCTATTAGAAACAGGGAAATGTCCCGCACCCCTCCCTCACCACTCCTTTACGCCACCTTGAAGTTTCTGCTATTAGAAAGAGTTGACAACAGTTAGACTAAAGGCACCAAGTGGCCAAAAGTTTGGACTAACTTGTGGGGGGTTGTTTTTTTTTTGGGGGGGGGAAAGGTTTAGAACATTGCTTTTAAATAAATTTTAAATAAAGGATTTGCAAATTGTCTATTAATCACATTATCTAACGAGATCAAGTTTAAAGTGAAGAAATTAGAGATGGCATTTGTCGTATGCAAAATAACAGTCTGCAGTCAAGGAGATGGAGAAGCTGTGCCAAGAAGTCAAGCTGGCCGTGCTCTAATTCCACCCTCTCTACATCATCCCCAGCCCTGTAGTCACAGTTGTCAATCATTCCACATGGTGTGGGATCAGGGCACTGTCTGTTTATTTTTCTGCACTGCGTCTCCACCTTTGGCCGGGGGTCACACATGCGAGAAACTCGCACGATTCTCTTGCAAGTCTTTCGCATGAAACCTGGCAGTGCCGCCGGAATAGAATTACATGCAGCCGCACGCTCCCGTCCTAGTGCAGGCGGCAGTGCCGGGTGTTCATGCGAGAGACTCGCACGAGAATCGTGCAAGTTTCTCGCATGAATGATCCCGGCCCTAACGTAAGATTGGCAATTTGCCAAAAGCTGTATTTAAACTTTTTTTTACTTATCAAAAGGGACTATATCAAAAAGTGCTCCTATTCAATACACATTGTCAATGCAATAGTGACAATGGTTGTTGCAAAAATCATCTCAAACTCTGACACAAAAAAAAAATTGTATCCTCCCTCACTCGCCCCTCCAAACGATCCTTTGCCTCGTAAAGTACTTGTTTCTTAAAGAGATTGTCCACGACTACTTGTCCACTCTGAGCTTTTGTGAGGGCGTGTTCTTTTTTCCCTGTATGTGGCTGTCTGCTTATGATTGGTCAACCAAATGCAAGGGAAGAAGTACACACCCCAAGAGAAGACACATTGGTAATGCTCCCTTAGACTTATAAAAAATGATAACCTAAAATTTTCAAGCTAAGATCTCCGCAACTGAGACAGTTTTAAATTTTTTATTTTATGTATTATTCACCTCTGCAGCCTCTGTTCCTTTGTGGCCATTTTATAATGCTCAAACTGGTGAAAGGTCCTCTTTGAGGAATTATGTTGTACATTAAGATTTTTAAAGGGGGTTAACGACTTATTTCCTTCTGAGTCGTTCTTGCTGTTCATTTTTAGCATTTGGCTTTTAGGCTGTTACAGCTATTAAGTGGCAGCTTTGGAGACTTTTCCCTGCTGAGTGTTACTGGCTTTACACAGTCTTTGCTGATATGCTAATTTAAGTAGTAACAATCCAGAGCTAGGGAACATGCCAGTGAACAAATAAGTAGCATTTGTCTGTTTTTTTATTATCATTTATTCAGCTCTGGGAGATTTTTATTTATTTTTTTTATTTACATGAATTTATGTATTTTAGACTAAAAAACATTTCTGCAATTGGTTTTCTAAAAAAAAAAAAATGAAAGAATTACATTTGACTTTTAGGGACTTTGTCCCCGATTCATCAAGGCAATTGTAAATTGCTTTGCAAAGTCACAATTTTTTTTTTTTTTTGATGTTTGGCATTCTGTTAGGCCAGTTTGTCCCAGCTCTGCCAAAATGGGCGAAGCTGGGGCAGGATAAGGGCGATGTGGAGGCATGACTCTGAAGCTCATCTAATTCATGACAAGCTGTGGTGTTCTGTACAAAAGAAATTTAACTCCAGTCACTGACTGGAGTACAATTTGTGGCAAAGCGCACTCCACTCATGAGACGCTTCTGATTCATTTAGAGTCATGCTCCTCTTAATAAATCTGGAAAATCTGACTTCAACGTAACGTTGAAGAGCCGGTAACTTTTATCTGTGTTTTCTAAGCTCCTCTCAGCTGATTTTTGATCCCATTAAAATTGAAATAAATGTTGATGTGATCAACCAAGAAGCAGCTCATAAAAAGACAGATGGGAGACTTAATAACTTTTTTTTTATTTGTCTTTTTTTTTGTGGGCTCCTCTTGGTTGATCTATGACCACATCAGAGTTTTTCTCAACTTTTATGCGGTCAGAAATCAAATGAGAGGAGCACAGAAAAAGACACATAAGAGTTACAAAATCAGAATGAGCTCACAGATTTTAAATGGATTCATTCTGCAATCAGTAAAGTGTAGAGGTGAAGGGCCCAATTTGTTAAGAATTCATTTTTTTCACTGTTCTTGATGAGAGGATCTTCAGGAGTAAGAAGCACCGGACTCAGAAGCACCGCACACAGAAGCATCTGACGAGTGACGTGCACCACGCCAAAAATCTTACTCCAGTCCCCGACTAAAGTAGGATTTCTGGTGTAAGGAATGCCACAGCTTTTCATGAATTAGACAAGTTGTAATTATGCCCCTGTCCCTCCCCAGCCTCACTCATTTTGGCGGAGTTGAAAAGGAACTGACATGAAAACCCCAAAAGCCGACAAATTTGCGCCCAACTTCAAAGCCAAAATTTTCCAACTTTTCATAGCTTTTATGGCATTTTTTGCAAAAAAAAAAAATAGATGAATGGGGCCCAAAGATTTTTTTTTTCTTTTCTTTTAGAAAACCCAATTCCAAATATGATTTTCAGCCCAAATGCATGAACAAAAACTTGATTCCCGCTCACCCAGTTGCTCTATGCTCATCCACCTGGGGCTCAGACACCGGCCTCGCCCTGGCCTCCCATCAAGGATAATAGAAACAATTGGAGTCCGGCTCAACAGGACTGGATTTTTCTTTTTCAAAAGAAAATGTAGTGCATACAAAAGAAAATAAGAAATTTTCATGGGCGACATGACCCAGTCGAGGCGTTTCGACTGCACTAAGCAGCCTTACTCATGATGTAATGAGTAAGACTGCTTAGTGCTGTCGAAACGCGTCGACTGGGTCATGTCGACCATTAAAATTTTCTTTTGTATGCACTATATTTTCTTTTGAAAAATCCAGTCCTGTTGAGCTGGACTCCAATTTTTTCTATTATGCAAAATGCATGACTTTAATAAAAAAAAAAATCTATATTTGCACACATTTTTTGAACTATATAAAGCGTGTGAGCGTTATACTTATGTAATCAGTTTCTGTTCGTCATTTACAATAAAAAGTGATGTTGTTGTGTACAAGCTGTATACAGGTACAGTACAGACCAAAAGTTTGGACACACCTTTTCATTCAAAGATTTTTCTGTATTTTCATGGCTATAAAAATTGTAGAATCACACTGAAGGCATCAAAACTATGAATTAACACATGTGGAATTATACATTACACTTTACAAAAAAGTGTGAAACAACTGAAAATATGTCTTATATTCTTCAAAGTAGCCATCTTTTTTCTTTGATTACTGCTTTGCACGCAGAAAAGGTGAACGGATGGATTCTACATGCCTGGTTCCCACCGTGAAGCATGGGGAGGAGGTGTGTGGTGTGGGGGTGCTTTGCTGGTGACACTGTTGGGGATTTATTCAAAATTGAAGGCATATTGAACCAGCATGGCTACCACAGCATCTTGCAGCAGCATGCTATTCCATCCGGTTTGCGCTTAGTTGGACCATCATTTATTTTTCAACAGGACAATGACCCCAAACACACCTCCAGGCTGTGTAAGGCTATTTGACCAAGAAGGAGAGTGATGGGGTGCTACGCCAGATGACCTGTCCTCTACAGTCACCAGACCTGAACCCAATCAAGATGGTTTGGGTGAGCTGGACCGTTCACCGCTTCAATTTTGAATAAATCCCCAACAGTGTCACCAGCAAAGCACCCCCACACCATCACACCACCTCCTCCATGCTTCACGGTGGGAACCAGGCATGTAGAGTCCATCCGTTCACCTTTTCTGCGTGCAAACCAGTAATCAAAGCAAAAGGTGGCTACTTTGAAGAACCTAGAATATAAGACATATTTTCAGTTGTTTCACACTTTTTTGTAAAGTGTAATGTATAATTCCACATGTGTTAATTCATAGTTTTGATGCCTTCAGTCTGATTCTACAATTTTCATAGTCATGAAAATACAAAAAAATCTTTGAATGAGAAGGTGTGTCCAAACTTTTGGTCTGTACTGTACATCACTTGATGCAAAAAGATATGTAAAAGGCAAGACAACGGTCCATTTCCAATACGTAAGATTTTGCAGAATCGCCCGGCACAGACTGTGCATTGTGGCCACTGCTGCCTTGTGGTTCATATTCAGCGCTAATGCTGGATGTTTCTACTTGTATCTCATCTTGTAAATAAGTGGGACCATGAGACGTTCTGTCAGCCTGCAGACAGAGACAGCTGGCCGTATAGGAAATTCTTGCCTTTTGATATGTTTAATTAAGATACTTTGGCCACTTCAGCTCACTGGGGCTTTGAGATAAAAGGCCGATTGGGGACCAAAGTCTCGATTTCAGCCGATGCCTCGTCTTGTTGTTTAGCACAAGCTGTTGACTGCAAGACCACGTGGGACGTCGGGCGTTGTGTGATCCACTCCTGCAGGTTGGCTCAAATGCAATTAATATATCCCAGCGCTGCTTGCAAAGCACGGGCAAGCGGGTCTCATTGCTGTCTCAGAATATTTAATAACTTTTTTGTGTTTCAGTACAAGAATAACTACAGACCTGTGCGTAATTTATCACATCTGAAAAAGAATAACAGGCAGCTAATTTGCGGGTCCTTTATAGAACAAAAAAAATCACCTTTTATCAGGAATCGTGTTACGACCTAGACAAGTGCCTAAAAGAAAAGGTGAGCGCCCGTCTTGTGCGAAGCTCGCACATTAAAACAACCACAAAGCGGGTTTTTTTTAGGACTCAAGCTCATTAAAAAAAATAATTTTTGCCAAGATAATGAATCGCTACCGACTTTTTGCTTCTTTATTCACCCACAGATTGAAAAAATTACTACAAAGTGCTGTTTAGTTGACCTGCTCCTTTCCACCATTAATCACATTGTGCTTTTCATTAAGGATTTATTTTTTTCTCACGCATTCATATGCATGGAATGAGAAATAAAGGTTGGCGAGATCTTACTTCATCTCTGATCTTACAGTGCTGAAATCGCATTGATATGCTGAGTGCACCAAGTCCCCCGAGACCCCCAGTAATACCAGTCTGCTGTTTTCTTACCGACGGAGAAAACATCAGAGTGAATAATATTTGCACACAACATAATAACATATTATTATCAGTATAAAAGATAAGTAGGTCAATTGTCTTCCGCTCTTTATGGATTAACCCATTGAAGGATAGCAATGAACACGCCGGTTACCGGCCACATTCATCCGCTGGTGTGCAACTTATGAAGTAACGGTAATTTGTACAGATTTCCACCATGATGGTATTTTGCAAGATAAAGAAGATGAATTATATTTCACAATGTAGGATTCTTGGCTTCACATCATGGCAGTTAACCTTGAAAGGGAAATATATGTGTGTTTCTGATTGGTGAAATGATCAGCGAGGAGTCATTAAAGTTAAGCATGTCAGTAGTTACTGCGTAATAAATGCATGTATATGAAGAGATGTAATTAAGGATGGGTTACATAAATATTATATACTCAATTCCCATAATGATTATGGATACCCCCAGGGAGAAGTAGATAGTAGAAGTAACAAGTACGGTAAGTTTGCAGCAGGGTGGATTTGATTTAAATCAAACTGATTTAAATCACGATTTAAATCACGATTTAAATCACTAGTCAGTAAGGCTTGATTTAAATCAGTGATTTAAATCAAAGTTTCTACCTAAGGATTAAGGTCTTTTTCTCAACTCTGTTCATGTTGTAACATTTTTGCCGTGAAGAAGAGGCTGGGACCTCTGCGGAGTCAAATTCAGTTTTGAGAACTGCGTAAGTAAAGCGAGCGTCTGTGATAATATAGGAGAGAAACTGCCCACTAATCCTACAGAAACCTCTGGAAGAGCATGGCATTGTGAATGTTACACATATACAGCCTTTATTCTACTGAGTTAAACAACTCAGCTTTATCTCATGATGGAAGAACCTTTGGATGGTAAAATATTTTCCTCAAAAAGCAGTTTATTGAACTAAAATCCGATTTTTTTGATTTTTTTTAAAAAATCATTGATTTTTATCCACCCTGGTTTGCAGTGGCCAACAAGAATTTGCTAGATCACGTAGTATAAGGGTATGTTCCCACGGTCAGTAATTGGCAGCGCTTTGGACACAGCACATGTCCACTGCCGGCTTTTGCACGCAGGTGATTCCACATGTGTTCACTGAACCGTTCGGATGCATCGCGCCCAATATATTGTACGGGTGACGTTTATCTTGCAGAGACAAATTGACATGCTGCAGTCTGGGAAGATACGCCGCATGTCCATCTCCACAGGTAAGCTGCGGGCGTCTGTGCTAGCATAGTGGACATGGGATTTCTTGACATCCCATCCACTATGCTGTAACATCTGGACGCTACAGGTTGGACTCTGCGGAGGTACGCAGCGTCCAACCCGCTAAGTTTACTGACTGTGGGAACATACCCTTAAAGTTTTTCAGAGACTCAATTGATGGCCTCATCCAATTTGTACAGTTCTGACTCTTGGCACTCCCTCAATCAGCTGATCACTCTGGTGCCCTCTTTATGGTTCTGGCTCTTGGCATGCCCCCAATAAGCTGATCACTCTGGTGCCCTCTTTATGGTTCTGGCTCTTGGCACTCCCTCAATTAGATCATCACTCAGGTGCCCTCTTTACAGTTCTGGCTCTTGGCACTCCCTCAATCAGCTGATCACTCCGGTGCCCTCTTTATGGTTCTGGCTCTTGGCATGCCCCCAATCAGCTGATTACTGTAGTGCCCTCTTTATGGTTCTGGCTCTTGGCTTGCCCCCGATCAGCTGATCACTGTGGTGCCCTCTTTTTGGTTCTGGCTCTTGACACTCCCTCAATCCGCTGATCACTCTGGTGCCCTCTTCATGGTTTTGGCTCTTGGCTTGCCCCGATCAGCTTATCACTGTGGTGCCCTCTTTATGGTTCTGGCTCTTGGCTTGCCCCCCCCAATCAGCTGATCAATCTGGTGCCCTCCTTATGGTTCTGGCTTTTGGCACTCCCTCAATCAGCTGATCTCTGTGGTGCCCTCTTTATGGTTCTGGCTGTTTGCTTGCCCCAATCAGCTGATCAATCTGGTGCCCTCTTTATGTGGTTCTGGCTCTTGGCACTCCCTCAATCAGCTGATCACTGTGGTGCCCTCTTTATGGTTCTTGCTCTTGGCACTCCCTCAATCAGCTGATCACTGTGGTGCCCTCTTTATGGTTCTGGTTCTTGGCACTCCCTCAATCAGCTGATCACTGTGGTGCCCTCTTTATGGTTCTGGCTCTTGGCACTCCCTCAATCAGCTGATCAATCTGGTGCCCTCTTTATGGTTCTGGCTCTTGGCACTCCCTCAATCAGCTGATCACTGTGGTGCCCTCTTTATGCTTCTGGCTCTTGGCTTGCCCCCAATCAGCTGATCACTGTGGTGCCCTCTTTATGGTTCTTGCTCTTGGCACTCCCTCAATCAGATGATCACTTTGGTGCCCTCTTTATTGTTAACGAGGCACAGCACCGAATATCATGCTGAGGCTCTTCCTGGTATTATAGCTGAATGAAAGTAGGGCCCTCTTTTACTTTTGATTTTTTTTCCTCGCCTTCCAAGGACTATATCTTTTGTTTATTTTTCAATCGGTAGCTGTATCGGGGCTTGATTTTTTTTTTGTGATATGTGCTGTAGTTTTTATTATTACTATTTCAGTGTCCATATCATATATCAGATCTCTGAAATCTGTTTTTGGAGGCAAATCTAACATAAAGCAGCGATTCTGCCATTTTGACTATTACTCCACCCTATGTGATAAAAATGTTGATATTAAATTAGTTTGGACATTTGTGCATGTGGCGATACCGAATATATTTTTATATACCGGTATATATTTAATTTACCTCTGGAGCAAAAGGGGTGATATTAACTTTTATATTTTATTTATGTTCTTTTTTTTTTTTATTATTGGTCGCCCCTAAAGAATTTGAACCTGTGATCACTTGTTCAATACACTGTAGTGCTGTAATATTGTGTGTTGTGTGCGTTATAAAATTACCTCTGTCCTATGAAGCCCAGCCGTGGGAACTTCATGGGTATACAAACATGGTGGTCACTTTAATAGACTCCTCGGCTGCCATCACCGTGCCATCAGTACCCTATAATCATGTTGTGGAGGAAGGCGATAGCTAAGTTGTAAGGGACTCCTTTTGTCAATTTCATCCTTATAAATGCTGCTGTCACAATTGACAGAGGCATTTAAGAGGTTAGTGCTGTGCTCTCCATTAGCACCCATGTTGTATGGCGCAGGCTCCTCTGCTGTGCGCTCTCCATAAATGCAGAGCGTTCATCCACCATACATGTACAGCAGGTATCACAAGTGGCCAACAAAAACAGTTTTTCATGTAGCCCGTTTGGATAAATTTGCCTTTTGATGTTTGTCTGTAGGGTTGTTTTATCTACGTTCGGACCTCTGCAGTGCTTTTTTATTGCTGGGACATTTTATTTAGTTTTTGTACTTGCCTAATTCTGTCCTATGGATCGCACTCCAGGGTGGTCGTCTAGTTAAAGAAATGCAGTCACTCGATCGCCCTTTTGAGAAATTGTAAAGCAACTGTTCATCAAGCCTTTTGACAGATTCCTTTAATTTTGATTTTTTTTTTTTTTGCGAATATATGGCAAAATGCATTAATATTATTTTGTATGCTCATCCTGAAGGGCAGATACCCTAAATATACGATCTGTCACTTTATTGGTTTACCTCTTCTACTCTTTTTCATTTTGATCAGGCATTCATGAGATTCAGCAGACTCACAAATCACATTGTTTTATAAGTTCATAATGACAACTGTTCTCTTTTTCACCAATGAAAGCATAGCACATTCCTTATTATTAGCATCACTCAGTAGGGAAGAGTTCTGCATAAAGGTCTTTACTGCTGCCACTGTACAGAAATGATGTAAAATGATTTTTATAGGCTTTGGGATTCATGAATCCACAGCAAATTATGCATTAATGTAGAAAATGTAGTGCCATTGTTACTCTTTACAGGATTGGTTATCCACGCCAAGACCATCTCCTATTCAGTTTTAGTGGTATATTAATATATCATCAGAAAATGTCAAATAAATATATATTCTTTTTAAATGTTTGGTGTTTATATATTGACTATCCATAAAAAATGTTGTTCTTATTCACCAGTAAAAACATACAATGGCTATTTCTACTTTTCTGTAGTTCCCCTGTTAGTTTTGTTTTGTAGACTGGGACAGAATGTGCAGAGTAATCTCATTATCATTAAGGCAGTCCTGCTAGTGACCTAGATAAGACAGGAAAGGAACACCATATACACTTACCGGATTTTGTATGTGAGTCCTTTGTCACTGGGGAAGAGGCTGTAGTAATCTGTGATAACACCTATCAGACTTTGCATGTGAGTCCTTTCTCACTGTGATATTTTTCTGACATTTATCTCCCATTGATTGCAGCTTCTGTATTCGCATCTATCTCTGTTCATCTAAAGACCAGCGCATACACATTTCCCTCTGTCCTCTGTTCTGGGCAGTAGAATCTGGCCAGTAGGTGAATGGCGATGGTTCAAGGTTTACAGCTCAATGTTGGTAACTTACAGAATGTAATCAACATCAATCAAAAGGGGCAGGACTATCTGGCTGACAGGTGGGGCTAAGGGAAGTTTGAGCCCCCCATAGGACAGTTAGTGATGGATTTTCATCTAGTGGAGGACATGTTTCTACGGTAAGGTAGGCTGGGCTGGTCAAATAGAGAGACATTTAGAAAGCTCGACCTATAGCCCAGCTTTAAAAAAAACAAAAAAAAACTTGATAGTGGGTATGAAAATGATAAGTTAATCTTTATTGACATTTATTGATACATACCTAACATCTCCGCTGTAAATAGATAACAGACACTAAACAACAGAGGTTTAAAACCACTGCACATACAATTATCCCCACAAAGGTTCTACAGGATTCTGTTTCTGGGACAGAAGAAATAAAATGCAAAAAATATTAAGGCACCTAATTCGTCTAGTGATGAGCGAGTATGCTCGTTGCTCGGGTGATCTCCCAAGTATTTGGGTGTTCTCGGAGATTTAGTTTGTTGCTGCAGCTGCATGATTTGCAGCTTCTTGACAGCCTGAATACATGTGGGGATTGCCTGCTTGTTAGGGAATCCCCACATGTATTCATGCTGTCTAGCAGCCGCAAATCATGCAGCTGTGGCAACAGAAGCTAAATCTCCGAGCACGCCCAAATATTCGGAGATCACCCGAGCATGCTCGGGAAAACCCGAGCAACGAGAATACTCACTCATCACTAAATGAATCCCTTATTAAAGCAATTAATCAAGTACCTATGACCCTTATAACAACAACAGTTAAGTTACCTATCGGCATGGTAAAAGCACATCCAGAGTTTTTGATATTGTGCGCTTCCTTCACTCTACTGTCAGACACCAGTGGGTTGAGCTGTGTGTTTTCAGGATGATGATAATGTCCAGCGTTACCGATAGTTGTACTGAAACACTTTCTCGGTCAATAAAGGTACAAAGTCATTTATTCATGTGTATATTATCACAACCCGTTTCAGAGCCAGACCGGTTCCTTCATCAGATGATGCTTAGAAATCCTGTTGGTCTCTCAGCAGAAGCCAAATTCAAATGGTTACGTTTGTTTGAAATCCGCTTCTTTTGAGAGTCAAAAATTTTATGTAGAATCTGATGAAAGAGCTGGTCTGGCTCTGAAATGCATTGTCATTGTATATGTCGGTAAACAACTTTGTACCCCATCGGCAAAGCTGCATTAAGGACTGCCTCCAAAAAATGCAAAAATGGCACGATACAAAATATTTTAATGCAAATATATTATATTGAAGTAAACAATATTAAATAAAAACTATTCAGTAGCGACTAATTTTTTTTTTTTCTGAAAGTTACTCTTATGGTAATCTTAGATTTTCACCCATTATGGTTTACTTTCAACCTTTCTTTTCTTGTTAAGTCCATTATATAAGGAAACTTCCCGTTGTTAATAGCAGCATGGACATTGACACTTGCTTTTTTTCCGCTTTTGTTTGCCAACTGTGAACATCTAGAATTACACGCACTGTATACTTGTATCCCTATCGATCGCTCTCCGACTGTCGTTTTGATTGATGGTATTCAAGGCTTAATGGCAGCAATCTGCTCAGAAAGCTTCATCCAAACTTCTCATCTATAGTGGATATTTTCAAATTTTATTTATGAGGCGCATTGGAAAAAAGAAATCCGAGTAAACACAATTTTCTTTCATTACGTTCAGGAAAGCTCTTCAAGTCTCTGGACCTCAGCCTGATTGTCGAGTTTATCCTCATGTTTTACAAAGACAAGCCTATCGACTGGCTGCTGGACCACATCCTGTGGGTGAAAGTGTGCAATCCAGAGAAGGATGCCGTAAGTAATACCAGATTGCCGCTGTGGCACTTGTGAGAGTCTCCTCTTCGGAGGGAGCTTGTGTACTGTCTGCATTTTAACTTCCACTTGTCATTTATACATAAAACATCACCTCGGCTCGTGAAAGAGAATTTCGATTGGATTGTGCTTTTCAGAAACAGAAAACCTATTTGGAATTACATTGGCAAAAATATATATTTTTTTAAATTAAATTATACCCATGATGAACATGCCTGGGAAATATTAGGGATTTAGAGAAACTTAAAAATAAGAAAATCAACCTTTTAAATTCCCAAGATTAACCAAGGCCCATTTACATGGCCATTCTCATAACTCTCCTTCATGATCATTACCCAATTTAAATATGATCGACGGCCAGCATATGAGCCAAACACTCATTTGTTTGCCGATATCATGTTTTACATGATCAAAAACTAATTACAGTAATTGGGATGTTATCGATAATATGGATGATTATTAATCCCTTTCCAGTTTGCATCAGCTTTTCACCTCCTTAGCAGACATGTGACATAGGTGTCCATTTTGGCACCCCTTCCTGCAATGGCTGGGTGCTGGTGGCTTCCAGAGGCTGCAGGTGGCCATTGCTGACTTCTTAGTACTTCCATGAAGCCCAGCCTGTAGCTGGGCTTCATAGGAGATTTGTGATTAATATTATTTACAATAACACTGAAGTATTTGAATAAAAGACCACTATTGGAGTAGCCACAAACCACCAAAAGATAGAAAAAATAAAATTTCATTGAGACAATATTTAAAAGTTTAAGAAGCATATACATGGTCATTTCATGGTCTACTAAGGAGGAACAACATACTGGCCAGCACTGGGGCAGTGTGGAGGGTGTATCACACACCATGGGTAAGCCATACATTTTGCTTCAATTTCTATCTTCCTCTGGCATATTTTTTAATTATTTATTTTACTCGCTTATATAGCGCCATTAATTCCACAGAGGTTTACAGACATTACCATCACTGTCCCCATTGGGCCTCACAATGTTTTCCTATCAGTATGTCTTTGCAGTGTGGGAGGAAACCCACGCAAACACGGGAAGAACATACAAGGTCCTTGCAGATGTTGTTCTTGGTGAGCCACCGTTCTGCCGATACGCATATATATGGGTGTGTCTTGGATGCAATGTCACCACTTGGCCATCATAATTCTTAGGACTTTTTTATGTATCTATAACCTGTTACTATTGCACCTGGGTTTTATGTCTATTTATGCTTTTCTTGTGTGTTGCACCTTCTATCAATACCAATCCAGTATGTTTGTTCCTCCTTACTAGACCATGATTTTTAACTTTTAACCCCTTCACGACATGCACCGTACTAGTACTGCGCATGTCCTGTCTCCCCCTTTGATGTGGGGTCCGGCGGTGAGCCCACATCTTTCCCGGTACATGTCAGCTGTTTTGATGGGGCATTTGATAGGATATGTAATTTACCAAGGTTGTGTAGAACATGCCTGTATTACACTACCTGTGCCTCTGTATAGTGTAAAGAGACATATACTTTCACTTAGTAAGCCATTGTGCCTGTAGACATAAGCTTTCTCCCTGCCATGGGTATTTGCCATCGGTGCGCTTGAGTGCATTAGATAGTCTAGGCATTTGGTGACGCGCAGCTCCCGCCGCCCTGACTCTCAGCAACAAATGGGTGAGACCTATAGGAAGGGCTATTAGTAGTATCAGTGCAACGTCTCGGTGTGATGACATTCTATCCCAACGGGTGATTCATGTTGCTGTGGAAACGGACAATTTATTTTTGTATGTGAGAATGAAAAAATATATAGATTTTTTCATTCTCACATACAAAAATAAATTGTCCGTTTATGTGAGAATGAAAAAATATATATATATTTTTTTTTGCAATCCCCGTTGCTTTTGCAAATTGTGCTGCCTGCTGTAGAGCAAGTGAAGGGAGATGTAGAATGGGCCATAAATAGTAGAAATATACATAAAATAACCAGCCTATTTATGACCCAATAAATAGAGTATCTAAACCTAATACATGGCATGAATATATAGTAAAGGCTGCATGATGCTGATCTGCATAATCTACTCTAATTAGAAGAGCTTTTATATATGTCCATCTTCTGCTATATCATTTCTTACAGAAAAGCCGGTTACTGCAAATTGCGCCATGCAATGTACAAGGGCTGCACTCTCACGGACTAGTGGGATGTGGATGCTGATAATCTACTTTTAACATTTCTTTTTTCCAGTTTTTTATATAATTTTCTTCCATTGACTGTGCGAGCTGGGCAGCAGCATACTCTTGATACACATACTGATGTCAGATCTTTAGAATTGAAGGCAATTTGTACTGATCTCCCAACAATTGACTCCGGCAGAACCCATCCATTATTGTGTTATTCTACCGACATTCAGTTGCTCACGTTTTAACTTTCAGGGCACCAGAACCTCTTGCTTTGACATTGTCATTTCAACCCAAGCTTAAAGGTGATAACCACCGCTTAGATGCTGTATGAAATAAAGTAAGGAGACACCTCCTGCACCAGCGCTGAGTTGTTTGACAATTAGTGGCTACTAATCGGCTGCAACGCTCACAGGAAATCTGAAATTCATTGGAGAGAAGACTGAGCACTCTATCCAATCATCAGCCTATGACTGCAGCGCTCATGTGACATTACCGGGAGACCTGGTGCCGACACACCCGTAAGGATGCTGGTGTGGGAGCCAAGTACCTGCAAGATTGTGTCAATGGAGGAATACAGATTTGAAACTACTTGTACAACCCATTCAAAGTGTAATAATAACCAACGAAAAATTCTCCACCAAATTAATGTAAAATTAGTGCATAACTAAAATGTCTCTTAAAGATAACCATTACCTTGAGATATGGTGAGCCAGTATTGAAACTTTTAAGGCGAGCCCCAGGAGGGGAGGTCACAAGCACCTCGACGTGCGTTTCACCACACTGGGCTTCATCGGGATCCTTTTTAACATGTAATTTTGAAGTCACTTCCAGAGGCTGCCATATCTGTACCCTCTACATCTCTATAATGGAGCCAGATTAGTTCTATCATTCTATTAGAAGTGACCATACACATTGGCTATCTGTCTCCTGGGATTGTGTGCAGGGAATTCTTATTTTGGGACCCTTTAAGAAAGTGACCTGATGGCTGTATAGGGGGCTTCAACTAAGTCTAGCTTTACATGGGACTTGCATGTCCGCCATTAATGGTGCGAGTACAGACAATTATGTCCTTCCCGGCTGGAGGCCCCCTGACCCGATATCAACAACCAGCCTCTTAACGGGATTGTGTTCTGATTATCTTTTCTAATTAATCAGCTATTGCTCTCTGGTTTTCTAAAAGGTGTCAGACTGCTCCTATAAACTTTATATGTGTCCTGGTATTGCAGCATCCGTTTTTCCTGTCCCCTTACCATACGTATTTTCTTGTGTATGTAACTTATGGCTGGGAATGCCCACAGCTTGCGTTATTTGATTGTGTTTACCGCTGAAAAACTAATGAGTACCATCCTGTGGTACATTTACATCATGGAACGCAATCATGCTCAAAGTAGCATCGAAATGCACAGGCCACACGTATGTGGTCACAGTACACGGTGGTGTTTCTTTTACTATAGACTGTACTCGGCACATTTTCCATGATCAAAACTAACTTCTGTCTTTGCCTTTATACAGACCTGGACAAAAGGACTAGGTTTAGAAGATGATTACGGTACTTAGGTCAGATTTTCAATATTTGGCCAATGAAATGTAAGTCCGTGATGGCGGCCAATCTGCCGGTGTATAACACAGATAACTTTTTTCACAATAAGCCTTTTGTTATAGGATTTGCTCTACTCCTTAATCATTGTGTTCCTAACTATTGCAGAATATTGGCGTCCTCTACAAAATAAAAACAAATAAGTTGAAACTTTTCACAATGTGAAACTACACTTTTGTCACCAAGAAACATCAAAAGTTTTGATCCCATGCAGAGACCCCCACCACTAAAATAAAGGGGCAAGGCTCTGAGACTAAAAACTTGCTCAACAGGAAGTCTATGAGGGCATATATCATCAGGCACAAATAAGAGCATTGCTTTTCTGAGTGCTTCTGACCCTCAGTTTCTTGAATTCTCATCTGGACCTCTGCCTATCCAAAATTACTGACATATCAGAAGTTTTTGTGCAATAACACATTTTTTTTACTTTTATTTATCACTTATTTTGGTTAAAACACCAATCTATTGATTATATAATATTTAATAATTTTATTTAGTGGCCTTTGGCTCGATCTTGAGCCATGGCGACTTGATGGATGAGCACTTCGCAGGAAGATTGATCTTATGCAAGCCTAGATAGGACCACCAGGGTCTTCTCTGCCGTTATCTTGATAGAATCAAACCATCGAGTTGTTGGTGTTCTTCTTCACCTTGTTCCTTCTATCTTTCCGTCTATAATGTCCTTCTCCATTGATTGCTTTCTTTGTATGATGTGTACAAAGTAGGCAAGTCATAGCTTGGTGATCCTTGCTTCGAGTAACATGTCTGACTTGATATGTTCCAAAATTGCTTTGTCTTCTTGACATCCATAGTATTGATAATATCCTTCTCCACAACCACATTTCAGCTGCAGATGAAGGAAGGGAGCCACACTCATTACTAGTGGGTAGGCGGAGCCCCAGATAGGATTAACACCTCAGATTCCAAAACGTGTTGACCGGCCCCTCCAGCTCGGGCTCCTCCTACTCAGGTCTTCAGTCTAGAATTTGAGGTCTCAGAGGATGGTCGCTGCTGGAGCAGCTCCTCAGAAGATTTTTTTATTTTATTCGGACAAGAGACTTGGATCACCAGAGTTGGTCTAGAGGTCTCAGGGGTCTCAGCGCTGCTGGACCCCAACCTCTCCCTTGGCGGATCTGTAATTACCCTGAGGGTGGTCCCTGCAGAACCCTGCCGGCCCGGGGGGGTGAGGATAGCTTCCTTCTTCGCTGAAAAGGATTTTACAGGTAAGTTCTTACCAAAATCCGTCTTTCGAAGGCATCGATTCTTTTGTCTTGATTTTTTTCGTCTTCGTCAAGGTTTCGCATCCGTATGTTACCACAGAAAAGCCAAAACTATGTACAAGCCGTTTTTGTTGCCAGTGAAATGTTCCTCGATTTGTAGACTTTGTCCAGTGACATCATTGTTGATGTGACCTTAACTATTCTACTATTGACTTCAGGTGACGTTTAGTTATCATCAATTAGGTTGAACTTTCAGTTCGTCACCTTCCTTCTCAAATGTGTCCCAGTCACACCTAGCAGTAGTCCTATCTTTGCGTTATTTGTGTTGAGTAGCAGTCCCCATGTTAGAGCTTTCCATCTTAACACTCCATTATAGAGCCTTCATTACATCTACACTTGTTGCTATCAATCTTGTAAGATTGTTGATGATTTGTCCAGCTATTTTGATTCCTTCTTTTTTCGGCAAGTCCAGTCTTTCCGAACATGGCTTCTGCATATAAATTGAAGCATATGATGACCGGATACAGCCTTGTCTGACACCTCTCTATGCTTTGAACCATGCCATGTCACTGGGTTTCACTCAGACTGTTCTTGGTATATGTAAAGATTCCTAATGAGGCTGATCGGATGGTTCGGCACACCCATATCCTTCATCGTACTCCAAAGTTTCTGGTGATCAACAGTTGAAGGCTTTGCTGTAGTTGAAGGAAAAATAGATATCATTGTTGCATTCTTTTGCCTTTTCCATTATCCATCTAATGTTAGCAATCACATCACTTGCGCCTCTGCTTTTTTTTTTTTAATTATGCTTGTTCCTCTGGCATCTTGTTGTCAAAGTAAGGCTGTAGCCATCTTTGGCAACTACCTGCCTGTTGGTGCTTAAAGACCGGGTTTAAAGACCCTGATATCCCCGTTAAAGGCTTTATACACTTCTGGACAATCCCATATGAATGACTTCCAGACCAGTGCCACTTTCTGAACCCCATGAACCAGACAGCCTCAATATAACACTGCTGATCAGCTACTGGCTTCACAATTGCGCCAGAGCGACACTTTGGGGTCATTCATGACGGGGTTTTCGGTAGCCATCAAATAATTTGATTTGTGGCAGAAATATTCTCGCAGGTTTTGGACAAAGTACATAATCGATCCATACTACTACAGACTTCAGGAAAACCAGAAATGGGGCCAAGGCTTCACACAGTAGTGCAGAAAACAACATGTTTATATTCTACATAAACGAAAGGAGGAGTTAATACAAGGGGACACACACTAAGTGGAGGGGATCATTTGGGTCAGTTGTGTATGAGGCGCTACCATCAGAAAGGCCACCTAGAAAGGAGTTGGTAGGTAGGAGAAGAATGTGTAGGTAGGCATACTGTAGACCCCAACTTCACTCAAAGGCTTTCGGCTTCCCCCATGATTGTCAGTAAATTTTTCATCAGTCATAATAATTTAGTCTTTGCTTGAGTTCAAAGAAATCAGGGGTTTATGGCTTCTAAGATTGTGATATGGATTGCTTAGCATCCACGAAGGAGATTCTTTTTTGCCTGCTGCGTGAAATACCATTGATGGACTTATTAGCTAGGGCACCCCATGGTCTACCTAAGAGATTCTTAAGGGAAAATTCGTAACAGCAGCAATAAAATATCCTTTTGCCCAAAAATGTAGCATGTTTTAAAAAATTGTCCTTGTGCCCAGTTTGTTTCTTTTATCCTTTTCCTTGCTGAAAATCCTTTCTGGCTTGCGATGCTCTTACTTGCACTACTATAGCCCTTTGAAATTTTTTTTTTAATTAAGTACTGACACTGAGGGAGATGTCTGGCTGAAGAAATAACCGGATAATGGAGCAGGTCTCCGAAGTGCTATTTTAGTGGGATGTTGGGCTTTCAAGTGCCGGGAGCAAAATGTAAAATTAAAGTCAAATCCACCATGCTCCAGGGGCTCTGAGGAGACGTGAGGACATGCTCTCTTGGTATGGGTACCGCTTGCTTGCTCCGTTGCCGGTTATCTCCAACCACTCCGGACAGCTCCCCAGAATCCTCCCTGCATTGTACCAACTAATGTTCTATTGTGCGGAGAGAAATGTCATACTGGAAATAACAAAGGGACATTTGTGGCATGGTGAAGTCATTTCTAAGTAGCTTTTAGATCTCACCATCCACTTTGTCTCCTCTACTTCTTTTTTGTTTAGTTTCTCAGTTTGAATAGACCATGAAAGTATTGGGCTGAATAAGAGATGATACTGATTGTAGAAGGTTGTGATCCCTTTTAAGTAGTCTTAGAAACCGCAGCCTATAAAGCTTCAAGATATATCAAATAACTAGAAGCAGCTTTATTCTCCTGAGATTCCAGTGGTTGAGATGAAAGAGCTAATTCATCATTCGTGATTAGAACTGGTATATTTTCTGTAAATTCTTAGGAAAGCTTATAGACATTTGCTGAGCGTTTTGTTGTTCAATTGACTTTGGTGATGAAGCATGTACCGTTTATATATAAAATATGTTGGTTGCATCCAAAAATGAAACTTTTCTAAAGTTTGATACAGAATTGAACACATATCATCCACAGGCTCCAAAAATTCCTGCTCAGAAATTGAACTATGTTGCAAATTTATAAATCTTCAGAATTTCTATTTTTGGCTGTGGATTATTTTTTTTCTCTACAAATTTTCCCTTTTTTAAAGTAGTTAAAGGATAAGTCAGAATGCATAATAAGGCTGGAGCTATAAGATGACTTGACGCTCAAAAGCCATTCTCAGACAAGTCACATGCGACTTGCATTTGAAGTCTTTGGCAAAGGGAACTTGCGACCAGCAACAGAAAATTCAACAGATTTGGAAACATGGCAATGTGACGTTATAGGAAATCATTAAATGTGATGCCACACTCTTAAAGACATACAGGTGTTTCTCACAAAATTAAAATATCAAAAATTTTATTTTTCAGTTCTTCAATACAAAAACTGAAACTCAAATTTTATATAGTCATTACACAGAAAGTGATCTATTTCACAATAGCCACAAAAGGTCATTGATAAAGAAGCTGGCTGTTCACAGAGTGCTGTATCCAAGCATATTAATGGAAAGTTAAATCAAAGGAAAAAGTGTGGTAGAAAAAGGTGCACAAGCAAGCGGGATAACCGCAACCTTCACAGGATTGTTAAGAAAAGGCCACTCAAAAATTTGGGAGAGATTCACAAGGAGTGGACTGCTGCTGGAGTCATTGCTTCAAGAGCCACCACACACAGACGTATCCAGGACATGGGCTACAAGTGTTGCATTCCTTGTGTCAAGCCACTCATGACCAATAGAAAAACGTCAGAAGCGTCTTACCTGGGTCGAGGAGCAAAAGAACTGGACTGTCGCTCAGTGGTCCAAGGTGTTATTTTCAGATGAAAGTAAATTTTGCATTTAATTTGGAAATCAAGGTCCCAAAGTCTGGAGGAAGAGTGGAGAGGCCACAATCCAAGCTGCTTGAGGTCTAGTGTGAAGTTCCCACAATCAGTGATGGTTTGGGGAGCCATGTCATCTGCTGGTGTAGGTCCACTGTGTTTTATCAAGACCAAAGTCAGCGCAGCCGTCTACCAGGGAATTTTAGAGCACTTCATGCTTCCCTCTGCCGATAAGCTTTTTGGATATGGAAATTTCATTCTCCAGCAGAACTTGGCACCTGTCCACACTGCCAAAACTACCAATACATGGTTTACAAACAACAGTATCACTGTGCTTGATTGGCAAGGAAACTCACCTGACCTTAACCCCATAGAGAATCTATGCGGTATTGTCAAGAGGAAGATGAGAGACACCAGACCCAACAATGCAGACGAGCTGAAGGCTGCTATCAAAGCAACCTGGGCTTCCATAACACCTCAGCAGTGCCACAGGCTGATCGCCTCCATGCCACCCCGCATTGATGTAGTAATTGATGCAGAAGGAGCCCCGACCAAGTATTGAGTGCATTTACTGAGCATACATTTCAGTAGGACAACATTTCGGATTTTAAAATCATTTTTTCAAGCTGGTGTTATAAAGTATTCTAATTTACTGAGATAATGACTTTTGGGTTTTCATGCGTCTCACTTTTTGTATTGAAGAACTGAAATAAAATAACTTTTTGATGATATTTTAATTTTGTGAGAAGCACCTGACACATGTTGCTTTGTAGCTCTAGCGTAAAAAGATAAAAACTTGTAGCAGATTTTGCCGCAGATTTTTAGCAGCCCTTATGTCGTTCTCCGCAAGCCTGTGTACATTTGGCCTACACCGATAACATCTCGGCACATCAGGAAATCACAGGCTGCAGCGATCACATCTGATAAAACATTGCTGGAGGATAATGAGGACCTTTCACCAATTTTTTTCAGGTTGAACTAGTCATGCGATGTAGTGGCCTCAGAGCAGAATAAAACTTTTTGTTGATTTTTGCACTTATATTGTTATTAAATCATTTCCATTGGGGGTGTGTAATTCTTCTCCCGGAATGAGTTCAATCTGATAATACCCAGCTGAACTTCAAGGGGTTCTCTGAGAAATGGATTAAAATAAATAATGCACATTTAAATATTAAACATTTTTATAAATACCTTTATTTAGTAAAAAAGTATGTTTTCTCTAGTGCACACAACTGCCATAAGTAGGTGTGAAGCCCGTCCTAGATTTCAGGAGGCATGCTGTAGGATGGACTGTCGGAAGAAAGAGACAGATGGAAGAAATGTGTTCATCTTCTCTTTTGGTCCGGCTCCACTTGGACAACATATGGTTGACTGACCGGACGCTGCTCTGACGTGACCTGTTTCCAGCAGAGGTTCTTCACGCAGCCCCTCCTACTGCGCGTCCTATGAAATCTAGGATGGGCCGCACAATGATACATGGCAGTTGCCATGTCTGAAATCCTGACCGAGTGCACTAGATAAAGTGAACCTTATTGCTAAATAAAGGTAATTAGAAAAATATTTCATATTTCAATGTGTATTATTTATTTTTCTTATGCCATTTCTTGGAGAACCTCTTTAACAATTAGGTGCCAAACACTAATATCTCCCCAAAGGATAGGCGAAATTAAAAAAAGAAAAGTTTTATTCCGCTCTGCGGCCACCATTACATCGCGTATCCAGTTAAACATGAAACATTTGGTGAAAGGTTCTTTTTAAATGTACATACAGTTAGGTCCATAAATATTTGGACAGAGACAACATTTATCTAATTTTGGTTCTAGACATTACCACAATGAATTTGAAACAAAACAAATCAGATGCAGTTGAAGTTCAGACTTTCAGCTTTCATTTGAGGGTATCCACATTAAAATTGGATGAAGGGTTTAGGAGTTTCAGCTCATTAACATGTGCCACCCTGTTTTTAAAGGGACCAAAAGTAATTGGACAAATGACTCCAAGGCTATTTCATGGACAGGTGTGGGCAATCCCTTTGTTATGTCATTCTCAATTAAGCAGATGAAAGGGCCGGAGTTGATTTGAGGTGTGGTGTTTGCATTTGGAAGGTTTTGCTGTGAAGGAAACATGTGGTCACAGGAGCTCTCCATGCAGGTGAAACAAGCCATCCTTAAGCTGCAAGAACAGAAAAAAAACCATCCAAGAAATTGCTACAACATTAGAAGTGGCAAAATCTACAATTTGGTACATCCTGAGAAAGAAAGAAAGCACTGGTGAACTCATCAATCCAAAAAGACCTGGGAGCCCACGTAAGACAACAGTGGTGGATGATCGCCGCATACTTTCTTTGGTGAAGAAGAACCCGTTCACAACATCAACTGAAGTCCAGAACACTCTCAGTGAAGTAGGTGTATCTGTCTCTAAGTCAACAGTAAAGAGAAGACTCCATGAAAGTAAATACAAAGGGTTCACATCTAGATGCAAACCATTCATCAATTCCAAAAATAGACAGGCCAGAGTTAAATTTGCTGAAAAACACCTCCAGAAGCCAGCTCAGTTCTGGAAAAGTATTCTATGGACAGATGAGACAAAGATCAACCTGTACCAGAATGATGGGAAGCCAAAAGTTTGGAGAAGAAAGGGAACGGCACATGATCCAAGGCACACCACATCCTCTGTAAAACATGGTGGAGGCAACGTGATGGCATGGCCATGCATGGCTTTCAGTGGCACTGGGTCACTTGTGTTTATTGATGACATAACAGCAGACAAGAGTAGCCGGATGAATTCTGAAGTGTACCGGGATATACTTTCAGCCCAGATTCAGCCAAATGCTGCAAACTTGATTGGACGGCGCTTCATAGTACAGATGGATAATGACCCCAAGCATACAGCCAAAGCTACACAGGAGTTCATGAGTGCAAAAAAGTGGAACATTCTTCAATGGCCAAGTCAATCACCAGATCTTAACCCAATTGAGCATGCATTTCACTTGCTCAAATCCAGACTTAAGAGGGAAAGACCCACAAACAAGCAAGACCTGAAGGCTGTGGCTGTAAAGGCCTGGCAAAGCATTAAGAAGGAGGAAACCCAGCGTTTGGTGATGTCCATGGGTTCCAGACTTAAGGCAGTGATTGCCTCCAAAGGATTCGCCACAAAATTTTGAAAATAAAAATATTTTGTTTGGGTTATGTTTATTTGTCCAATTACTTTTGACCTCCTAAAATGTGGAGTGTTTGTAAAGAAATGTGTACAATTCCTACATTTTCTAACACATATTTTTGTTCAACCCTTCAAATTAAACGTTACAATCTGCACTTGAATTCTGTTGTAGAGGTTTCATTTCAAATCCAATGTGGTGGCATGCAGAACCCAACTCGCGAAAATTGTGTCACTGTCCAAATATTTCTGGCCCTGACTGTAGCTTGGAAACTGATTGCTGATTTTACAAAACCACACGATTTTGTGTAAATTTACCGCTGGCGGTTACCCTGTTGCTTCCTCCAGGTTTGCTGTGGAATCTTTGTGCCACAAATCCAGGACCTGTCAATGTAACTCGACGTCCATACTTTCGATGCACAAGTGTAAAGCATGGGCCGGGGGGTGGACTCTCCAGCGCTAACTGCATTCTTCACGCTGGCAGCTGCTTCATCCCTGGGGTAATTCTCACCAGTATTAGAGCTCGAATAATTAGTCCAGAACAGCGTCAAACAGTTCAGCTTTATTTTCCTCCGAACACAGCACATCCAAGACACAATTAGCACGCCTGACACGGTACCAGCAAAACATCTTCCACAACTCCGCTTCACTTCTTCTGCTACACCAGAATGGACCATAAAGTAACTGCGGGACGAGGAGCCCGGTGAAAACGGCACTTCGATCTCTTGCCCTGGAGACACTTCAATCCAGTCACGGAAATACACAACTACTAGGTCGTCCACCCCTTCTGGTTATCCTGCCCGTGTATTCGCTGGTGGCCCACTCGCTACTACTTCAGCACGCACACTTTTGCTGAGCATTCCCACAGTGGCTCTACCACTGGTACTACTACTTCATCAGCCCGCCGATTCTGGCTGACGGTCCCACGGTGATTCCTTCACCGCTACACGACTGCTGGTACCTTTATTCATTTCTCTCTTCCTGTCCGTTACACAGCTCAGGACCAGGACATCCGAGCAGCTACAGGGTCCACCCCTGACTGACTCTATCTGGGAAGTCCCTCACTCAAGTTCCCGACCAACACTGCAACTACTTAACCCCTTGGTGTCCTGACAAGTCCCCATTACGCTTAATGTGCTCCATGCCCCCATCTAGTGTCCTACCACTGACCTACGCTAAACATCTCACAATGCTCTAACTGGGTCCACTAATATGCCCCATCTAGTGTCCCTTTGCAGAGCTACATTTACCCAACTGTAACTACTATACTATAAGTGCCCTCCTCTAATGTTCCCAAAGGATGCACTAACTTATCTAAATCTATGTGGAATCCCATACGACAGACACTGAAATACAACACTATACAGTAAATAGCAAATATATACAAATACATACACATAGCAGCAAAGACATTTACAGGGTTAAATCCTGACCCTCCTTACACAAGCGTGAATTACTCCATTTCTTATTTAACATTGCAGTTCACACCCAGATATAAAGTCCAAGCGTGGATCACTATCAGGGACTGATCCAAGTGACTGGATCATTTTCTTAGTCTGTTCTAAGCCTCGGATAGTAAGATGGGTCTCAGACCTTGAATAGAAGCTGATCTATCGGAGAGCCGTGTGACATAGGAGTGCCAGGAGTATGGTAGCGTATGTTGATCTGAACGCACTCCTCTTCATCATGAATAGCGGTGTAGGTGTATATGCTGTGAATCCGTTCATTCAGCCCATTTCTTCGGGTCTGAGCACCTTTCCCCATTCATCCTCCTTGAAGCCAATTAAACACACTTCAGCAGAAGCTATGGCTGGTGCCCGTACAATAAATCCTGCCCCAACCTCTGTATCGGGCTTTAGTCTCTTTCATTCTCAGTATTTTTCTCCCCGATCATAATGAGCACTTTTAATAATGAAGTGATGCTGGAGATCTCATTACTTCCAGCTGCCTATAGCTCGCTCTTTTCACCAAAAATATATGACTTTAATTAGGCCGAGCTCAGACTGCTGCGCTGTCATACGGCCTGCTTTTGTTAGCAGAAATATTTTATATAAAATATGCCCGTCCTGTCTTGGGAAAGTATTTTCTACAACCCTTTGATAGCACTAATTAAAATTCATTTTTGTACTTGTATCTGGCTATTATTTTATTATCGCCATAGGGGCTGAAACATCTCCCCAACAGGGATTTTTTGTGTTAATACAAACTTAATAATTTAGTTTGAACTAAGTTACTAAATAAAAAAATTAATTTATCATTATTATGATTGCTTTTATAGTAGATCACTCTACAAACATCATCATCCCGGTCACCACTTATATTCTAACCACTGAGCCACCCTGCCCAATGCACCATTTTGGTTTGTTAAACCATTAGGATGCGTTCTCATTGTGCTGTGTTCCTTCTGGGGCATACATCCAAAAACTCCGGCAAAATGGGGACCGGACGCATCCCCCGATTGGGCCATAGACTGTAATGGTGAAGGCAGAGCGAATGTGTGCTCCGTCTTGCATCATTTTCGGGAGTTTATACCTACAGGAGGCGTCTGTTCTCAGTGAAAAAAATGGGCAAGTGACATAATTTTATAGAATAATAATAGACAGTACTTACCTGTTAAATCCACCACCTTGTGAACACTACTGCTCCAGAGCTCCCTGTCATTCTTCCCTGCAGGAATGAAGCGCTGTCTTTGCACATGACCACTGCAGCCAATCACTGATCCTAGTGATACTAGGAAGTGACCAGTGGTTGGCTGCAGTGCTCACATGGCATGTACGGTAATTAATGCACCACGCGGAGCATTGTCTGGGACCTGCAGGGGATTTACAAGAGTTTTAATTATTTTATCCAATTAATTTCCTTTTTATTATTTTTTATTATTATTATTATACATTTATATAGCGCCATTTATTCCATGGCGCTTTACATATGAAAAGGGGAAAAATATAGACAGGTACAATAAACATGTGCTGACAAGGGACACACAAGTACAGAAGGAGAGAGGACCCTGCCCGCGAGGGCTCACAGTCTACAGGGATGGGTGAGATACACTAGGAAAGGGTAGAGCTGGTCGTACGATGGTTCAGTACACTGAGGATCATTGCAGGTTGTAGGCTTGTCGGAACAGGTGGGTCTTCAGGTTTTTCTTGAAGGTCTCCGTTGTTGGTGAAAGTCTGATGTTTTGCGGCAGGGAGTTCCAGAGTATGGGGGAAGCCCGGGAGAAGTCTTGTATGCGGTTGTGGGAAGAAGAGATGAGGGGGGAGTCGAGAAGGAGATCTTGAGAGGATCGAAGGTTGCGTGTAGGTAGGTAGCGGGTAGCTTTTTGGCCATTTTTAATTCTGAAAGCCTCCTATAAGTGTAAGGCAGATCTCAAATGTCTCTGTAAAGTTGCCTAGCTGTCTTGTATAGTTCTGTCTGTTTAAGCTCCTCGCAAAAATCATTCAGTGCATTTTTTAATGGATCTTCAAAGATGTCGGGTGTCAGAATCCATCTTTGGGGGCTTAGAGGGGGTGTTTGGGCGCCTCCGGCCCAGATGCGTTTTATTGCCCGTATTTTACAACATCAAAAGGAGATGTTGGGTTCCTTCTTTCCAACATTTAGTTACATCTAAAGTCTCTTATTTTTTCTATGTAGTGTACATCAAAGTATGAAAGCTGGAGGCTGTCCGGTCGCGTGAAACGTCTCCCAAGTAGCCAAAATGAAATATTCACAGGACATATGTTCACGACCTGATTGAGTGTAATGTTGTGGCCCGTGGGGCCGGTCCTCAGTGTTAGTCCCCTTCAATCAGCATATTGCACTCTATCCTGGGTGTTAATACAAGTTACTACTTTCCCTCGCCCCTGCATATTTCTGTCGCCTCCACTTTCTCGGCCCGGGCTCATGAAATCCTGCTGTAAAATTGTGTTTACTGCCTGGTAATAAGTCTCGGTGATTTTATGTGAATGCAGTTTACAGTCAATAATCCGCAAGGTTCGGCGAGGAGGATTTGTGATGAGAATCTTTCTTTCCACATTACTTGCCTTTGGCATCTCGGATGCAGCGCAGGGTCAGGGGGGTCATCAGCTCATTGGATTTTGCATCCCGAGCTCTGCCTTTTTTCCCCAGAGACATCACCATTAAAACTTTTCACATAAATGTTTTGTTTCCAGCCTCACTGCCTAGGGCCAATATTTCCTAGGCATCCGATGCTCACAGAATGACTAGAGGCCGGATTAATAATGCTGTCCATGACTGTTGCTTTCTGATCTTTAAAGCCCTGATCTCTGTCCCCTGCCCATCTGTGTGAGCACAATGTAACGCTGGCGTGGAAGAAAAAAGTCACAACCTCTCCAGGTCATTTGTAGATCCAGCCTGCGGACACGAGCTTGTTCCCCGGGTAATTGTCTCCTGGTAATGTGTATGGCAATATTATTAGGCTGCATTCATTTAGTGTTTTGCAGTCCCCACAATAGTACACTTGCATTGTGCTCTCCAGCCAAAATATTGAAGACCACACAAACCATGGCCAAATCATACTGCTTTAAAACAGTGTTTTTGCTACTCATTCTTATAGCAACATGATGTAGGGGCAGAGACGCTGATTCCAGTCATGTGTCACTTCTGGGCTGCCTGCAACAGATTTGATAACATCACTCTTTTATCTGCTGCAGATCTAGCAGTTCTCTAAATGCAGTACTCTGTATATCCCCACCCACACCACTGACAGGTTTCTGTATACCCTGTGCATAGGCAGCAAGCTGCCAATCAATGGTGGGGTTGTTTTGACTACACAGCAGAAGGTTTACTTGTCTTCTATTGATAAAACTTTGATTTTATAAAAACTACACTAAGCAGCCCACTTAGTGACACATTGCTGGAATCGGGGTCTCTTTCTTCACTTGCTGCTCTCAAATTAGGTAGAAAAAAAACCTGGTGACAGATTCCCTTTTACTGCCAAATTGCTAATGCAAATGATTTAGGAAAACAATTATTGTACAGGTTAAATCACTATAATTTATTTTTTTATTTTTTTTTGCATAATGAACGTATTCCACAAATCATGGGCAGCACAGTGGCTCAGTGGTTCCTGGGTTTAAATCCCACCAAGGACAACATCTGCAAGGAGTTTGTATGTTCTCCCCGTGTTTGCGTGTGATTCCTCTGGGGTCTTCTTTCCTCCCACGCTCCAGAGACATACTGATAGATGATTTAGATTGTGAACCCCAATGGGGACAGTGGCAATAATGTCTATAAAGCGCTGTGGAATTAATTGCGTTATATAAGTGAGTAAAATAAATAAATTTAAACTGCATACATCAACAAATGGATCTGTTAGACTTGATGAGGCTGATGTGTTTGCTATGATTCATGTGAGAATGGCTGTGTAATTATTTTAGTATTGTCTTGCTTAATATTAATATGAGCGTTTTATAAGTACATCCCTCTGGAAAATAAAATGCTCACTTAATAGGTAGCAAAAGTATCATTATTTGGTCAAAAAAGAATTAGAATTTCTATTTGTTTTGCAGGATGTATTAAAAAGCGTAAATGTCCATATTTTCCAATACATTTAAAGGGTATGCCAATGTACGCCATCCAGACAGAGGTCATAAGGATGCTCTTTTCATGTATATCTGCTCCATAACAGTCTAGGAATACACGTGTGTGTGTGTGTGTGTATGTATATATATATTATATATATATATATATTACACTGTATATACTCCTGTATAAGCCAACCCGTATATAAGCCGACCCCCCCTAATTTTGCCACAAAAAGCTGGGAAAACTTATTGACTCGCGTATAAGCCTAGGGTGGAAAATGCAGCAGCTACTGGTAAATTACAAAAATAAAAATAGATACCAATAAAAGTAAAATTAATTGAGACATCAGTATGTTAAATGTTTTTGAATAACTATATTGAATCAGGAGCCCCATATAATTCTCCATACAGTTAATGATGGGCCCAATAAGATGCTCCATACAAAATACTCCCCATATAATGCTCCATAAAGGTTAATAATGGCCCCAAAAAAAGGCTCCATAGAATAATATGCCCCATATGCAGCTCCATAAAAGTTATGCCCCCATAAGATGCTCCATATTTTATGCCCCATATGATGCTCAATAGATTATGCCCCTAAGATGCTCAATAGATTATGCCCCCTTATGATGCTCTGTAGATTCTGCCCCATATGCTCCATAGATTATGCTCCATAGATTATGCCCCCATATGATGCTCCATAGATTTGCCATGCTCATTACTCATAGATGCCCTATCCATAGATTATGCCCATGCCATAATAGCTCAAATATGCCCCATAGAGCCATAGATATGCCTATGCTCCATAGATTATGCATAGAAAGCCCCCATATAGCCCTATATAGGTCCTATGCCCTGTGCTGCTGCAACTAAAAAAAAAAATGACATACTCACCTCTCGTCGCTGGGGGCCAGGTGCCGGTGCCCTGAGTAGGCTGGGACACCGGCGCGCTATGGGGGACAGGTGCCGGTGTCAACGCTCGCTCAGGGCCCCGGCACCTGAGATATTCACCTGTCCCCGATCCACCGCTTCGCGCTGCTCTGTCTTCCGGGTCCTTCTGACAGTGACTGTTCAGGCAGATGGCACGTCATCGCGCCCTCTGCCTGAACATCACAGCCAGAGGACTAGAAGGTCAGAGCGGTGCGCAGCGGTGGACCAGGGACAGGTGAATATCGCATATACTTACCCTCTCCTGGCGTGTCTTTGCAGCCCCTGCTCTTCTCCCGTGGTCTCCTGCAGCTCTTCCTTCCTACAGCGGTCACGTGGTACCGCTCATTAAAGTCATGAATATGTGCATATATTCATGACTTTAATGAGCGGTACCATGTGACCGCTGCAGGAAGGAGCCTGAGATCGTGGGAGAAGCAGGGGGGCTGCAGAGATGCGCCGGCGGGGGTAAGTATGATCTGCCCCCCCCCTGGTATATGACTCGTATAAGCTAAGAGGGGGACTTTCAGCCCTGAAAAATGGGCTGAAAAATCTCGGCTTATACGCGAGTATATACGGTATATATATATATATATATATATATGTATGTGTGTGTGTGGGCAATATGACTGCTGTTCCAAAAAAAAGCATAAATGGAGTTTGAAATATGACTTCGACTTTGTGATGACAGAATTTTATGCTGTGGTTCTCATTAGCACTTTATACAGTAGTGTTCAAAACAATAGCCGTCCAATATGACTAACCAGATGAATCAGTGTTTTTGGTATAAATTATATCACCACATGTCACATAATTTACCAGTTGGTGCAGTAGATCCTAAGAAAACCACCAGACTCTGCATTCATGATCTGCAGGGTTTTGAGTCTGTGTATTAGAATAATTAATTGATATGGGGTGTTCAAAATAACAGCAGTGTGGAGATCAGTTAATGAGGTGAACCATTCTGTGAAGATACAGGTGGGAATCAGGTGGCCCTTGTTTACATGTGAAGCCAGGGCATGGTGTACATGTATTTCTCCTTGAAAGCCTGAGAAATATGGGTCATTGGAGACGTTGTTCAGAACAGCATACTTTGATTCAAAAGTTGATTGGAGAGAGTTAAACTTATAATGAAGTGCAGACCATGATCGGCTGTTCAGCTAAAATGATCTCCAATGCTTTAAAATGGAAATCCAAACCAGAGAGACGTGGCAGAAAATGGAAGACGACCATTCAAATGGATGGAAGAATGGCCAGAATGGCAACGGCTCAGCCAGTGATCAGCTCCAGGATGATCAAAGACAGTCTCAAGTACAGTCTCAAGTTACCTGTCAGTACTGTGACAGGTCAGGGTGAGGCATGCGAGAAGCTCGCACGAGTCTCGCATGTCAATACCCGACACTGCTGCCTGCATGTATTTCTATGCAGCCGCACGCTCCGGTCCCGAGTGCCGGCGACAGTGCCGGGTATTGACATGCGAGACTCGTGCGAGTTTATCGCATGTCTGACGCCGGCCTAAGAAGACGCCTGTGTGACGCTAATCTCCCAGCAAGAAGTCCCACTGTTAAAAAGATATGTTCTGAAAGTTATAAAAAACTGTGGGTATAAAACTAAATATTAGGTCAGTGATTCACAGGAAAGCTAAATCGTCATAAAAAATGCATATTGTGATTTTGTAAAGACAAATGCAGACACTGCTGTTTTTTAGAACATCCCAATGTTCATTTTTTTGCTATTTTCTGTAAAGTAGTTAAAGATTCTATACATTTTCTTCATGTTTTGAATAAGAAACCAGCGTGCAATGTCCCCAGTGCTGGAAATAAAGATTGTGTGATTAGCTCATGTTTGTGAACACACTGCTATTATCTTGAACACTACGGTATGTAAGTTAAAATAATAAAATATGTAGAGACACTGCAGTACATAAATGAATAGTAACATATATATAACACTTAGGATACTTAGTTGACCAGTTTGGACGATATCAGGCCGCACTGGTGTCACATGGGGCAGAAGGGTGTGGCTGTAGGTTATATGGGAAAAACTGGCGACAGGTTCCCTTAAAAAAAAAAAAGTAAGTCATCCTTCGCTATGTGCCAGCAGGCCTCAAAATAAACTGGGGCAGATCAGGACCTGGATGTGTTTAACACTTTACTGTGGAAATCTGGATATATGAGGTGCCCAGCAAAAAGGGGGCCACCACACCCCCAAATATACTGCGTGCAAAAAACTGAAGCGAAACCAAAGACAAGGGCCAGCAAACGTTAGTATGTGTAATAGGTAGGTGCACGTTCACACTATGGCCATTAACAGAAAAATATAGAGATAAAACCTGTGTAGAAAAAGTAAATACTCTGGTTCTTCTTCAGAACATATGTCATCCGCACTAGCAGGAAAGTCAATGACTCTTGTTTTTCCTGACCGAAAATACCACTTAGGAGGCGTTCACACAATCCTTCCTACAAGAAAAAGGGGCTCTATAGGCTCAAAATAATAC
The DNA here is from genome assembly GCA_033576555.1 of Oophaga sylvatica. Taxonomy (NCBI): domain Eukaryota; kingdom Metazoa; phylum Chordata; class Amphibia; order Anura; family Dendrobatidae; genus Oophaga; species Oophaga sylvatica. The sequence goes on from JARQOD010000004.1 coordinate 28,765,711, forward strand.
TTGGATGAATCTGGGAGTTACCCGAATTCCTAATACTTTGTCTGGTGCAGACTAATGTACACCGCATCTTTTGCAGGGGTTCGGATGTTAGCCGCGGTGGAGCCACTGAACGGGTGCCTTAACGCAGTGTGAAAGCGGCCTTACAACATGCTTCATCATCCTGATGTTGTCATGGGGAATGTTTGAGGGCTCATTCAGAAGTCCGTGCAAAGTGGTCCGATCTTAGACCTCCGTTCACGGACTGGCCGCTTGTCTCCTGACACCGCCATGTATTCCTATGAGGCTGTCACACTCGGGAGAGCAGCGGCCAGTCTTTGCATTGCTGTCCAAGATCGGACCGATTTGCACGGACGTCTGCATGAGCCCTTAGTGCACACTGTCTCCTCTGGATATAGGATCATAGAATGGACCTCAAGGGTCATCGTCTCCAATCCCCTGCTCAATGCAGACTATATGGCCATTTCCATATAGTCTTTGATCTCCCCATATTTCCCTGCCTATCAGAACTGCACTGTCTGACAATGGAGCCCCTCACATTTTGTAAGGTTTCTTTTATGTTGATGGGATGTACAGCGATATTCTTTTTATCAAATCTGAATATGAACGTGGCATTAGAACCAGCTATGGTTGCGTGGATATAATAAAGCAGACAGAACAGCTTGATGATGGGAGTTGGGGTGGTAGTGGTGGTGCTGATGGGCTAAACTCATGTTGCCCTATCGTAATATTGTTGTTAATTGGACTACCATTGACCGCTTCTGACCTGTAAGGGTTAAACACTTACACACTAATTTCCGTGCCCAGGCATCTTTCATAATGCAACCGCATTTGCAGATAATTAACACTGCATGAAAGATTACTCTTCACTCCAGCGGTGTTTGGATGTTCAGGTTTGTTAATATTGCATTCATTTTGGAACTTGATAAACAGACCACTAAATGACTTTTAATGTTATCAGCTTATTTGTAAAGTCTCGGAGCTGCTCTCCCTGCAAGTGAATAAAGCGCAAATTAATCACTACACTTTTATGGTCAGTTCATTTTTTTTTTTGCTGTTTATTGTGGTGTCAGCTGCCAAGTTTGTGGTCAGCGCTTAAAAAGATGAGGTAAATGCGGAGCCCTCCTCAAGGCAACAATATACTGTATCTATAGCAAGACTAGCCACATGATTATTATTATAGCGCCATTTAGTCCATGGCGCTTTACATGTAAATACATAACAAAAACAAGTACAATACTCTTGAACAAAAGAAGTCACCGACTGTTAGAGGAGGGGAGAGGACCCTGCCCATGAGGGCTCACAGTCTGCAAGGTATGGGTATGAATACAGAAGGTGAGGGTAGATCAGGTTGTGCAGCGGTACGATTGAACGAGGGTTACTGCAGGTTGTAGGCTTGTGGGAAGAGGTAGGTCATCATGTTCCTTTTGAAGGTTTCCACGGTAGGCGAGAGTCTGATATGTTGGGGTAGAGAGTTCCAGAGTAGGGGGATGCATGGGAGAAATCTTGTATGTGATTGTGGGAAGAAGAGATAAGAGGGGAGTATAGAAGAAGATATTGTGATGATCGGAGGTTGTGTTCAGGTAAGTACCGGAAGACTAGGTCACAGATGGAGGAGACAGGTTGTGGATGGCTTTGTATGCCAAGGTTAAGGTTTTGAACTGGAGTCTCTGGGCAATGGGGAGCCAGTGAAGAGATTGACAGAGAGTAGAGGCCAGGGAATAGCGGGGGGATAGGTGGAATTAGTCTTGGTTGAGGAATGTGCAGATCCAGGAGATATTTTTGAATTGAAGTCGGTAGGAAGTGGGAAAGGGCTTGGATGTGTGGTTTGAAGGAGAGATCAGAGTCAAGGATAACCCCAAGGCATATAGCTTACGGTACTGAGGAAAGTGGGAAGCCATTGACTCTGATGGATAGATCTGTTAGGGGGGGTTGAGAGAGACCATGGAAAGATATTGAATTCTGTTTTAGACATGTTATGATTTAGAAATCTAACAGAGAAGAAAGATGAAATGGAGGACTGACAGTGGGAGATTCTGGTTAGTGAGGAGGTGACATCAGGTCCAGAGCGGTAGATCTGTGTGTCATCAGCATAGAGGTGATACTGAAAACCGTGGGACTCTTATGAGCTGTCCCAGGCTGAAGGTGTAGATGGAGAAAAGGAGGGGACCTAGGACTGAACCTTGAGGGACACCGACAGATAGGGGGCAAGGTGAGGAGGTGGTGTGAGAGTGAGAGACACTGAATGTCCAGTCTGTTAGGTATGAGGATATCCAAGATAGGGCCGAGTCTGTGATGCCAAGAGATGAGAGAATCTGTATTAAGAGGGAATGGTTCACTGTGTCGAAGGCTGATGACAGGTCCAGGAGTAGGAGAACAGAGTAATGTTGCTTGGATTTGGTAGTTAGTAGGTCGTTGGTGACTTTAGTCAAGGCAGTTTCAGTGGAATGGTGTGGTCGTTGGATGTGTTCCAGTGGTTTTGAGGTATAGGGGAGAAGTGATATGGGGCGATAACTAGACAGAGAAAGGGTCAAGGGAGAGCTTTTTGAGGATGAGTGTGATGGAGGCATGTTTGAAGCATGAGGGGAAGACACCAGTTGTTAGTGATAGGTTGAAGAGGTGGGTTAGGGTTGCGGTGAAGACTGTGGTGAGGTTTAGGATGAGGTGAGATGGGATTGGGTCAAGTTCACAGGCGGTGAGGTGCGATTTGGAGAGTAAATAGGAAAGTTGATCTTCTGTAATGGTGGAGAAGCTGATTTTGGAGAAGGAGGCATGAATAGTTATGGGGAGGGGCTGTAAAGATATTCCATGATTAAAGTGGTATTCCAGCCATATCAAGTCTCCACTCGGAACCCCCACTGGTTACTAGGATGAAGGAGAGCATTGTGGCAACTTTAACGTTTTTACCAGCACAACAAACACTGCGCAACCGCAACAAATTTCAGGAAAGTTCTTGTCCTCTCAGAAAATTTTATTGTAACTTATAGATTTTGATATGCTGAACACGAATATGTGCTCCAAAAGTCTGTATCACGTAAGGTTTTGAAGAAACAACAGTTTATAGTCTACATTATGACGTTCGAGACACTACATACATGTGCATCGATGTCAGTATTAAAAGCAATTGTTCAAAAGTGTTTTGCAGACGAATTTCGTTTATAATCCGTGTCAGATGCTTCTCGACTAAGATTCCAGGAATAGTCAGCCAGCATTGACGTACTCCACTTTCCCTTGGTACCTTTTCTCCATCAGCACAATGTCTTGGTGAAATATTTCATTGTGTTCAACACTAACGGCACCAAGATTGGCTGGAAAAAAGTCCAAGTGAGAATGTAGAAAATGCATTTTAGTGACATATTGCATTTTATCAAATGATATGCTGTGAGCATGTTGTCCACGAGTTATTCAAAGTTCGATGCCCTGCTGTTGCCAAGGAAGTTGAAGGTCACATCTTTAAAGGCTCTCCATGCCACTTGTTCAGCACCTTGCAAAAGACCATCAAAGCTACTGTCATTCATTATATCTCTGATCTGTGGGCCAATAAAAATACCTTCTTTAATCTTTGCATCACTTATTCTTGGAAATTTGTGTCGCAAGTAAGAAAAGGCTTCCTATTCTTTGTCCATTGCTTTGACAAAATTCTTCATAAGCCCAAACTTAATATGCAAAGGAGGGAGAAATATCTTTACTGCATCAATGAGAGGATTATGTTTACAATTCTTCTGTCCAGCCACCAGGTTTTTGCGGAGTGGCCAGTCCTTTCTGAAATAGTGCATTTCTCGTGCACGACTGTCCCACTCACAAATAAAACAACAATACTTGGTATATCCAAGAAGAAGTGCAACAACTTTTAGATCACCACATATGTTCCAGTTATTTCTATAATTAATGTGGGTCAACAGTAACTCCATATTCTCATACATTTCTTTCATGTGTACAGTCATGGCCAAAAGTTTTGAGAATGACACAAATATAAATTTTTACAAAGTCTACTGCTTCACTTTTTCTAATGGCAATTTGCATATACTCCAGAATGTTATAAAGAGTGATCAGCTTAACAGCAATTACTTGCAAAGTCAATATTTGGCTAGAAAATGAACTTTATCCCCCAAAACACATTTCAACATCATTGCAGCCCTGCCTTAAAAGGACCAGCTAACCTCTTTTCAGTGATTGCTCCATTAACACAGGTGTGGGCGTTGATGAAGACATAGCTGGAGATCAATCTGTCATGATTAAGTAAGAATGACACCACTGGACACTTTAAAAGGAGGCTGGTGCTTGGCATCATTGTTTCTCTTCTGTTAACCATGGTTATCTCTAAAGAAACACGTGCAGTCATCATTGCAATGCACAAAAATGGCCTAACAGGGAAGAGTATCGCAGCTAGAAAGATTGCACCTCAGTCAACAATCTATCGCATCATCAAGAACTTCAAGGAGAGAGGTTCCATTGTTGCCAAAAAGTCTTCAGGGCGCCCAAGAAAGACCAGCAAGCGCCAGGACCGTCTTTAAAAGTGTTTCAGCTGCAGGATCGGGCTACCAGCAGTGCAGAGCTTGCTCAGGAATGGCAGCAGGCAGGTGTGAGTGCATCTGCATGCACTGTGAGGCGGAGACTCTTGGAGCAAGGCCTGGTCTCAAGGAGGGTAGCAAAGAAGCCACTTCTCTCCAGAAAAAACATCATGGACAGACTGATATTCTGCAAAAGGTACAGGCAGTGGACTGCTGAGGACTGGGTAAAGTTATTTTCTCTGATGAATCCCCTTTTCGATTGTTTGGGACATCAGGAAAACGCCTCATTCGGAGAAGACAAGGTAAGCGCTACCACTAGTCTTGTCTCATGCCAACTGTTAAGCATCCTGAAACCATTCATGTGTGGGGTTGCTTCTCAGCCAAGGGAATCGGCTCTCTCACAGTCTTGCCTAAAAACACAGCCATGAATAAAGAATGGTACCAGAATGTCCTCCAAGAGCAACTTCTCCCAACCCTCCAAGAGCAGTTTGGCGATCAACAATGCCTTTTCCAGCATGATGGAGCACCTTGCTATAAAGCAAAGGTGATAACTAAATGGCTCAGGGAACAAAACATAGAGATTTTGGGTCCATGGCCTGGAAACTCCCCAGATCTTAATCCCATTGAGAACTTTCGGTCAATCATCAAGAGACGGGTGGACAAACAAAAACCTAAAAATTCTGACAAAATGAAAGCATTGATTGTGCAAGAATGGACTGCTATCAGTCAGGATTTGGTCCAGAAGTTGATTGAGAGCATGCCAGGGAGAATTGCAGAGGTCCTGAAGAAGAAGGGTCAACACTGCAAATATTGACTTGCTGCATTAACTCATTCTAACTGTCAATATAAGCTTTTATTACTCATATGTTTGCAATTATTATATTTCTGTCTGTGATAAAAACATCTGTCAAACACACATAAAAACCAGAGGGCAGCAGATCATGTGAAAATATAATATTTGTGTCATTCTCAAAACTTTTGGCCATGACTGTACAGCATGTCCAAGATAAATATTTCTGTTGTGTAGTAAAACAGCCTTCAGACTTAAAACTGACGAGGCAATGAACAGTCACCGCACCAAACAACCCCAAGACGTCGTTGCAAAAGGTTAAACTGTCGACATGGTTGAAAAATTGATTAATGTCTTCTAGACGACTGCGAAAAACAGAAACTCTTGTTCCTGGTAATAATAGATTCCGTTCTTGTAGCCTAAATCCCAATAATTTTGCCTGCCTCTTTGACAGTTTCAAATCTCTGACCAATTCACTCAGATCAACTTGACTGAACAGATGTGGATTAGATGTAGAAGGCTCAAGGTCTGGGTCTGCAGCAGTTTCATTTTCCACTGACATTGTTAGTTCATCTTCGTCATCCTCCATTGTCCATACTTTGGGGGGCTTTGGAACACGAAGACTATCATCGTGTGGCACTGGTCTTATGGCTGAAGGAAGATTAGGATATTCTGTTGATTTCTTGTTCTTTTCTGAATATCCTGTTACATTTGTAAGGCAGAAGTAGCAATCTGTTACATGATCTCTCTTCTCTCTGCATATCATTGGGACAACGAACGGCATTGAAGGTCGTGATCCATTCAGCCATGCTCTAAGGCTTCTAGAACAAGATGCACAGCATACATGAGGTGCCCACTGTTTGTCCTGATCTCCAATTGAACATTCAAAGTATAGTTCATATGCTTTCTTAACAAGTGGAGTCATTTCCTTCTTTTGTGCTTTCATTGTATATTCTCCGCATACAGTATGTAGCAGAAATTATCACTGCTGTTGAGACGCGACATTTCAAAATAATTCTTCAGTTTTTACAATGAAAAGTATTCAGGCGAATCGCATATTTGATAGTAACTAGATGGAGGCCCGATGCGATAGATGGAGGCTATCGCATCGGGAGGGCGGTAATGTCACGATGGGGGCAGGCTTTGTAGCATTGAGAATCTTTCCCCCCCATGTGCCCACCCACCTACCCACTCTCTCTTTCCCCATGTGCTGACTTCTCCCGTCTGTGCTCTGTTGAGATCGCAGAGGATACATTTTGTGAGGTAAAATATTGTTTAAAAACAGTCAGTGAAATATTTTACCTCACAAAATGAATCCTCTGTGATCCCCTGCTGTAATGTCAGTATTGTCTTTTGATTCCTCCCTGCCCAGGAGATGTGGTATGCTCCGTACATGGTCAGCCGAATGATTCACTGCGCCTGCGCGGAATTCGCATAATAAGTGCTTGCATATGTGTAGATCAGCGATTTACGTTATTTCGGTGGAAAATTCAGAATATAAGGTTTCAGAAAAAGTTCATATATGGGTTTATAGAATTATAACAGAATAATATAATGTTTCTTATCATTTCTCAAAAACCTTATGTGATAGGAAAAATCTGAAGTCATTTCTGAAATCAGCAGAAAAAAATCTATCAAGAACACTCAAAATTGTCAGCGGGACAAAACCTTGGTAACAGTGTAATTTAAGTACCGTGAGGCTAGTGCAACTCCAACTCTGGTGGTCTCTACAGACACACACACTTGATTTTTTGTGAGCTATGTAATATTATATTCATTATGCAGTTTTCTGTTTTGATATAATCGTTTCTCTGATCAGTGGGGTGATGGGTCTATGTATGCATACATACATGTTACTTTAAATTGATTCGATTGGCGGAACATCCACCTATAATACTTTGTGTATGCATTTTCACTGTCCTCCTTTCTTTTCTTTCATTTTTTCATTCCCTTTATTTGCATTTATTCTTTTCCAAAAGTGTGCTCTTTGATGTAAAGTGCCTTGTGGCCGTATTACCACACTTACTTCCCAACTTCAGGCACCGCTGGGTGTGCATGTGCGCCAGTGCTCCTACCCACCTCTGTTGCCGAAGGCAGCTGGACAAAGCAATGTGTGTCACCTGACGTCACAGGAAGTATTTTTCTGACCCGTATTGCTACCATGATGGCCGGAAGTGACGAGAATGGCAGCAGAATCTGCGCTCACACGATATTACATGCACATAATTCTATATCCGCAGTTGCTCCTGTGCCATTAGTTGCTAATTCCACATTTGTGTTGTCATACTGTTTGTGTCTTCACCATTATTGAAATCGTCTACTAATTTTTCAAATCGTGATATTGAGACATTTTAATAAGCTTAATAAAATGTAAATGTTTATACGAATTAAGTTTTTACATCCGTTTTTTCGATATTATTTTTGGGGTATAAGGCTGCAATTTTTCATTGTCTCAATTACATTGGGAGTTCCCCATATTGACTATGGTTCCCATTATTGTCTGTAAATCTAGCAAATTTGACGTACCCTCTTGATCAGCAGGTGACACTATATCCTATACATACCATCAATTCTAATACTTTTTTAACACTGAAATGTGGAAGCCCAGAACAGATTTACTGTCCTGTAGAGACTTCATAACCAAAATGAAGGCAGATCATCCTGGCAGTGACTCCTTATTTTTCCATCTTCTACAAGTATTGAAGCAGGAAGGAGATGTTGAACAGGAACTTTTTGGCCTGGATTCAATGTCAGTGTCTCCTCTTCTCTTTGTAAGCCTCTAGTGTGAAAATATGTTAAAATAAAAAAAATGGTTGTGTTGTATGCACAAAGAAAACAAAAAGGAGATTTTCTTGAATTAGGAGACCACGTATATGTATGTGGAGCCACCCAACTACTCTCCAGTAAGAACCGATTTTGCTGGGAAGAAATTTGGTGTGTATACAAAATTACGGTACTTTGGATAAAAGCAAAGACAGCCGGAAGAAGTATAAGGAGGAGTATAAAATGAATACCAGTTAACCTTGGGTAATCCAATATTAGGGCGCTATTTCTTCCTGACTGTTAGAGGGGAAGTCCCTTCTTGAACCCAAGTACCCATCAGACTGAGTCATTCTTCAACTTCATCTACAGTCTGTATCTGAACATGCAATTTACAGTTTCTGCTAAAACCAATTTCTGTAGAAGACCTTTTGATGCAGTTCTTAAAGTAAAGAACCCTTTTCATAGCCTGAGATTGAATCTTTTTCCTGAGGTCGCTCTTGTGTCTTTAGAGTTTACCTAAAAGTCATTGGCTTCTACAACGCAGTAGGTGCGATGTAGTGATATTATCAAGCCTCCTGTGTTAAGCTTCAGATGGCACAGGTGAGTGGTTATATTCAGTTGTATCTGCTTCCTATAAACACCAGATAAAGTTGAGAGAGGGACATCTAACCATTCTCCTGGATCTCGGGTGGTTGGGAGGCATGGAATGGACAATCACAACATTTTGTCAGAAGATTGTCCCTGGCACGTCATTGTATAGTGATGTTTGTATCTGTCCTTGTTTTTTATTTTTTAGGGTCTGGGGGGTTTTGTTATGAGGCATCAATATGTGAACTTAAAAGATCCTCTAATGAAGTTTTGCTACTATACAAGTTACATACTTAGTACAGTTGAGAAAAGCCACATGTCCATCCTGTTCATCTAAGAGATGGGAAAAGAAAAAGAGAATGGATGAAAAGTGCTTCAGAATATTGTAGCTGCATATAAGAAAGTAAATGTATGTATGTATGTACACCTATTCAGCTCTCCCTGCTTCTGCACTTTCCCCTGTTCCTTTGTGCCCCCAGAACAAGGTCCTGACAAAACAGTAATTAATCACAGGAAGCTAAGGTATGTAAAAGTCCAGATTGCTAATAGCTTTGGGACCGTTTTGCTGTAGGAAGTGAAGGAGCATGGTTAGGTGAATACCTTTCCTACTCAAGTGCTGAGGAGATGCGAGTGGGAGAACTTGGGTGAAAAACTATGGGCAATAATAGAGAAAATGCTGAGCCTTCACATCTCTAACTTTGTGAGAGCATGGAGACTTGGGAAACTTGCCAGCTCTTATGGATGTTCAGGAGAGCTCATTTTTCCAGAAGTCTCCTGGAGGAGGTCCCTGGCTGACAAAGTGCGGGCACATGTGAGGTTTCTAGCTCTGCTGGGTAGTCCATCAAATCTCTATTTCTAGAGTAACCCAGAGCATTACAGAAGTTTCTGAAAGTTCCTGGCAGTGTGATAAAATGTGCACACCTGGAAAGTTTGCCAGTTCTTCTGGTAGTCTGGGAGGTATCCTCTTTTTCGAAGAGTGTCTGGGATATTCTTGGCTGTGTGAGAAAGTGCAGGTACGTGTGAAGTTTGCCAGCTTTTCTAGTAGTCTAAAAAAAAAGTCTCTTTTTTTCCTGAAGTCTCCTGGAAATAATGACTGTATGAGGGTGTAGTCACCTCGGAGGTTTGCCAGCTCTTCTGGTAGTACAGGAGATGTCAATTTTTTTCAGGAGTCTCCTGGATTTTCCTGAATGTTTTATTGTATATGGGCATCAGGTAGGTTTACCAGCTTTTTTTTTTTTTTGTAGTTTTAGGGATCTTCCGTTTTTTTTTTTTTTGTTTTTTTTTTAGCCTCCTGTATGTTCCAAGAACGTTTTCAAGCAAGCATTTCCGTATTGCATCGCTTTATCTGGTTTACTTTATGACTAACGCAAGATAAGACGAATGACTGACAGTTTTGTGGCTTTTGGATAAAGGCTCAATGCTGAACCAAAAAGACTCCAATCTTTTGCATCTTTGTGTTTATCGATAGAACATTTGCGTAATTTTGTTACCATTGTGTTATAATGGGAATGTTAACGTACTGGTGGTGGAGGATGTAATTTGTAAAGTACTGTTTTTATTTGTTGGTATGATTTGTTTATTACATCTGCTCATTTGCACTTGTAATCAGTGTACTTTGTCTTAAAAATGATACACTTGTGTTAATTAGTCCTTCTTCACGCCTGTTCATACCATATGTGTTTATAATCCAGGAGCCGGACCTAGTTTCTGTTGGCAAAGCAGCAATGTAATAAAAGTAGCTAATTTTCTTAGCACATATGAGAATCATTCACGGAAAAACATTTGCAGTATCCTGTTCATATGGAAAATAAATGTGTTAAATACACGATGCGTGTTGTCTTCATTTTTATAGCATTGAAGCACCTAGTCAGTGTGATCCTGGAGTCCACTCATATATTGGGTGTGTACATTCCCCCTCCCAGCCCAAAAAAAAATGTAAATGCCTACTATTATATTGGGGTTGTCCAGTTACAAGAAGTTCTAGTAAGTTATGCAATTTATAGATGTCCTTCACATCTGAACAGCTGCAAGCAAAGGTCCCAATTCCTGGTTTGTGCCCACACACTACAGCATTTCTTGTGTTGGCACATGGTTAGCGTTGTGTGTGATGGAAGCTGGCCAGAGACGGAGGCTAAGCCATCCCCTTGCCTATCGCCAAGGCACAGACAGAGAAGGGGGCTGGCTTAGCTGTTGAAATGAGATATCTGTTGACTCCTTTGCACACACTGCTGGTCATATACCAATAGAGGAAAAACTGTCTTGTGTTAACTCCAAACCGTAAGAAGACCTGCCGCAACTGAGGCTTGTAGTTGAAGATCAAAGCACCTTTCCGGGGTGAAGCATATTTATTTTACTCACTTACGTAGCACCATTAATTCCACAGCGCTTTACAGACATTATCATCACTGTCCCCATCGGGGCTCACAATCTAGATTCCCTATCAGCATGTCTCTGGAGTGTGGGAGTAATCTGGAGAACATGGAGGAAACCCATGCAAATATGGGGAGAAGCTACAAACTACTTACAGATGTTGTCCTTTGGTGTCCAGTGCTGCAAAGCTGCAGTGCTAACCACTGAGCCAACGTGCTGCCCATATTGCCAAATTGCATAATTTGCTAATTTAAGCTCAAGTAATTACAATTTTCCTTAGCTAGTCAACCCTTTTTTGCCTCAGTTTTTGATCGTGAGCTGCTCTTTTTGCTGCCCAACTGTGACCATAAACCAAGTCACCCAACCATAACAGTTTTTTAGCACAGCCTCTGGATCTTGAGTGACTCTTTATGGAAGAAATAAAGACTGTATTTTAACAATGAATCCTAAACCCGAATTGTTCCTTCAGATTTGAAAAAACCCCACTGTGAATTGTACCATTTATCTTGTATATAACCTGAAATTGCTGGAGTCTTTGACGTAGCTCTTTTAGGGATACCTGCACAACATTTTTTGGTCATCTGTGTATAGAACCTTGTTTGCAATGCTTTGTCGAAAATAATACAAATTGTCTCAACTGTAAAGTAGGAAAAAACTTTCTGGCTAGTGAAACCCCTTGGAGGTAGCTACCCTAAAAGTCTATGCTGGACACTTTAAGGAGCCTTGCAATGTGACTATGGGTATTTTCACACAGTCTTTTCATATGGATTCTGCTTGGACCCCACCTGGAAAAGCGTTGCAAAAAATGCACAGGAATGTAAAATCCACATCACTGTGAACATGTTCAGTCTTGTTCTACTTCTTCAACCACTTTAAGATTCTGAAATCATGAAGCATTTAAAACAGTACCATGTTCATTCTGGCTTTGTTTAAAGGCCACTCTCTCTTTGTAGCCGGAACAGAAAATGTAGGCTCTACCACGACGGAACAGAATGACAAAACCGCCGGCAGAGCCACTTAATGAAAAATACCACCAGCTTTGCCTAAGATAACCTCCGCTAACGTCTGAAGGATGTGTGCTCATAATCTAAGGCCAACATCATTATTGACCAAGATGGAAACAAATTTGCTGATGGCGGTTTCAAAGCAATTAGTATAGAGTAGGGTCGGACTGGCGGTATGAGACACTCCTTGACCCAGCCTTTGGGGAAGGGACTGGTTTTTCATAAGCTGAGCTGATTATGGAGTCTTTTGACCATCCTCAGTAACCGCTGATGGTGTCTGGCTTATATATAGTTTTGAAGAGCTAGGTTTGTAAATTGCTACCCAGTAATTTTTTAGGGTCGTCCCCTTCGTAGGGTGACACAAGTATTTTTTCCTTTATAGAACAGATTTGCTTATGTCTGTTTGACTAAAACTAGATCTCCGTGAGATTCCTGTTAATATATCTTAACAAGACAAATATGTGACACCAAAAAATTATCACATTGAAGTTCTGTTAATTATGTGTCTCGTCTGCGAGCTTTGTGCCATATGGGATGCGGTGTTTGTAATGCTGAATAATGTGGCGGGATGGTGATAGCCAGTTTGCTTGCTTTCCTTACACGTTGGCGTTATCTGACCTAGACATAAGCACAGCCGCCTGCTAATAATGAATGCTTTTCATTTTCAGAAGCACTGCGATAGACAAAAGGCAAACCTGAGGATTCGCTTCAAACCTTCTCTGTTCCAACACGTAGGGACCCACTCTTCTCTGGCAGGAAAAATTCAGAAATTAAAGGTATGGAGAATTTGCACGGGTATGTGTTAATATTTGTAAAAGCTGGAAAAGATGTTAAACTTGTATTACTACATAGGCTCAGCAACACATACTATAACAAACTTTTACTCCGGTCCACTGCAATCAGTCTTTTCGTTGAAGAGCTGCAGCAGTAATGTCGTATCTACAGCACTAGTGGCTACTGCAACCAATCACTTGGCACAGGCTGCTGAGCCTAGTGATTGACTGTCGACGTGACATCACCGCTGCAGCCAGTCAACAAAGACTGAATTGGCAATGGAGAGGCATCTTTGGACCAAACAAGAGAGAGTATCAATACATGATCTCTCCTTATGTTGAGAAGCTAGTACTGTTCTGATCATTGGATTTCCAATATATTCAGTGGAATTGATGGTCTACAGTAAACACAACCTACATTTCTCAGCAGTATAACTTTGTTGTCTCATTCAGGACAAAGACTTTGGGAAGCAAGCTCTCCGAAAGGAACATGTGAATCCAGCCGCTGAAGTCAGCACCAGTCTAAAAACGTACCAACATTTCACCTTGGAGAAGGCTTACCTGAGAGAAGATTTCTTCTGGGCATTCACACCAACGGCAGGAGACTTTGTACGCTTTAGGTTCTTCAAACCTTTACGGATTGAAAGGTTCGTAAATAGCAAAACTTATAGGATGTTTGTCCTTCTGTATGACCAGGATGATTATTACCTTTGTTACGCTTCATTTATCTGTTAATGTTTCTGGGGTCAACTCTTACAGTATCAGTATAGCCTTGTACTAAGTTGTAAGTGTTTTAGCTGTATGTGATGACTTTGCTGGTCCAGATTTTCACCCAGGCCACCATTGATTTCCAGAACAAAAGATGCAGCACCCTATGGACCTCCTGAACTTTTTGGTCTCCTGGAAATTAAGAACGTTGATTTTGGTTGCTCACCTGTGAGCAGATTTTCCCTTTAAAAAGAGGAACTACTTTAAATAGATTTTAAATATGCGTGAATGAGTCTGTAGGTCGTTAGGTTTGAGAGATATAGTGATGGCCATGACCAGTGTCACTTTTGGCCAGTAGTGCAGACGAAGTCACATAACAGGACAATCGGCAATAATGATTCTAAAGGCCCTCATACACATTACATCAAAGTCATTGGAAGCTGCTGACCATCGTGAATATTTATGGTGACTTCCCGATTCTTCCCCGACATATGTCAGAAATGAAAAGGATCAGGCAGTTGGAATTACAACGCCCAGTCCTTTTGTGTTCAAGAAAAGTCGCTTTCAGAGGTGTCGGACAATGACTTTCTCCTTGTTGAAAACACATGACCGCGTGGTCAAGCCTAGCACTTGTGTGTGTGGGAACTGGGAATGATGGCTGTCTGCCAAAGGAACAGTTGGCCGACAGCTGCCTCAGGTGTATGGCCAACTTAAAACCCATATACACATTAGACTGATGGCCAAACCCGTCGATATTGATGGATTCAGCCTACAGTCCGTGTATGATCACCTTGGACAATTGATTGTAAAGGGAATCTGGCATCCAGCATGTCTCGTATTGGTGTGACAATCCTTCTGTTCTCCCTGAAATAAGTGATTGGTAGACATAGATGTCTGTGGCCCTCGTGTGAATCGGAGAGATGGCTGAGAACTCTGCTGGCCGAATAATCAGTCATCCGACAGCCATCTAATGTGTATGGGGAGATTTAGACTCTGTTTCGATTGAGCACTATGTTAGGTTATAGGTTGAACTCTATGGACTCATATCCACCTTCAACCTTAAAAGCTATGAAACTAGATTAATTTTGAGCTTTCCATCGGAGGTATACTTTTGGGAGGATATTCAGATGTGTACCTCCAAAAGACGACTCCTTTGTATGACACTGTGTAGGTGTATGCTGCCCATGAGCTTCCAAGTAAATAAGAGGAAACCATAATGTACCGTGCTTTATAGTTGATTTTTTCAGGATGCCTCTGCAAAGCATGTTTAATTATAGTATAAAAAGATTTATACTGTAGTTTGCTAGCCGAAACCGACATGCTCTTCTCTTGGCCGCTTTCCCAGCTCATACACCAGTTGGGTTCAAATAATGTGATGAGAACTGAACCTACGTTGGGTGGGCAGGAGTGGATCCCTCATGGATAAAGGTTTCTAAATATTTGGTTCAGGAATACAAGTGAATTTATAGAAGGTTAGGATGAATGACATACAGAAACCTATGTTTTCTGTCGGTGCCACGTGTGCCCCATAGGATACATGGCCTTTCTTTGGGGGTTACATGCACTGCTCTAATACTGTGAAGGGTGCAGCACAGAGTATCATCATTTATTCAATTCTTGGCTTTAAAACACTAAGAAAGTTGTATCGGAAAAAATCTCACACAGTGCAAAATGTATTTGGTTTGTATAAGTACACAAAATGTTTGGTGAAGAAACAAACTGTCTCCTGGTGTTAAACGCCCATATTCATATGTACCACAAATGCCAAAGCTAAACCTGAATATAATATTAGAATACGTCTGCACCCGTGAAGTAAGCGTATTCCAGGTGTCAAGCATTTGGTAAGTGCCTGAAATGTTTAAATGAAGTTTTCAGGTGCATCGTGATATCGCTCAGCAAATGTTTGCTCAGCTCTTACAGTATTTATCCAGCTCTACTGACTCCTCTCTTATAACACCAGCCTTAGAATTGAAATATAGCGGCTCTTAAAGCCTCCTAAAGGCCAATCACACATGGTATTAACAGACATACCGCTATTAATGCAGTACAGCTAAGAACAGCGTAAGTGGTGGTGACCGCAAATGTGCGGACACTGTACGCCGATGTTACAGAAAACATTCCACCGTCTCGTATAAAGCCGCGGAAGGGAAGGGTACGGTGTTCCAGCATTACAACTTTATGCTGAAAATAGAAGGTGGGGATCAGAAGGGTTTTTTGATTGAGAAGTTCTGGCTGTGGATGCCGCGTCTCCTCCTCCCTAAGATACGAGTTAATTAGACTACAAGAAATAATTACTTGTTATCACAATATCGACCTTCATCTGTCTTTGACTTGGAGAACGCCGTTCTTAATTTATTTATTTTTTTTATTATAGGTATTTTTTCCGAAGTGGAAACATAGAGCACCCTGAAGATAAGCTTTATAACACCACCGTGGAGATCCTGCCTTTTGATGTAAGTGGCTGGTATATGTGCACTACTCGGGTCTTGTGTATGTGTATATATATATATATATATATATATATATATATATATATATATATATAATAAAAATATTTATGCGTGTAAATATATAATTTTTTTTTTTTTTTTACCTCTATTCGATGCAGCAAATGTTGACACTTGGAAAATATATTTTGTCTGATTTCTCCCAAAATGTTCACTTCTGCTATAATAATCCAATACCCTATTTAAACTCTAATTTAACAGGCGCCTCCGTGACTCGCTCCTCACTTAGTTATAATTTGCCGTCACTGCTCTGGATTAGATATATTACTTGGGCTTACATGTCTGTGATCCTAATTTATGGTGATTGTCTGGAGATTAGTGGATGACAATTTTATTGCTGACCATCAACCTAAAATCATCATCAAAGAGGAAAATGGCACTTCTAAGTTATACGTAAAGTATAAATCTTCTTTACTGAATTTCCATGAAAATCGTATTGTAAAACTAATGACGCATTTCTGGCCTTATGTTTGAATCATAAGGTCTGTAAAAAAAACAATAGTTTTTAAAATTGGAGCTATCACTTGCAACAGAAAGTAGCATCAATTCAGAGGTAAGGTGAAAGATGCTACTTCATGCATAGTGTCTTAAGGTTACGCATTTCGGGGATCTGCTCACCTTCATCAGACCAAAAACAAGACCTCCCTGGAGAAAGGAAAGCACGCCAGAAGACATCAGGCATCAGCACTCACGACAGTTCCCCTTGTCCTGGGACAGGGTGAGATGTGATTTAAAGAAAAGAACCAATAATGTATGAAAACAAAATAAATACGAATTTAAATCCTTGGTGTCACTAGGTCTCATAAATAAGTGACCGCTCATATCTATAATTCATCTCATTGGCCGGTCTAGTATCTAATTCTAGTATCCAGCATGCGTCCTTCGATAATAGCTCTTTGCCAGTCGCCCCCTCTTGAAGGAACCATACAAGATAGGAGAATGGGATGAATTCTAGATATGATCTGCCCCTTATTTATTGATGTCGGGGGCTAGTGACGCACATGATTTCAATGACTATTTACTTTGTACTCGCATACGATTGGTTCTTACGTTTAGAAATGTTTTCCCACAATTCCATGATTCAGACTGCGGCTAATGGCGGCACTATCTCCAGAAACGCGTCAGTCGATTTACAATGTGGACTACAAACTGATGATACTATTTTAATGGAAAGTCGATAAACAAGATCTTTACCTTCTATAAATTATGGAAGTTCTGTTTTCCTCTCTGATGCTGTCTAGAAAAGCGTCCTGATCACAACATTTTATTTTGACGACATTTTCTGAATTCTGTGGCCATAATACAAAGTTCCTCTGTTTCTTCACTTTATAGTATAAAACTGGTGACTTTCAATCTTTTGCAAAATTACTAATCCCACCATGGCTACATGTTTGCAGACTACTAATCGATCATATGTAACGCTCCACCTTTGTTATATACTTTGTATTCTAGCGAGGAGGACTTGCTCCATATCACACTTAGAGTAACAGCTATTTTACTTTTTTGCCATACATCAGTAATACACATAATGATGAGAAACTTTGCAATGTATCTTATTAGAGAAATCTGCTTCTTTCTTCCCCAGGACTGATCATTCTTTTGCAACATTATCAATTCACAGTAAAATGTGTCTTAAGTGAATACAGATTTTCCAGTTACTGACTAGGAGATGACAGTTGGTGCTCATAAACTTCTATGGAGAACTGTAACTGTTGTGTCTGGTGAACTTTCTCCTCCGCCCGTAGAATTTTAAAAGCACAAAACCGTCTTCTCTTAACTCAGTCATGGGAAAATCTGATTTTGTTGAGTACAGATTGCACACATTTTAGCCATGGATTGAGCGCTAAAGATAAATCCAGGAGAAGAAAGAAGCAGATTTCTCTAATAAGATATATTAGATAAAACGGGTCGACAAAGTTGTTCAGAATCTAGGAGCCAGCCAAAAAATTTAGGAGCCAGAATACAGATTACTGGACCCAATATAATGCTCCATACAGAATACTGGACCACATATAATGCTCCATACAAAATATGGAGCTCTCCTCTACACTGTGCTGCTTTCTGCACTGTTACGGCTCAGGAAAGGGCGCTGTGGAAAGACTCCCCATTATCATCATCATTGCCTGCCCATTATCATCATCATTGCCTGCCCATCATCATCATTGCCTCCCTATCATATCATTGCCTTCCCATTATCATTGCCTCCCCTCATCATACTTTGCCTCCATTATCATTGCTCTCCCATCATCATTATCATTGCTCCCCATTAATATCATCATCGCCTTCCCATTATCATTGCCTCCCCATCATCATCATCATTATCATTGCCTCCCCATTAATATCATCATCATCATTGCCTTCCCATTATCATTGCCTCCCCATCATTATCATCATCATTGCCTCCCCATCATCATTGCCTCCTCACCACCATCACTGCCTCCCCCCACCACCATCACACATACAGCACCGCAGGCAGCACGCTCTCACATACACACACGCAGACACACACACACGCCTCACCTGTCCGGCGTCCGTACGCTCTCTGCCACAGCCGGCCGCTGAATGATGACGTCATTCAGCGGCGCTGCTGTGAGAGAGGAAGCACCGGCGCAGGCGCCCCCTGGAGCTCGGAGCTGCGGCAGCGGAGTCACGGGGAGAGGTAAGTATTGCGCCGGCTGCTGCCGGGGCCCTGAGTAAGCGGCGGGCGGCCCAGTGGCGGCGCTGACACCGCTAACGAGCGCCGGGGTGCCCGACGGCGAGTGGGCCCCCCCCCGCCTGCTCAGGGCCCCGGCACTTGCCTGGGTGTGCCGGGTGCTGACGCTGGCCCTGGGCGCCAGGCATGATTTTCTAGGCGCCACTGGCAACCTGGTTCCCTGGTTTGTCGAACCCTGATATAAAATATGTTAAAAAGTTTTATTAAATAAAAATTACTCTGCTGGGCAAAGTGACTTTTATGTCCTTCCGACCTCTTCTGCCTGAGCATGCTCTGGCCAATGTTCCCACCTACTATGAGCTACATTTAGGTAAATCCCAACCCGTCTTAGTCCTGAATTCCCTGAGTTAGCCACATTTGTATTTGGAGATTCAGGGTAGTTCTGGAAAATTCAGGACAATACTTTGCTCATTCAGAAGAGTGCACGCTATTTGGCCATTAATTCAAAATCACACATCTAGGAATCCTTACCGGCTTTGAATCTTAAGGGATTGTTCCAGGAATAAAGCATTTGAAGCCCATCATTAGTCAATCTGGGGTATTGGACCACTGTAAATCAGAAGAAATAGGCCATGGCACCCGTGTACACACTGCTTTGCCTGATACTGTTGCTCAGTTACATTTCCCTGAGTTGCGGTACCATGCATAGCATCCATTGCCTGGATAAACATGAAATGGGCCCTTCAGCTCTGATCATTGGGGTCAGACCTGTAGGGTTTGTCCACTTGTAGCAAATACAGTGCAGATTTATCAATGTGGAGTTGTGTGGAAAATCTGCTGTGTATTACTGAACTTGCAAAGTGGATGAGATTTTACAAAATATTTCATGCTAAAGAAAAATTCTGCAACTTAACTTACTCCTTCCATGTTGATTGTAAATCCATAACTCGCCAAATTTTGCTGTGAATTGCCCGTGGGGGTATAGCCTAACTGCTTGACCATTGATGGTCTAAGTTATGATGTTTTTTTCTGTACTTTGAAAACTCCTTCAGCTTATTTTGTACAAGGAGGGATCTGTTATGGAGTGATAAGTAGGAAATCTGAAATTCCAAGTGTTATTAGTTTGGTAGGTTAGAGGTCTGTGCTGAATCAGAGATTTTCTGCCATGGAAATCAAGTGGAAGTACAGCTTCCTGTAAAGATGTTCCGGACATCATGTGCTCAATGTGGGGAAATGCGTTCAGCAAGTGTTGAGGTTTGGAGGTCAGCCAGCATCTGGAAAAATGAAGCTTGGCCTACCGTAGCTGGGATTTATGTAACAACCAGTCACTTTAGATTGGTGTAATTTGCTTTTCCAGAGAATTGTGAAGATAAGAATTGTCTGTAACTATCACTGCTAAGAAAAATAATGTGCCTATTACTTTCTGTATATATCTTTATATCCTGCATCGGCGTAGTTTTGAAAGACAACAGGTTAACTACCTACCGCCACCC
>JARQOD010000004.1:28785967-28838241 GCA_033576555.1 Oophaga sylvatica
TTAGCTGCATATTTTTTAAAGCAGGAGGTGGTTTAAGAATTAAATTAATTCTCACATATGTCCTTTTAGGCCGGAGTCACACTAGCGAGAAATACGGACGAGTGCTATGCGAGAAAAAAAATCTCATAGCACTCGGACCAATGGTAATCTATGGGGCAGCTCCCAGTTGCCGATTTTTTTTATCGGCCGTTTTATACGGGCTGAGAAAATCGCAGCATGCTGCGATTGTCACCGTATTACGGCCGAGAATCGCCAATGCAAGTCTATGTGGGCGAGAAAAATACGGATTACACACGGACCATCAGTGTGACTTGCGAGAAATACGCATCGGTGTCCTTTTGAAAAGCCGGCAATTCAGGGCGGTGTACTGTAAAATCACACTGACAGGTTACAATAGAATAGATAGAATACATGTATACACATAGTAATAGATATAATATATATATTATATAAAATATATATATATATACACACATACATACATACATATACATACACACACCCACCATTGACACAGAGATATATATTTCATAGGGATATACAGTACAGACCAAAAGTTTGGACACACCTTCTCATTCAACGATTTTTCAGTATTTTCATGACTGTGAAAATTGTGGAATCACACTGAAGGCATCAAAACTATGAATTAACACATGTGGAATTATACATTACACTTTACAAAAAAGTGTGAAACAACTGAAAATATGTCTTATATTCTAGGTTCTTCAAAGTAGCCACCTTTTGCTTTGATTACTGCTTTGCACGCAGAAAAGGTGAACGGATTGACTCTATATGCCTGGTTCCCACCGTGAAGCATGGAGGAGGAGGTGTGATGGTGTGGGGGTGCTTTGCTGGTGACACTGTTGGGGATTTATTCAAAATTGAAGGCATAGTGAACCAGCATGGCTACCACAGCATCTTGCAGCAGCATGCTATTCCATCTGGTTTGCGTTTAGTTGGACCATCATTTATTTTGCAACAGGACAATGACCCCAAACACACCTCCAGACTGTGTAAGGGCTATTTGACCAAGAAGGAGAGTGATGGGGTGCTATGCCAGATGACCTGGCCTCCACAGTCACCAGACCTGAACCCAATCGAGATGGTTTGGGGTGAGCTGGACCACTCACCGCTTCAATTTTGAATAAATCCCCAACAGTGTCACCAGCAAAGCACCCCCACACCATCACACCACCTCCTCCATGCTTCACGGTGGGAACCAGGCATGTAGAGTCCATCCGTTCACCTTTTCTGCGTGCAAAGCAGTAATCAAAGCAAAAGGTGGCTACTTTGAAGAACCTAGACATATTTTCAGTTGTTTCACACTTTTTTGTAAAGTGTAATGTATAATTCCACATGTGTTAATTCATAGTTTTGATGCCTTCAGTGTGATTCTACAATTTTCATAGTCATGAAAGACGGATTTTGGTAAGAACTTACCTGTAAAATCCTTTTCAGCGAAGGAAGGAAGAGAGACACACTAGTCATTACTAGTGGGTAGGCGGAGCCAGATAGGATTGACACCTCAGATTAAAAAGAGTGTTGACCGGCCCCTCCAGCTCGGGCTCCTCCTACTCCAGCTTCTCCAGTCGTACCAAGCTAAGGAAGAGCAAATATCACCAGCGGAGCAACATAACCCCTTCTGAAGGATTTCAGAGAAAAGACAGGAATACAGGTTATGCATGCAACAGGAAGAAATCACACAGTTCCAGGTACTACTCACTGGACCTGACCACTGCGATGAGCTGGCGATGCTGGAACAGAGCCTTGGCGCGCCGACCTCAGCCCAGATAATCGCTATCAGAGAAGGGTCACGCCGCATCTGAAAACATCAAAACACTTCTGCCATGGGAGGGAGCTGTGTCTCTCTTCCTTCCTTCGCTGAAAAGGATTTTACAGGTAAGTTCTTACCAAAATCCGTCTTTCAGCAGCAGATGGAAGGAAGAGAGCCACACTAGTCATTACTAGTGGGACGTCCCAAAGCAGTCCAAAAATTAAGGGTGGGAACAAAACCAAACTAGGCAGAATCCCAACAACCTAGATAACAGCGCAACAGGCGCCAAATACAAGTTAACTAGAACTTTAAACTACGGCCGCCTGCAGGACCCTACGTCCTAAGGCCGCATCAGCGGAAGCACTGACGTCCACCTTATAAAACTTTGTAAACGTGTGGACGGAGCGCCAAGTCGCCGCTCGGCAGAGCTGAGCTGCCGAGGCCCCTTTATGAAAGGCCCAAGATGAAGCCACAGCCCTCGTGGAGTGAGCTCGAATCTTAATCGGGCAAAGTTCGCCTTTAAGTCGGTAAGCCTCCAAAATGGCCGACCGAATCCAACGAGCTATAGAGTCCTTGGAAGCTCGTTGACCACGTCGACGACCAGCTGGAATCACAAAAAGAGAGTCTGACTTCCAAAAACCTTGGGTAACAGACAAATAGAACTTCAAGGCCCGCACTAAATCCAATGTGTGCAAAGCCCGTTCCTTTGCATTCCTCGGGCCCGGACAAAGCGAGGGCAACACAATATCCTGGTTAACATGAAATTGCGACACCACCTTAGGTAGAAAGTCGCCCCGTGTGCGAAGCACTACTCGATCCGGGTAAAACTCCAGGAAGGGAGGCGAGCAGGAAAGAGCCGCCAATTCAGAAACTCTTCTCAAAGAGGTGACTGCCACTAGGAAGGCAACCTTCCAAGAAAGTAAAGAAAGGCTAGTAGAGCCCATAGGCTCAAAAGGCCCATGCTGAAGAGCCTCCAAGACAAGGTTGAGCCGCCAAGGAGACACAGGCGCCTTCCGCGGCGGAAACTGACGGGTTACTCCGCGAAAAAAGGAACGTACGTCCCTACGCGAGGCGATAGCCTTCCGAAACAGCAAGGACAGAGCAGAAACCTGACCCTTCAGAGTGCTCACTGCCAAACCCTTGTCCAGCCCGTACTGCAGAAAAGCCAGCAAATTGGGAATGGAAAAAATCCTCGGGTTCCTTGAAGAACCCGAACACCACAAGAAGAAGGCTTCCCAAGTCTTGTGATAAATCTTAGTAGTAGCCGGACCTCTGGCAGCTCGCAGAGTGGCAATGACTTCGGCTGAAAAACCTCTACGGGTCAATATTTCGGTCTCAAGAGCCACGCCGTCAAACGCAGAGACTTCAAGTCCGGATGACGAACGGGTCCCTGGGTTAACAGGTCCGGGCGAAGAGGAAGTGGGAATGGAGGTGCCGCCAAAAGCGACACCAGTGTCGAGAACCACGTCCTCCTTGGCCAATCTGGGGCTATCAACATAGCCGGAATTCTCTCCAGTCTGATCCGACACAGCACCAGAGGAAGTAAAGATATCGGCGGGAACACATAGATTAGCTCGAATTGGTTCCACGGAGCCACCAGAGCATCCACCGCCACAGCCTTCGGGTCCTTGTACCTGGACATGAAGGTCGGTAACTTGGCATTGAACCTGGATGCCATCAAATCCACTTGGGGAGTTCCCCAACGGGAGCACAGCAGTGCAAAGATCTCCGGATGAAGACTCCATTCTCCGGGATCCATCTTCTCGCGACTGAGGAAGTCCGCCGTGATATTCTGAACCCCTGGAATGTGGATTGCAGAGATGGCTGGCACTCTGGTCTCGGCCCAAATCAGGATCCGAGACACCTCCACCATGAGCCTGGAACTCCTCGTCCCGCCTTGGTGGTTGATATATGCGACCGCCGTCGCGTTGTCTGTCTGCACTCGGACTGGTAGACCGCTCAAAGGGACCGTCCAGTGTTGGAGGCAAAGGAAAATTGCCCTCAATTCCAGGATGTTGATTGGTAGAACAGACTCTTCCGATGACCATACTCCCTGAATCCAGAGATCGTTCCAGACACCCCCCCAGCCCGTCAGGCTGGCATCGGTGGTTATGACCGACCACCTCAGAGGGAGGAAAGACTTCCCCAGGGTTAACGCTCCTGGACGTAACCACCATCCTAAAGATTCCCGCACACTGCGAGAGATGATGACACTGCAATCCAGTGAAGCCTGCGAACGATCCCAACGACTCAGAATGAGCCTTTGGAGGGCCCTGGAATGAAACTGGGCAAACGGAAGTGCCTCCATGGACGCCACCATCAAACCCAGAAGGCGCATACACTTCCGAAGGGACATTACTGTCGAAGACTTCATAATTTGTACATGTCGGAGGAGACATGCCCGCTTGTCCGGAGGTAGGGACACCACTGCCCGTACAGTGTCGAAATGCATCCCCAAAAACAGGATTGACTGCGACGGTTCCAGAGACGACTTCTCCCAATTGACCAGCCACCCGAAGTCCTCCAGGAGCTGAAGGGATAGATTGCGAGCCGTCACCGCCTCCTCCTTTGAGGACGCCACAATCAAAAGGTCGTCCAGATAGGGAAGAATCGTAACCCCCTGTCTTCGAAGAATTGCCATGAGAGGCGCCAGAATCTTTGTAAAAACTCTGGGCGCTGACGCTAAGCCGAATGGCAGAGCCACAAACTGGTAATGGTCCTGACCTATGGCAAAACGAAGGAAGCGCTGGTGAGCCCTTCCGATGGGGACATGCAAATAAGCGTCGCGAATGTCGATTCACACCAAAAAGTCGTTCTGCGACAGGGCTGCCACAACGGAGCGAAGTGACTCCATGCGGAATTTTTGGGTGTGTACATGCCGATTCAATCTTTTGAGATCCAGAATAGGGCGAAATTTGTCCTCCTTTTTGGGGACCACAAAAAGATTGGAATAAAATCCTCTTCCCCGGTCCTCTGGCGGTACCGGTATTACCACACCCTTCTGCAGAAGGAATTCGACCTCTCGCAGCAGAGCGGCAAATAGCTCGGGCTCTGACGGAATGCGAGACTGGCAAAAACTGTCCGGGGGTCGGGAAGAAAACTCTATGAAATAGCCTGCCGACACGACTCGCGTTACCCAGGAGTCCGGAACTCGGGAAATCCAAGTCGCTTTGAATTGGAGCAGGCGACCCCCCACTCGAGAGTCCTCGAGTGGAATCCTGGCGTCAGTCCGTCTTGGCGGGCTTCTTGTCAGCTTCCCGCTTGTCTTGACGGAAACTTTGTTTCCAGGGGGTGCGGGATTTCTGAGAGGACTTTTTTCCCGAAAAAGAGGGACGACCCGATCCCAAGAGGACTGACCAAATCGTCCCCTGGACCGAAAAGACCGCCGACCACTACCGGCATTAGGCCTGCTAGACGCAGAAGCCATAGCCCTTTGGTGCGGTAAAGCCGCTTCTTTTGCCTTTGCCTTGGCAATCAGCTCTGTAAGGTCAGACCCAAATAGCTGACCACCCTTGTAAGTTAAAGACAGCAAACCTTGCTTGGAAACTGCGTCCCCGGTCCACTGTCTAAGCCACAGTGCTCTTCTGACTGTGACCGTCGAGGATTGCGCCCTGGACAACAGTGACGCAGTATCCAGCCCTGCATCATAGCTATATTTGGCTGCAATCTCCAACAATTTGAGAAGCCCATCTATCTCGGATAACGGAGATCTATTTTGCAACGCCGTCCGTATACGGGCCAACCAGCTCAGGGAAGCTTTACAAGCACACATGGATCCTAGCACCGCTCTGAATCCATGACCCGCGGCCTCGTAGGCGGATTTCGCCACTATCTCCGTCTTTCTGTCCAGCGGGTCCTGCAGACTCGCCTTCCCTTTAACAGGAGCAATGAGGATTTGCTAAGCTGGGATAAAGAAACATCCACTTCAGGGGAAGGAATCCAATTATCAATCAACTCCGTAGAACACGGATATAGTGTCTCAAAGAAAAGTGTCCCATGAAAACGTTTATCTGGACACAGGCGTTCCTCCTCCACTGCTCCATTAAGCTCAACTAGAGCTGGCAATGTCGATCGCGACTTACGGTACTCCTGGTACATTCGGGCCGACTTACCAGGACGCCTAGTTACCTCCTCCGGTAACTCTAACGCCTCCCTCATGGCTTCAATGAAAGCCTCTGTTCGGCCCAAAAAAGAGGCAGAATGCCCCAGCCGATCCTCCTTATCCGAATCGGATAACTCCCCATCTGAGCTTGAAGGAGAACCCTGTCCGCACTCCATATCAGAGACCTCTGATTCGCTACGCGGGAAAGATGGTACCGGCCTGTGTCACTTCCTGTCATGAGAGGATCTAGCTGACACCCACTGACCTAAAAGGTCAGACAGGCCATCAATAGAATGAGCGATGGCATCCAATTTGGCATCACTGTAACCTCCGACCGCTGCGCTTGACGCCGTCGAGGTCTGCGTATCAGATACGCGCGACTGATCCTGAAGCGGATCTGGGAGACGGTCCGCACCTTCTGGACCCTGATCTGACATTCACACAGTATATGGCAGGTCAAAACCTGTCAGTTAACTAGAAACAAGTGTGGTTTCTTAAGTGGACGAAACAAGCACGCTGAAGGGTTAAAGCTCTTAAAGTAGAGAGCTACCCCAGCTGTCTCATCTAAAATATCAGCAGAATATGTCAGCAGTATATTTAACCCTTTATGTTCTGATCCATACCAGAATAGAACCTGTGGCGGGTAATGCTGGATTCTTGCGCTGAAAGGGTTAACCCTTCATAGGGGTTAATGTCGCAGGCTCCCCACAACTCCCTTATTAAAATAAAAAGGGAGTGTGCGAGTCCCAAGAGAAAAAAGGGTCTCTATATGAGACCGCAGCTGCAGGATAACGCTATCTGTCACTTGTCACACAGATAGGTCCTGCGCTGCGGGGGTGATGACTTTCACTCACCCAGCTGGCCGCGGTGATGTATATTGTAATCGGGAGGAGCGGAGCATGAGGAGCCCGTGGAATGGCTGCCGCGCTGAGAGAAGCCGGAACAGAAGCACATAATCGCGCGCTTCTGCACAAGGAGAGCGGGAAGCGTGAAGCCACGCCCCCCGCCGGCTTCAAAAAAAGAGCGCGAACTCCCTCGCTCTCTGCTCTCTTCTGTCCTGAAGGCATCTGCCTGCGGACAAAAATACAGTCACCAAACTCACATTTACATGTAACAGCGGCTGCCGCAGCAGCCGCTGAAGCACTCACATACCACCATACAGGGTATTACAGATCGCCAAGGGAGAGGTGGGGGTCCAGCAGCGCTGAGACCCTGAGACCTCTAGACCACTTCTGGTGATCCAAGTCTCTTGTCCGATAAAAATAATAAAATCTTCTGAGGAGCTGCTTCCAGCAGCGACTATCCTCTGAGACCTCAAATTGTAAACTGAAGAGCTGAGTAGGAGGAGCCCGAGCTGGAGGGGCCGGTCAACACTCTTTAATCTGAGGTGTCTATCCTATCTGGGCTCCGCCTACCCACTAGTTATGATCTAGTGTGTCTCCTTCCCTTCCATCTGCTGCTGAAAATACGGAAAAATCATTGAATGAGAAGGTGTGTCCAAACTTTTGGTCTGTACTGTAGATAGCAGAATAGCTGATAATTCAATTGTCGGCATCTGTAAAATCCTTACAGAACCCGACAGATAAAAGATACGAGATGACCATTCTTTAAAAGCTCATTAGTAATACATAGAAGGATTAAAAAAAAAAATCTGGTGGCAGAGGCACCACAAAAGATGTCACAAAAGATGTAAAAAAAATACACCTCAGGAAAAACCCTGCAGGTGGCGTCTTTACCAGGATTAAGGCTGTGTGCTGAAGATCAGGAATAGGCCGGGGTCACTTGTGCGAGTCTCTCGCATGAACACCCGGCACTGCCACCGGCACTCGGACTGGAGCGTGCAACTGCATAGAAATACATGCAGCCGCATGCTCCGGTCCAAGTGCCGGCGGCAGTGCCGAGACTCGAGCGAGTTTCTCGCATGTGTGACACCGGCCATAGTAGTATTTTGGATGCAGTGTATTTTCACTGCATCCAAAACGCTGCGTTCCAAATATCATTGCAGTTGTCCGTCAGTACACGCAGAGTCACTGCACGTAATGACGTTCCATTGGTCAAAATCTGCAGCAGAGACCAGTAACAGACATGCTGCGTCTCATAACCCGCGCCGGGGAGTTTACACAGCAGCTAATAGACACAGCAAGCAGGAGATTTCTATACATCCCGTCCACTGTGATGTAGAACACGGCTATTCCTGATTGTGGGCACGCAGCCTTCATACGCCAGGGCCTGAAAGATGTCACATAGCCACAGAGGGAATGTCTCAGGTCACCAGAAGGGTCTTCATCTAAGGCCGGCGTCACACTAAGGAGGAATACAGACGCGTGAGAGGCGTGAAAACCACGCATTACACACGGACCAATACTTCTCTATGGGGCAGCTCTGATCATGAGTATTTTTCTCGGCCGTATCTTACGGTGCAGCATGCTGCGATTGTACGCGTATTACGCCCGTTGTACGCCAATTAAAGTCTATGGGTGCGAGAAAACTACGGATTACACACGGACCAGACGTGTGACTTGCGAGAAATACGCAACATGATTTCAATGAGTTTCAGGCCTAAAAAACGTTAAATGTCCATTTTGCAAGGCTGCGAGAAAAAAACGCTGTACGGACGCCATACGGATTGCATACGGATCCTTACATGCGCAAAATACGCAGCCGCACCCTGACAATGGATGAAATACGGATTGCTGTGCTGGCAACATTTTGGCGTATTACGCTCGTACAATACGGTCCGTATTTTTGTACGGTGAGTGTGACGCCGGCCTTATGCAATTTTCCCGACACTTTGTAAAACATGGAGATACAATGGCCAACAAGGTTTATATACAGCAGAAAATGGCCAGATGGAGAGTGTCCTCATTTACTTATTATTCAAGGTGACTGATCACAGAACATAAGTGCGGCCAACACTGGGGCAGTTACCCATAGCAACGGGACCCCTGCTTATTAAGTGAACAGATGAAGGTGTATGAGAATAGGCAACTGCCCCACTGCATGTCCTAACCTACAGCATCCGATATATGGCAGCAGAGCTGTGTGCGGGCAGTCATCTGCTGGCAGAGCTGTGTGCGCGCAGTCATGTTGCAGCAGAGCTGTGTGTGCGCAGTCATGTTGCAGAGCTGTGAGCGCAGTCGTCTGGCAGCAGAGCTGTGTGCGCGCAGTCGTCTGGCAGCAGAGCTGTGAGCGCGCAGTCTGGCAGCAGAGCTGTGTGCGCGCAGTCGTCTGGCAGCAGAGCTGTGAGCGCGCAGTCGTCTGGCAGCAGAGCTGTGTGCGCGTGCAGTCGTGTTGCAGCAGAGCTGTGTGTGTGCAGTCGCGTTGCAGCAGAGCTGTGTGCGCGCAGTTGAGTTATAGCAGAGCTGTGGGTGTGCTGTCGTGTTGCAGCAGAGCTGTATGCGTGCAGTCGTGTTGCAGCAGAGCTGTGTGCGTGCAGTCGTGTTGCAGCAGAGCTGTGTGTGTGCAGTCGTGTTGCAGCAGAGCTGTGTGTGTGCAGTCGTGTTGCAGCAGAGCTGTGTGTGCGCAGTTGTGTTACAGCAGGCTGGCCCGGGCAGAGCTCAGCACATAGCGGTGCAGTCCCCTGTGGCACTCAGTGTCAGGCACCCACACACTTACCGCACACAGCGCTCATCGTTATGTGCTCCCCCAAGACTGCTGGATCCAGCAGCTCCTCCCCGCACACATGGCTCCTATGATGCTCTCTTGCTTCCTGTTTATCCTCCTTCCAATGGCAGCTGAGGCTGGTCCAGCTCCTGCCTCTGTATGTGGGGGCGGGGACACAGCTGGTGTTAGAGCAGTATCCCAGTGGGCATAGCGCCCTGAGTGGCCAGTATGAAGAGGGGGCGTGGCCGGAAAAAAGAGGGCGTGGCCAGTGGGAGAGCTGCACGGATGCATCAAGGAGGGGGCGTGGCCGATACACTTTCAGTGCACTGCAGGACAAGTAAGATCCCGGCCGGGACAGCGGGACAGTCTCTCAAAATCGGGACTGTCCCGCTGAATCCGGGACTGTTGGGAGGTATGCCTTAGGCACAAGTGTCACTGCAGCGCTGTATAGGGTGCCCCTCGCCAGTCTCCCCCTTTATAGTGGCTGTGGCTAAGGCTACTTTCACACATCAGGTTTTTTGTGTCAGGCCTAATCTGTCGTATACCTGATAGGACGGATCCGGCGCTGATTTTGAAAAATCTGATGCAGCGGATCAGTTTTCTTGCTGGATCCGACCTGAACTTTTCAACCCGGAAAATGCAGGTACGCATGTCCGGACTTAGGAGGGAGAGAGGGAGGGAGAGAGGGAGAGAGAGAGGGAGAGACCTTGGTTTCCAGAATCCGGATCAGTCTTTTGACGGATTGCACAAAAGACTGGTCCGGCACCATAGACTTCTATTATTTCCACCCACCTGATGCGCCGGGTCCGGAAAAAAAAAAAAAACGTTGCAGTGAGCATCTTGTCCAGCCGCCGGAAAGTACATTTCCGCCGGATCCGGCCAAAAACAGATGCAACGCAACGACATCAGGCGCGATCCAGCGCTAATGAAAGTCAATTACAAAAAAACGCATCCGGTACCGGATCCGTTTTTTTTTAAAACACGCCGGATCGCGCCTGACGTCAAAAAACTGATGTATGAAAGAGGCCTAATGTCTTCACTAAGCACAATTATCCACCCCACTGCCCATTCACTTACTTTTCAGATGATCATGACAACAGGAGTCCAAAAAGTCACCTCTCACCTGCAGTATGAAGGCTGATACTCAGAGTGCAGGGCAGCCGCACTCCACAGAGACCCCAGCAGGAGGACAAGAGGGGCTTACACCCCATGTACTGTGCTCAGGGCTGGTTTTAGGCAAAGTGGGGCCCTAGGCAAAGTTTAAAATGAGGCCCCAAATGCTACCATATTGCACATCACACAGAAGCATTTCGGTTGTATTTTCATGCGCTGAGTTCAGGCACTAAATGAGTGTGATCGACAATATTGAATCGTTCAACACTTGTTTCCCGGCCTCTTTCCACCGTCTGAGAAAGAATGATGGGGACAGAACAATCACTAATGGATCACTAATAGATCACTGTACATGTTATCAGCAGCATATCTGCCATTTTCACAGGGCGATGTGCTGCTGAGAACAATGATTTTTGTTCCGGCATAAACAATCCAATCACTCATTGAATATGCAGCATTTTGCTTGTTTAGTATAATATACCCCATAGTCCTCCATATAATATAATGTGCCCCATAGTCCTCCATATAGTATAATACACTCCTCATAGTTCTCCATATAGTATAATACATTCCCCATAGTCCTCCATATATTAAAGTACACTCCCTATAGTCCTCCATATATTAAAATACACTCCTCAGTCCTCCATATAGTATAATATACTCCTCATAGTCCTCGAATAGTATAATACACTCCTCATAGCCCTCCATATATTAAAATACACTCAGTCCTCCCTATAGTATAATACACTCCTCATAGTGCTCCATATAGTATAATGCACCGCCATAATCATCCATGTAGTACAATTCACTTCCCATAGTATAATGCACCACATAGTTCTTCATATAGTATAATGTATTCCTCATAGTCCGATACAGTATAATTCAGACCACATATAGTATAATGCAGCCACCCCAGAGTATAATGCAACCACTCCACAGAATATAATGTAACCCCCCCATAGAATATAATGCAGCCCCTCCATAGAATACAATGTAGCCCTCCTCATATAGTATAATGCAGCCCCCATAGAACATAATGAAGCCCCCATACAATATAATCTAGCCCCCATAGAATACAATGTATCCCCCTCATATAGTATAATACAGCCCCTTCATAGAGTATGATGCAATCACCCCTCATAAAATATAATATAATACAGCTCCCCATAGAATATAATGTAGCCCCGAATAGATTACAGCCCACCTCCCCATACAATATAATGTAGCCCCATCAAAGATTATGATGCAATCCTCCCTCATAAAATCTAATATAGCCCCCATAGAATATAACAGCCCACCTCCCCATAGAATATAATTTAGCCCCCCATACAATATAATACAGCCCACCTCCCCATAGAATATAATGTACCACCCATAGTATATAACACAGCTTCCCTATCAAATATAATGTATAATGTACCCCCCATAGTATATATCACAGCCACATAGTATATAGTACAGCCCACATAGTATATTGTACAGCCCACATCCCCCCAGAATGACCCCACAGTCCAGTACTCACTGATATATTAAAAAGAAAAAAAAAACACAATCCTCATCTCTCCTCGTGCCCGCACTGCTCCCTGCTCCTGTCTCAGCAGCTGCACTGCCCGGCACACAGTAAGTGCGCGATGATGTTATCGCGCGCCCGCAGTGTCAGAGAATGATGGGAGAGGAAGCGTCAGCTGACGCTCTCTCCTCCATCATTGCTTTGAACTGTACCGGCAGACGCCGGTATAGTTCAATGCAGCAGCGGCGGGGGGAGTCGGCGCTGGTGGCAGGCGCCCCCCGCCTCACAGGGGCCCTATAGCGGCTGCGTGATGTGCCGCTAGCTGGAGGCCCCTGAGAGGGGGCGGGGGCCCTAGGCAGCTGCCTGGTCTGCCTGCCCCTAACTGTGCTGCACTGTTCAGTGTGACCGCTCGTCTCCTGCACAGTTCCTGTCAGCCGCGGTTCCAAGAGCAACAGGAGCCCTTGAAGCTGTCATTTGCAGAGTGAAGCATAGAGCACCCCCTCCTTCAAATGACAGCCCCCTGCCTCTCCTCATAGTGCTCCTGCTGCTGTCTCGATGATGGATGAAGCATCGTCGGTAGTTGTTTTGGACCCGCCCTCCTTCAGGGCCCCGATGTAGCTTCATCAGTTGAACCGGTGGTATGTCTGCCTCTGTTTCTGTCATATAGGTCCCTCAAAGTCACTTCAAATGTGAGGTGGTCCCTAAAAAAAAAAAAAATATTTCTGTTAGTTTTGTTGAAAAAAGGAGAAATCGCTGGTCAACTTTTAACTCTCATAACTTCCAAACAAAAAAATGTTTAAAAAATGCGGCTATAAAGTTGACACGTGGGAAATGTTATTATCTTTTTGTGCGACATAACTCTCCGGTTTAAGGACATAAGAATGAAAAGTTTCAAAACTGCGGAATTTTCCAAATTTCCGATATTTTCACAAATAAACGCAGGTCGTATAGAAGAAATGTTACCACTAACATGAAGTACAATACGTCAGGCACAAACGTCTCAGAATCAGCGGGATCTGTTGAAGTGATCCAGAGTTATTGCCACAAAGGCCGAAAACAGGGTCGGGGGTTAGAGAAAATAGAAAAAGTAAAAGGTCCTGAAATATCCAGAGGTTAATTTAAAAAATACAAAAAAAAACCAAGAAAAACAAAAATCCACCAAGCCTCTCAATTCCTTTGTTTTGTAAGTCACAGAACTGCAGGGTGGGGTCACTGATAACGTACCTGATGAAATCAGAGGTAGGCCACAATCCGTGGGGCTCATTCATGTCTAATTTTTCCACCTACGAGAAAAAAAACAGACTGATTATTTTTGATCAGCGTTTCAATCCTTGTGTCATCCATTTTTCTCGCACGTTTATTAAAAAAAAAAAAAAAAATTAAAAACCCCACCTTTTTGACAGTCCATGAAAATCAGACTGCACGTGATTTTTTTCACGGACCCATAGACTTGCATTGCCAATTTTGATTCAACCTTTGGAAAATACATGTGAGATTTGAATTCATGGACAGAGAGGCCCAAGAAAAATCACGGACATGTGTATGGCCCCATAAACTATCAGAGGTACAAGTGCCACCTCTGAAAAACACAGCACTAATTACATGGAAATCAGATGGCTGAATGAGCGCAGGGGTCTCTTGAGACCCTCATTTCTGACAGACACTTCATGGAAACCTCGCTATGTTGGGGCTAGCCTACAATCAGTTGGGTTATTTTTTATGTGTATACCCAAAAGTAAAATTGACTTCTCTTCTCCACCCTTTCGAGAGTCTCAACCACAAGATTCTGGAGGCCACGCTGAAGTCCACATCTCTTTTTTTGACTCTTATGAAAGATCTTGGTGGGTTGATTAGTGATGGCGATTGGGCAAAAGCCTTTATTATGCCTCACAGTCCTACGGTTTACACTGCACTAAAGAGGAATCGCACCGAACTTACCAGAGTATAGAGGTCACGCCATCTTCTATCCGTACCTACCTCCGTGCTGGAGGCAATGTAGTGTGGATGGTCCTGAACTTCTCGCTGGGTGGTCCTGCCCTTTGTTTAAACCAGTTGCATAAAGGTTCCCAATTACTGATGAGCGCAAGTGCTTGTTACTCGAGTTTGCCGAGGGTGTCACAAGCCATGCAGGATTGGTCCTGTTTGTCAGACAATCCCCACGTTTTGTGGCTAAAAGATGCAAAACATTTCGGCACAAGGACTCGAACATGTCACTCGAGCACCCACGAGACTCCGTTCATACCCGAGCACCCTCGGCAAATTCGAGTAACGAGCGCTCATCAGTTTTCTCAACACAACACAAGAAGCTCTTACCACAGATTCCCAAATCGGTCATTGGCTAGAAAGGGAATCCTCAGAAAGACAGCTTACATGGTCACACCACCAGTGACATGGAGGAAGGAAGGATCAGCAAAAGATAACCCTACTATTAATCTCTCCAAAGTTCTCCAGAACGTAAACTCTTTATGCGAGGTAGATTAAGGTCAGACGACCATTTGTCATCCACGTCACGGCTTCTATCCATTCTATAGTCTTATCTGCTGGGATACGAGTGTCTTGTTGGATGCAGTTTCTTTTTTTTGGGGGGGGGGGGGATGAAAGTCAAAACATCAAACTGGATCCAACTCTTGAAGGATTGAAAGTATCAAAACTGAAGGGACCAAGGTTTTTTTTTTTTGTTGACGCCCATGCAATTTTTTTTGGAGGGGTCTTTACGTGGTGCTCTGATTAAATATTCATAATGCAGACAGGTCACTGACCCCTCAGTCACATTCATCAGGCCGGAGCCAGCGCTGTAGCATGATACGGTAGATAATATGCATATTTTCGTTTTATTTACACATAGTTTTGTTTAAGACTGTTTTTTTTTTATTTCCAAAGAAAACAGAGCTGGGAGCCGTGCCTGCGCTCCGGTAGATGATACTGTCAAGCCTTTTTGGCAGAGAAAAAAAAAAATTAGGCTTCATCAAGATGGCGCCGGCAGCTCCTGCGCAGTAGCATCCATCAGAACATGCTACATGATTCTGCGCAGGCGTGACCCATGACGCCATTTTGTATAAAAATATTTTTTTTAAAAAAAGTGCGTGTAAATAAAACAAAAATATGAATATTATCCCCATATCATGCTACAGCGCTGGCCTGATGAATGTGATTTTTTTTTTCAAACCATATTATATTCAGTTTCCCTATACATAGTCTAAAAATTATCCTTTATTAGTTCATTATAAAAGTTTATCAACCCCGGACATGAACACATGAAAACATGACACATAAATAAAGTGCTCATTAATAGAATGGTTTGGTCTCACCCATCCGTAGGATTGTTGGTAGCAGGATCTCATACAACAGGAGCAATGATTTTGTGTGGGGGTTCCTTACTCCCTGTCGTCCCCCTGTCCTTACAAAGACGGTACCCAAGTATAAACTGCTACTGATTGCCCACCATATATGTACAAATGGTTACGCTCCCTACACGTTTCCTCTCCGATAGAGGGATTCATCAGGGAGCAGAAATAGAAAGTTGCTTAGTGGGTGTAAATGGACCCTGCAGTGGCAGGAGCCGCCAGGAGCCCTCTATCCTAAATGCGGTCAGTTGTGTCACACTCCACTGGAGGTAAATGGTATAAGTGAGCCCTATGGCCCGGCTCCTTTAAATAGGGGCACATGCAGCCTCGCTTTCCCTCAGTGTCTGACGTCACATCCCCTTCTTCAGTCTCGTGTCGAGACACTGGATAATGTTATAATTGCTGAAACACCGGATGTGGCATCTCTGTGTTCCATGGTTGCCAGGCGCGGCGCCAAGTAGTTCAACACATGGAACGCACGGCATCCGGAAGTGACCGCAACATCTTGGCAATGTCACTTCCGGGTCATCGAGCGACTAGATACGTGGTGCGCATGCCGGCCAGAAGCCGCCGCACCATATCGGTACCGCAACATCCGGCTGCAATATCCGCACTGGCCCTCGCGTCACCAAGGAGACAAATTGTTTACTTTTTCCAGCCAGTGTATCGCTGCAATGAAGCCATCCTGCTCCAGTTGGGGGGTATTTCTTATATCTGTTGGTATAATAAAGGTACTTTCTACCATCAATTTTAAACTTTCCATAATACTGGTCTTTCATAATCAAGGAGCTGCGTGAAGGGGAGTGGTTAGTAGCCACGTCGCCTTGGTTTTTCTAGGACCTGTGGACCATTATATACGTCTGTTTTTGTTGGAGGCCCCCCAATCACAGACGTCAGACCCAGAATATTGGGGGAACTGTTGACACATAATAGTTCCTAGCTAATATAAAATAAGTAGGAATTATTCCTTCTCGACATAATGTTCCATTCTTAACTTAAACGATTTATTAGACCGAGATTCTAGTCGCGACATAAGGCCGCAGCTCCAATTAGATAAGAGAAGAGGGGGGTAGGGCGGGAGAGGATGGGGGTTTGGTGGTGACCGGGACATCACAGCAGTAAGAGTTTATAATCATCATCAATGGGGTCCTGAGCGAATGTCCATAATTCATCCAAAATGTACCTGTGCATTCAGGCCCCGTGGGTGTCAGGGGTCCAGCCTGAATCTTGCTTCCCTCTGTAGAATCATTTTATCAAAATGTCATCCTCTGGTTGGCATTTTACTTTATCGATGCCCATGAACCGTACCGCTTGCACATTACCCCCATGGGATCCATTGAGGTGTTGCCAATGTTGTGTCGCTCTTATTCCGAATATCCCCCCAATGCTGCCCCACCCTCCTTCTCAATTCCCTAATTGTTTTGCCAATATATGTCATGCCACACTCACAGGTCACCCCATATAGGACTCCCTTACCTTTACAATTAATGAAGTCATTGATCTTAAAGATCTCTCCTGTGTTTTCATTACAAAATTCTTTTCCAACCTGAATGTAGTCACATACCAAACAATCTCCACATTTACAACATCCCTTCGGTTTGTTAGGGGGCCATGATTCCCTTTGTGGCATGCTGAAAAGTTGGTGTACCAACCTGTCTCCCGATGTTTTACATCTCCTGTAAGTAATTTGTGGTACTTCTCCCACCAAGTCCCTGATGTCATTGTCCATTCTCAAGATGGTCCAGTGTTTTTTTTAATTTGTTTCATTAAGGTTGCCCCAGTGTCAAATGCACAAATTAGTCTCGTCTTGCGTCCGTTTCTCCATCGTTGAAGTTTTTTCACAGTGTAACATTGCCCTCACCTGTTTATTCGCATGTTGATAGACCTCCCTCAGCACCCGGTCATGGTAACCCCTTGCAAGGAATCTCTGTCTTAGGTCATCCGCTTTAACCTGTAAGTCTTCCCTGCTTGAGCAGTTACGTCTTAACCTCAGGTATTGCCCTTTTGGTACACCTTTTTTCTGTGAATAGGGGTATAGGGGTAGTCGCTCTCCCACCTTAACAAAGAATTGGTGTAAATTTGTTTACGATAGCTTGGAAACTACCATCTATCTCCCCTCCCCGACTTTGTGATCGCAACATCCAATATCATTGTTGTTCAGAGTTGATACAAAGCCCTGGACGGTTTCCTTAGTACCCCTCTATATAATGAAAACATCATCGATAAATCTAACGCAGAAATCGATGTTTGCTGTGTAGTCCTGGTGGGTCTCAGTAAAAACGATGGTATCCTCCCACCAGCCCATGAACTGGTTTGCATAACTGGGGGCACATGAATTACCCATAGCGGTGCCCTGAACTGGGGGAGGATTTTACCATCAAAAGAAAAGAAGTTAGTTATTTTTCAAAACAAAGTCGAGGAGAGTGACCACCAATTCATTGTGGGCCACATACTGGCATCCCACATTGGGTACTTGGGCACAGTCCTTGTACCTGTTGTATGAGATCCTGCTACAAACGGAATCCTACAGATGGGTAAGACCAAACCATTCTTTTAATGAGCACTGGTTAAGCACGAGCACGTTTTCATGTGTTCATGTCCGGGGTTGATAAACTTTTATAATGAACTAATAAAGGATAATTTTTAGACTATGTATAGGGAGAATCTCCAAGCTATATACCTGTTAAATAAGGCACAAATCACCAAAAATACTCTAACAAAATACTTTATTTTTTTTTTCTCAATGGCAGAACATAAGTGGATTTCTTTCTCTTTAGTAAGCCATATCTGTAGTACAAGAATAAAGTATTGTTTTTAACATTTTCAAAAAGAGAAAAAAAAAAAGGCCGACGTTCAGAAAGTCATCTCCATTTACAAGCAAAGGGGAAGAAATAAAAAAAAAAAAAAAAAGTTACATACATCCCCCTAGACACAGGGAAAAAAAAAATATATAATATAAAGAATTACAGTTTCTTTTAAAATCTATAAAAAAAAAGTTAAAAAATATACAGTCCGGATCTAATTTTGTAATTTTTTTTTATATATAAAACTGTAAACGATTATTTACAGAGGAAGTGTATTCAGAGGCGAAACGCAAAACGCTGGGACTGACGGCCACTAGGAAGCAGTTACCACTTGCTTACTAATTAGTGGGCGATTACTACCTATAGGCCCGCAGCACTAGTAAGCGCTATGCTCCACAGTGATCACTAGTCTCTACCCCAATCTCGCCCACAAAAAAAATTAATTATTATTGCCAAGTGTACTGGTGCATAAAGTCAGTGGAAAAGAATTGAAATGAGTGGAGCTACCGGCAGAAACATAGACAAGACGAACATTAAGAGATTGACCAACCCCCCCAAAAAAAATACTTTTAATTCTGTATACGACCTGCAATGTAACCACTAACATATTACAGGCATCACTCAACTCCAAGTAACCAGGACCTCAGTGCATGAAAATGGCTAGAAGGGTATTCCCACCACGGCAGCATCATTTATGGGGGTTTGGCCAAAATGTTTTTATTAAACCCATAAAATTCAGTAAAATTTAGGAAAAAATATTTTTATTTATTGTGTCCCAAAGGGAACTGCTCTGATGTAAATTTACTAGAGAAATTCATGTAAGAAAAAAAATCCAAAAAAATAAACAAAAAATGCACAGTGGACGTGTTCAACTCTTTGAGAAATCTACCAAGCGTAGATTCTGTAGACTGGAGTATTCTACAAATCAGTGGGGGCCCAACTAATACTATGACCCAAACCGTTATTTTGTGCTAAAAAATCATTTTTGTAATCGAGTTTC
Organism: Oophaga sylvatica; assembly: GCA_033576555.1. Taxonomy (NCBI): domain Eukaryota; kingdom Metazoa; phylum Chordata; class Amphibia; order Anura; family Dendrobatidae; genus Oophaga; species Oophaga sylvatica. The sequence continues at coordinate 28,805,218 of JARQOD010000004.1, forward strand.
ATTAATCAGTCAGAGAGCTCGTTATGGTTGGTCCAATGGAAGAGTTTATCATGTATTTTTTTTAAGTTCCTCCAGCTGAATTATGACTACAGACCACACCATAGTTGAGCATGTTGGGCAAGAGATGAAATATTTCATGAAGCCATATTACAAATATGATTTCTAGCCTCAAATACATGCATGTAACAAAAAATGTCCCCAGATGTGGACAATCTATTAGATTTCAAGGACTGGGCATTGTCCTCCCTCAACATTGGCCCTATATTTATTGCTGTAAGATTGAGGCTAGTTAAATGGAACCCGTCATGAAATTAATGCTGCGGAGAGCGGTAGCGGGGCGACGCCATTAGAATCAGATCTAGGACTGGTGATCCGAGTACGATTCACGGTCGGTTTTTAAAAGTAGGTTCTGTCAAACTGCCACATGGCCGCAATAATGCAGTCGGTGTCTGATACGCGCTCCATGAATCTACGTCTAGAAGACTGAAGACTGAGCTCTTGGTGGACATTTACTCCCTGCACCTGTGAATGTGATCCTGTGACAATTCCAACTCAACACAAAACCAAGACAACAGAGGCCACCATCGCTGGGACTGACCGGCTTCTAAAGGAGAGACCATGGACGAACATTAACGTCAACTTTGTATAAACTGGTGATGCCACTCAAGAAGGTACTGACTTGCAAAAATGCATATTCTGCATACACACAAAAAAAGAGAATGTAAGTATCTCAGCAAAACAACGGTGGTAAACTACTGGCAGGTTCATCAAGTGTCAAGATTATTAGACAGCGAAAAAGGAAATAATCCCTTTATTACCAAAAAAAAAAGAAAAATTACTCAACAATGATGGTGTTTCACCCCTTCCGTAAGATGGAAGAAATCTCTTGTGTAATCTAGACAAGAGTCTAGTCACTTCCACAGTCTGGTCCTCCCGGACAATGTCCTTTAGATACCTATTCCCCCACATCACTGTACGATAACAGTGAACTTTTCTATAAACTAGGGCCCCATACACACTAAAAGGGAACTGTACTTTCAACAACCTTCAAGAATCAACAGTACAGACAATTTTACTTTGTCTCCACTTAGGAGATACTTATTTCCCTTCAACCCCTCTCTCCAACTATCCCATCCATTCTGTAAAGAAAAGCTCAGCTTTTTTTTTTGCTGAAGACAAGCACATTGTGGCATCTAGTTTCACCTCCTTTAGACTCTACGGAGGGGAGGGATAGGAGGAGTGTGGAGCAGGGTGGGAAAACAAGCAGAGGGAGACACAGAAAGGTTGTGCTGATCTTCCCAACAAGCGTTATTTCAACCCAGTGCTGGATTCACAGCTACATTGATGAGTATTTCTATATAATGTCTTCACGTCTGCAGTTGTTTGTCTTCTTGCTAAGAAATGAAGATTAGGAATCCCCTCTGTGTGCATGAATGACTTAGCAGCTAGTGTCCACCCACCAGCTCAGGGGTAACTGGGTTTCTTTGACCTTACAATTGAAAAACGGCTGGCCGACTGCCATCTCATGTGTATGGGCACCTTATGTCTCTGCTTACTTACAAGGTGTTCTGGATGCTCAGACCCTCCATTACTATTCCGGATACATATTCATCAAAAAAGGGGCATTTAAGGAAAAATAAAAAACCTGATCGTGGGTGACATCGACTCTCTTGTTGTGACATTACAGAAATTCTTACTTCGCTTTTAAAAGGCACAAATGGTGAAGAACCCTGGACTGGTCAGAAGCAAGCAAAATAGGCTGCTGGTTAAGGCGACATCTAAAAAAATGGAAGGTGAAAAAAAAGTGTTTGTATTAAACTTGATGATGTGGGTTAAAGGAAGAAAGTGCCAAGTGGAGTAAGAGGAGATAGGGTATATTAAAAAGAAGTCTATTTTTTATTTTTAAATGTTCTCCATTTCATGGTGGGGTTAATGAGCAGTGGTCCTGGTTACTCTCTAAATTATGAGGACAGGACACTGATGTCGGGGAAAAAGGTGACGCTTGATCTATCCCAAATAATGAACACATGACTGCAGAAAGTCCCATTGTTTCATAGGTTTGTGTGTGTAAGTGTTTTCGGGAGACGCATGTCGCCGACCCCTGGCAGCACATTGCTTGCTTATATAACTTGGTGCAGGACCCAAATGGAAATGTACCGAAGAGGGGTCAGATCCATACAATTCTCAGCAGTGCATCCCAGACTTTCCCTCTGCATCTTTTAGCATAGCTCATTTTTTTTTGCAGAGAAAAGAAAACCAAAATGTAGAAAACACCCCAGAATTCCTCAGCGATTACCCTTCTCTCCTTTGTAATGATTGGATCAATCCGAACTGCAAATACACAAAAAAGAAATCTCAAATATTCATCTATTCTTTTCCTCATTTTACCAAACTCGTAAGGCATCTGGTCAGAACAGAAGCTCTCCCCCGCTGCCCAGTCTGGGGACCACCCAGGTGAAAATGAATGGGCTGGTATTGGAAAGGAGAAACGCGTGTGAGCTTGCTACAAGATGGAATCACGGGAGCAAGTTTTCATTACTTTTGGGCAGTTGCTCCTTAGCGACGGACACTAGACGGCCATTTACTAACAAAGTCACAGTTTGTTGCATGTTGCAAAGGAGCAACTGACTAATTTTATTGCTTTTGCTTTTAAAAAAAGCAAGAATAAAAAAAAAAACAAAAAAAACCACTTTAAAGCCAACTTCTCTAGTGATTGCCAAATAAAGGAGCACAAGTTGAGGACAACGAAGGAAAAACTTTGCAAAACTCAATGGCAGCGTTCCTACAAAAATCGCAGCATTTTTTCCGCAGATTTTTTTTGTGTGCAGAAAGACAACTGCAAGTAACAGCGCAAGCAAAATACACGCGACGTCATGAAAACGAACGCCTACTGTGGGTCTAACGATGCTGTTGGATTGTGTGTTTCCCCACCCTCCATATGTGAAGCCTGATACAAATGCAATTGGGCTTTTAGTGAAGAATCCCACTGATTATGACCCCAAAATGCAATTTAAATGCATAAAAAATTGGAGAAAAAAAAAAAATGCAATAATCAGAGCAAGTTACTATTGCATATTTTGGTGTAGAAACCTCCAGAAAATAAAGAATTTAAAAAAAAAAAAAAAAGAAAAGGCAGCGTTGTTTGCATGTGAACATGGCTTTAAGAATATTTTTGAAGTTTGCAAGATTACACTATGGAGACCAGTTGGTAAAATTAAAATACAGAGGATCAGATTGTACCGGGTGGGGGCATGATGGGGCGCGAGAACTGCAGGTGTTCCCTAAAGCTTTCTTTTATTGACCGGGATTATTTCGTGGAGAAGGTGGAGGTTCTCTGCTACGGATCACCTCTCGTGGGCGAGGTAAAGGAAATAATGGGGTGTTGTGACGGAGTGGCCTCAACCAGCAGGAAACAGTGATGAGATTTAAGCGTTAGCTTCCAAGTACAGGACAAACCCAAATAGTAGCATTCATCTGGCTCTCTGCTACAGTGGACCCATCACTCCCCACAGTGCTTCTGAAAAATAAGGCATTTGTAGAGCTGGGAAGAGGGGCCCTGCCATCAATAATGACAGAGACAGGCAGTGGTGAGCAGAAAGAGCCACATATGCGCCAGGCATCTGTGGCCATCGGGGTGGGGAAGGAAGCAGCAGGCCATTTTATGTTCCAGCCTCAGGGGACAACAGTATCTCAATGGCACAGGTTTTTGGTCCAAAATGAAAATGTACATTTTAGTTTTTCTTTTTTTTTTTATAAAATGCACTAAAATGTTCTCAAAATCAATATAAAAAAAAACCAAAAACCCAGAAATCCAGGCTCGGTATCAATGGTTCCCCAATAACTCATCCAAGTCATTCATCCATTCTTCTGAAGTCCTGTTTTTGAGCAAGGAGTCCAACAAATCTGCATCCCCCGACAAGTTCTGTAACCCGGCATTGCCCGACTGTCCACCAAATCCAAATGGAAGGTCCTGACCCGTCGACCTCACTTGGTAATTTTGCGTACAATGGAGCCCAGCTCGGTTGGCCATTTGCTGGCCTGGGTTCTGGGTGAACGCTGTCAAGTCTGGCACTGCTTGGTTCATCACAGGTAGGACCTGTTGATTAGGTGCCGGCTGTTGACTGGCAGGATTTGTCCTTTGCTGGGAAGCCAAATTTGGCATCATCTGACCAGGGACTGAGCTGCTCAGCGAGTTCATAGGTCGACCAGCTCCTAGGCCAACCTGTGGCAGACCTTGGCCGAATGCTTGGTTGGATATCTTGTGGTGATTCTGCTGGAGGTGAAAACCTGGATTGGCCGTACTGAAGGCAGACAAGCCATTTCCTTGGGTTGATTGTTCATGTTTTGCATTTGCTGATGCTGCCATCCTGGATTCTGCGATGCCATGCCGGCAGGCATTCTTGGCATTTGAGCCTTGGACATAGCATGGTTCATCCCGGCTTTATTATGCTGTGCTGCTAGAGCCGGATTTGCCATGTGGTTTGGTCCGTAACCAGCGGGAAGGCCGTTTCCTTGTCCGAGGTTTGGCTGCCTCTGTATCTGAGGCTGTCCGTTGGGTATGTTACCCTGCGCTGTGTGATTCGGAACCATCTGTGGGAGGCCTGACCCCATGTTGTACATTCCGCTTCGCTGCACATTCTGCATATTGGGGTATTGGGAAACCGCTCGTTCTTGAGAGCTTGCAACAGAAGACAAGGGTGGAACAGCAGTATGGCCCCCCGCCATCTGGAGCATCGGCTGTGACTGGGGGAACATGCGTGGACTCCCTGAGGTCTGATGTGCCATACTGTTCACCCCAGACATAACTGAGGCAGACCCTACAAAAGAAACAGAACAATCATGGTAAAGTCTTACTCTATTTACTGCCACGCTGACAAGCTTGCCTTCTTCCAAATGGACTGAGGAAGACGAGGGTGCAGAATGCCTCATCTAAAACTGGTTATAAACCTTCAATAGCATCAGCTCAACAGCCATTCTCCTGACGCCCCTAAACACATGCATACTTGGGTCAGAAAGTAAGCCGCTGCCAGACCGCTGCGTCAGCAGCTTATCTAATAAGAACAAAGAATCGCGCATGCTGAAATTCAACATGTCCGATCCTCTCACAGGCATCTCTCAGTGGAGACAAATTAGACCCTCATGGCAAAGCTCAGCTTGAGTGTTTTGCACCAACTTTTAGGTGTTGGCCCGTGTCAGGGGACAGCCATGATCCCTCGAACCCCTGGCCCATGTCAGGGGACAGCCATGAACCCTTGCGCCCCTGGCCCGTGTCAGCCATGAACCCTGGCGCCACTGGCCCGTGTCAGGGGACAGCCATAAACACTCGCGCCCCTGGCCCGTGTCAGGGGACAGCCATGAACCCTCGCGCCCCTGGCCCGTGTCAGGGGACAGCCATGAACTCTCGCGCCCCTGGCCCGTGTCAGCCATGAACCCTGGCGCCACTGGCCCGTGTCAGGGGACAGCCATGAACCCTCGCGCCCCTGGCCCGTGTCAGGGGACAGCCATGAACCCTCGCGCCCCTGGCCCGTGTCAGGGGACAGCCATGAACCCTGGCGCCACTGGCCCGTGTCAGAGGACAGCCATAATCACTCGCGCCCCTGGCCCGTGTTATGGGACAGCCATGAACCCTCGCGCCCCTGACCCGTGTCAGGGGACAGCCATGAACCCTCGCGCCCCTGGCCCGTGTCAGGGGACAGCCATGAACCCTCGCGCCCTTGGCCCGTGTCAGGGGACAGCCATGAACCCTCGCGCCCTTGGCCCGTGTCAGGGGACAGCCATGAACCCTCGCGCCGCTGGCCCGTGTCAGGGGACAGCCATGAACCATCGCGCCCCTGGCCCGTGTCAGGGGACAGCCACGAACCCTCGCGCCCCGGGCCCGTGTCAGGGGACAGCCACAAACACTCGCGCCCCGTGCCCGTGTCACGCCCCTGGCCCGTGTCAGGGGACAGCCATAAACACTCACGCCCCAGGCCCGTGTCAGGGGACAGCCATAAACCCGCGCCCCTGGCCCGTGTCAAACTAAGCTGTGGTTACTATCGTGTGTGGAGGGGCTCAGATCCTGGATAGGTGATAACTTGCTGGTCGCTGGGGTGCCCTCACATACACACCAACACTTATTTGCCTATGGGGCTGCAAGAAAATAGGCAAGAGCTGAACTGTGCTACATTTGGCCGTCTCATAGATGAACATCATACTGGCAGTGTCTGTGAGAGAGCGCTGCTCCATTACTCCACAGCTCAGCTCTTGCGATTGGTTGGGACTCCAGCAATCAGCCAGTTATCACTTATACGGTCGCTTTTATAGTATCAATTCTTTATCAAGAAGCAAGTTAAAGGGGTTGTCCATTCTTAAGCTTAAATTCTGTTGTCACTATGTCTGCAGGTTTGTAAAATCCTCAGACCGCACACACTGCGTGGATTCTCTGGTGCCAGCGCTAGGAGCGGTGACGGGTGACATCAAGCATAGGATTTGCATAATAATCATCTTTATTTATATAGCATCAACATATTCCGCAGCGCATACAAGCGGTCATGTGCCGACTAGATGGGAGCATATAAAATGCTGTGAGCAAGATCAGATACAGTCTAGTTGTAAGGTGGCCTGAAGTATGCAAATCACAAACTTGAGGTCCTGGCGAATCCTCACAGTGTGCTCGATGTGAGGACTTACAAGTCTGCAGTCACATAAGATACAAGTCTGAAGTTGCTCAAAGACCGGACAACCCCTTTAAGAGCCGTGAACGTCAGCTCAGAAAGTTTCTTTACAGAAGCCACACACAAACCTCAGTGAGAAAATGGCTAACTTCTATGTGAGACTGTTATGGGCATGCTCTGTGCAGAGGTCACTGTGCAGGGAGGGAGAGGCAAGCTTTGACTGTCATCTGTCAGTTGTATGATCCCGTGTTATCAGTTTCCCAGAGGGGTTACTTTTTTTTTTTTTGGAAAGCAATGCAAATAGGGATTGATATAAACGCTCGGTGTCCTTACCCTGAAAAGGGCCCACTGTCTGCTGGGGATATGAACTCTGTTGCTGGTCCTGGTACTGAGGGGGCGGCCTGGTGAGATGCCGCTGTAGTTGCTCCTGTTGGTGCCTTTGCTTCTCCTATTATGAAAAAAAATATATAATAATAGTAATAATAAAGACAAATGCCTACCTGCTGCCTTGACACTCTGGGCATATGTGGCAACGCTAAGGCAAGACAGTGGCAGAGGCATAAAAGAGAAATTATGGACAATATGGAAACACATGAAAATCTTAAAAACAGGTAAGTGAGGTGGATGGGGGGCTACATATCAATTCCCTAATATAACATGTTATGAAAAATGTTGAGGCTACGTTCCAGTAAACGGCTAAGGGTCTTCAATGACATCCAACACCCATCTGTTGCTCCTTAGGAGTGATTGGCCTTTTCAATAGTAATTTTGTGTCTTGTGTGGCGTTCCTTCGTGGCGCCTCCTGTAATCAGTTTCCTTACCTGCTCTGCCAGGAGCTGCTGTTGCTGCCGTTGTCCCCGGAGGTACTGCTGTTTTTGTTGCTCCAGAAGTAGCTGCTGCTTCTGCTCTCGCTGTTTTTGCTGCTCCAGAAGAAGCTGCTGTTGCTGCTGCTGTTGTTGCTGCTGCTGTTTTATCAAGGCTTGCTGCTGACTGTTCAGGTATGTGGCACTGGCGTGGTTGCCAGACATGGACACTGCCGGTGGCTGTGACACGACACCGGGGCCTCCCACTGACACTGGGACACGGGGCACATTGGGCTGTGGATTCTGGTCCTGTAAATTTTCCAATGAGAAGAAAATTCCACATTATAACAAAACTCTGCCAAAAATACTTTGGAAAAAGAATATAATCTGTACATTTTTTTTTTTTTAGAGGATGAAAACCCTCATAGTCCTGAAGGTGGCCATAAACATTAAAATATCATTATTCAGACCAGACAATTAAATCTCATGTGTATTTTGACTTTTTTCCCACTTGCAGGGAACAAGTCAAAAAAGGTATATTGAATTTCATCATGCCCAATCTTCTGTTCTTACAAGAGATTAGCTACCACCATAAGCCAATCGTGCATATGTGCATTAAAGCCCCCGTCTCACATAGCGAGATCTCTGCTGAGTCACTAGTTTTGTGACGCAGCAGCGACTCACCAGCGATATCGCTGTGTGTGACATTCAGCGACGATCAGCCCCCCTGCTGGGTATCGCTGATCGTCGCTGAATGTCCTGGACATTTTTTTGATTGTTGGTCTCCCGCTAGCCAGCACGCATCGCTGCGTGTGACAGGCGGGAGACCAGCGATCAGCTGGTAACCAAGGTACACATCGGGTTTCCAGGTGCCGGGCGGTGCCTAGAAACCGATGTGTACGTTAGATACCAGCGCGCTGGTGCAGGGGAGCTGGTAAACAAGGTACACAGTGGGTTTCCAAGCGCCGCGCAGTGCCTAGAAACCCGATGTGTACCTTGGTTACCAGCTCCCTGCACCAGCGGGCTGGTATCCAACGTACACTGCGGGTTACTAAGCGACGTTACCCGCAGTGTCGCTGTCCTGATCGCTGCCTGTTTGGCAGCTCAGCAGCGATCATGTAGCGACACACCAGCGATCCTGACAAGTTCATATCGTTGTCGGGATCGCTGGTGAGTCGCTATGTGTGACGGGGCCCTTAGTCTCCATCACACGTTTCGCTCACACTTCCTCATGGAATGGAGTTCTCCAGAGGAAGTGTGAGCGAAACATGTGTTGGTAGATACACAGTGTTACCTGCACATGAAAGCACTGAGTTGTACTGTATGTTACTGATCATTGCCGTTTGAGATCTTGCATGATATATTAAGGACCTGCTTTATTACCATAGATATACATACTTTCATATATTGTAGTGTTTAGCTATTGGCTGCATATCATAGATCATTTCACTTATGTCTATATTATTGGTTTGCACTTGCTCGTACAATTGACTTGATATACCCCTTAATGGTCATGGCAAATAGGTTAAAATATTTAATTAAATAAAAATACAATGTGCTGCACGTGTCATAGCCACCGAATATTATTTATAAAACCTCATTAGGATATTTTAACACAGATCATTGCCATCTCCAGCGTATTTTAGTGGTGTCAGCTCATCTGTGTGACCACCATAAATATATTGTCAGCATATCCTACCAGATCTAGCTGGATCTGCAGACCAATATCTTATGGCGTTCGGCCAAATGTGCATTCTTGATGGGAGGAAGGGAATAAACTACTGATTGACACTTCTGAATGCGGCATGTTGAAATCCAACATGCTTGATTCTTTTTAACCCTAAACATCAGCCATTAGAGCAGTCAGGACATGTGCATAAGATGGTCCGCCAGTCGGGAAGAAATCTGATGAGTATGGTCACCTTGTGTCTGCTGCCAGGTGCAGGGAAACAAAGGTTTGGTAATGTTACATTTGCCCAAATAATAATGTCACTCGGCACTTACCTGCCCATGTGAGACTATTTGCCGATAAGAAATTCCGGCCTTGTGCTTTATAAATATTCGGCTCTGTTCCTCTGTCATAGGAGGCAGCTGTTGCGCCGCCTGCTGCCGCTGAAGATATGGTATCATTACATTCTTGTTCGGATTTTGGGCAAGAAGCCCCGGAACGCAGTCGGCCTCGTAATGAGAGAGGGGTAAGGTGTTGCCATAGTCCAGCATGGCATTGGGACCTGCAGACTGGTTGGGATTTAGATTGTTTGCGGGTTTATGACCGATCATGGTGACGTGGTTCGCCTGTATGTAGGCGGTGCCGCCACGCGGGGAGTTTTTGTTCATGGTAGGCATCATAAGTTTCTGGTTATTAAAGTCTTGCTGGTAAACAGAAGGGCTGGTGGGTTTATCCATGCTAAAAGGGACGCCGAGAGGACTCTGAGAAGATCCGGACTGCGACCAGTTGGTCATTGGATTTGACGGATGAACCTGCGGTGCCTGTTTGTTTTGCAGCATCTGGTCCCTCTTTTTCTTGGCTGCAACTGCAATCTGCTGAAGTTGGTGGGCCGAGGACATATCTTTGGTAGCGCCAGCCCCCTGGCCGCCCAATAACACATTGGTTAAAGGTCTCTGCACATTTTGCGATTGGCTTGAAGGCTGCATTGATGTCTGGTTGGAGGATTCGGTCACAGTCTGAGAAGACTGCTGAAACACAGTCTGGGAACCACCTACCACGGGAGATGAACTGCTAGGAGGCACTGAAGGAGTCGCACCAAAAGGTCCACAAGAGGACGACCTGACTTGAGGCGACCCAAGAGAATCCTGCTCAAAAGCGGCAGGAGAAAACTCAGTTTTGATGTGAATGTCTTGCGGCAATGGAGTCTGCGTGGCAGAATTTGAGGCATCTTTGTCCTTTTTGTCCTCTAAGTCATCATTAAAAATATCATCCAGGTCCTCATCAGGGACAGATTTGTTCAGTTCCTCGATGAGTTCTTTCCACTCCTGCTCATTCAGGTTTAGGTCTGGCATCAAATTATTTTGACACATTGACCCACCGACTCCAGAGAGCATGCACGGCAAGTCATCCACCGGCTCCTGCTTCATTTCTTTGCCGAGGCAGAGAGAGAAATCATCCACGTCCCCGTTACCGTTCAGCTGCAAACCTGAGTCCGGAATACACTTTTTATTGACCCCATCCAGTCCAATCGAATGGCTGCCGTTTAACTGCAGGGAATCGCCGCTCGGAGGCTTGCTGTCCAGCTGGTGCAAGGGAGAGACTGGAGGCATCCCGTTAGCGGTTCCGATCACCCCCGACAGCCCGTCATCGTGTCGGAGCTTTTTCGACACCGAGAAGATATCGCCGTAGCCGTTCTGTTGCTCCCCATTCAGAGGTGAAGCGGCGCTGTCCAGCTTTCTTTTCACGGTGTCATGAAGCTGCTGGAAAAAAATGGGGAAAAAAGAAAAAAAAAACACTCAGTTATTTATATGATCAGTCGGGAGCCGAAAAAGCAACTTGTAAAACGGTTCATAAGAACATCAGGCAAAAATCTGATTGCGGTCAGTGAATAGAGAACATTCAGATAAAACCGGCACAGGTAACAAAAAACCCTTAAATTGGCTACGCACATCATTAATTAAATTGGACGAGGCTGGAAACCCACTTCATAATTTAATCCAGAGTGAGAGATCTCGAGTCCCAAGTGTATTCAATCTCCATCCACCCTGACTGACAGCGGCAGCTTGTACTGATCAGCGCGAGATGTCAGCAGGGAGGAGGGACACTGAGTACCCTGGGCAGAGAATGAGATAGACTTTCAAAAAGTATTATATGGCCATTCTGACATTGATTTACAAAGTGAATACACCATCTGCATAAAGTCCAAGATCTGTACTAATTGCCAATAAGTTTAAATATATCTATCTATCTACACACTTTCCTGAAGAAGTTCTGGTCCAATATGCACCAGTATAACCAGTGCTATTTCCGCACTCTGCAATGGAGGAGTTAAAAAACACAAAAGCTGTGTTGTTGTAATTCCCACAGATGTACACCAGGGGGCAGCAAACGTTCCCATAAGGAGATTTCACAGCCACATAAAACAGAAGCTCCACTCTTAAGTGTCAGCCAACCAAATTCCTCTGTGGTTATGGTGACCTTTTCGGAGAAGCGTGCACCCCAGCCGGAGCATTCCTACTCCTAGAGACTTATTAAAACAACTCACTTTCCTCAGACGACTTCTACCATAGACTGGAAGTCACAGGGATAAAGCGCAGTCACTGCATACAGAAACGCAACACAACCGCATAATATGGGAAAACCCCATAGTATTTCCCATAGTGCACACTGACAATGGCATCCAGTCCAGGCGCACTGCGGCCTGCCATACACCTACTGCACCGACACACTACAGCAAAACAATACAACACACAAGACTTTCATTCTAATTTCCAATTCACTGATAAGTCGAACTTTTGCAAAAGTTGAATTTAGAGGGGCTGCGATGTAGCAGTGAGAACGAACCTCGGTGTGTAAATACCCCGGCGACCAGCTAAGGAACAAGCAAAAGGTTCAATTGTTGGCTGATTGGAACATTTATGCTGTAATAACAATCACCTCTCAGCAGCACATTGCCACAAATGAACAGAATGTGCTGCCGACAACATGCTTACTGTATAGGGACAGAACGATTGGATCACTATGTGCCGTTTCATGTGAACGAGCCTTTAGACAAGTGCTGATTGGCCAGAACTTTCTGCCTATGCACAGTGTACACAGCCGTGTTGGTGGGGTTATGCAGAGCTCAGAATTCAGAGAACTGCAGCAGAGAAAACAGTGATTTTATCAAAACTGCAGCAATCAGCTCAGTAAATGATACATCACTGGAATCAGGATCTCTGTCTTTACATTATGTTGCCCTCAGATGGGGTAGCAAAAACTTGGTGACAGATTCCCATATTTCCACTTTTTTATGGTTGAAATTAAAAATGTAGTCACACATGTAGTCATTGCAGGATCAGCCGACAATATAATTGTTTACAGTCAGTAACCATGGCGACACAAAGGAATACACAGATGCTGCAGGCACAAAACGGCAGACCTTTAACTAAGACAATAGACAAAGTTGCTTCACTTTAAATGCATGGAGAATTATTTTATTGAGTCCATGTTGCCACCTCCGCACATTTCGGAGGTAAATTATATACTGAGCTACCTCCTAGGCTTGTCCGCTCGCCTCGAGTAGTCAGCACAATGCCGCCCATCATATCTGCCTGGGATATGAGTAAGACGCACACCCACACGAAACCTGGAACCGGTGTCTGACACGCACAAAAACTGACTCCTGCTCTCATGGAGGACGGTGAAGGGCCACTTTAGCAAAAAAAAAATATAGGGGTTCACTGTTGGGTTAAACTTTTTTTTTTTTACTTCCTCAAATGTACGTATTTTCACATCAAAGTAATTTGGTAAATAGGTTACATTAGAATTTTTCTGTTTGCCGCTTACATACGTCGTATTGCTCTGTCTATCGCTGCCTGCAGAAGGAGTTTACTGAGACTCAGTCAGTAAGCCCGCTATAAGGGTCTGAGTTTGTAACCCTTATCAGTCATTTTCAGCCGATTGGAGACCACATCAATGTTGAACCATCATCATCAGGCGTTTTAATTATATCAGGGCCATCACCCCTCCACAGAGATGTAGATTTCAGTCTAGAGAGAGGATTCACATGTTCCCATGCAGACAGACTTTTCTAAGCGAGGATTGGCATTAGTTAGGACCTGATATACGAGAAGAGCCTTGACGTGGCTATCAGGCACACATAATTTGGCCATCTTATGCGCTAAGACTTCTCAATTTTTCATATTTCTAAGGCAGTGATGCAATTCATTTTTCATATTTCGTGTTTGCAAGCTATAGCGCTACAGTGTGCTACCTTTTTTTCTTGTATGTGCATGAGTTGGTGACTCTAGGTTTAGCACCTGTTCACATTGGGTCTATTTTTGGATGTGCCGGTCAGTTTTTTGATGGATGTTTTTTTAAAATCAGGTCACAGTAAAAAGTGTAAACAATTTGGGTAATCACTTCAAATTCTATTTTTTTATTACATAATATTGCAAAAAAATAAGATAAAAAAATAAAATAGTCTAGTACGCAAAAATAATAACTTGTATGAGCGCTCGGCACAGGATGGACGGCCATTGTCCATCTGATCTGACCCTACAAATTAGTTTTAAATATGTGCATAATGTAAAACCAGCTGCAGGATGCAAGAGACCTGCAAACAAGGCCATGGACGGCACGGAGGCACCAGCGTACAGCATTACTTATGGACAAACTATAAATGCCGCGCATTTGGGCAACACCTATTGCAGCGGTGGTCAAGCTACCACAACATGGAGACCTCCGAATACAGGGCATAGCGGCAGACTGTCACAATATGGAGACCCCCGAATACAGGGCATAGCTGTGGACTGTTACAATATGGAGACCTCCAAATACAGGGCATAGCGGCAGACTGTCACAATATGGAGAACCCCGAATACAGGGTATAGCAGCGGACTGTCACAACATGGAGACCCCGGAATACAGGGCATAGCGGCGGACTGTCACAACATGGAGACCCCCGAATACAGGGCATAGCGGTGGACTGTTACAATATGGAGACCCCCCCGAATACAGGGCATAGCTGTGGACTGCCACAACATGGAGACCCCCGAATACAGGGCATAGCGGCGTACTGTCACAACATGGAGACCCCCGAATACAGCTGTGGACTATTACAATATGGAGACCTCCAAATACAGGGCATAGCTGTGGACTGCCACAACATGGAGACCCCCGAATTCAGGGCCTACCTGTGGACTGTTACAATATGGAGACCTCCGAATACAGGGCATAGCTGCGGACTGCTACAACATGGAGACCCTCGACGAATACAGGGCATAGCTGCGGGCTGTTACAATATGGAGACCTCCGAATACAGGGCATAGCTGTGGACTGCCACAACATGGAGACCCCCGAATTCAGGGCCTACCTGTGGACTGTTACAATATGGAGACCTCCGAATACAGGGCATAGCTGTGGACTGCCACAACATGGAGACCCCCGAATTCAGGGCCTACCTGTGGACTGTTACAATATGGAGACCTCCGAATACAGGGCATAGCTGCGTGCTGCTACAACATGGAGACCCTCGACGAATACAGGGCATAGCTGCGGGCTGTTACAATATGGAGACCTCCGAATACAGGGCATAGCTGCGGGCTGTTACAATATGGAGACCTCCGAATACAGGGCATAGCTGTGGACTGTTACAATATGGAGACCTCCAAATACAGGGCATAGCTGTGGACTGTCACAACATGGAGACCCCCAAATACAGGCATAGCTGCGGACTGCCACAACATGGAGACCCCCAAATACAGGGCATAGCTGTGGATTGTTACAATATGGAGAACCCCGAATACAGGGCATAGCTGTGGACTGTCACAACATGGAGACCCCCAAATACAGGGCATAGCTCTGGACTGTTACAATATGGAGACCTCCGAATACAGGGCCTAGCTGTGGACTGTTACAATAAGGAGACCCCCGAATACAGGGCATAGCTGTGGACTGTTACAATATGGAGACCCCGGAATACAGGGCATAGCTGTGGACTGTCACAACATGGAGACCCCCGGGTACAGGGCCTAGCTGCGGGCTGCCACAACATGGAGACCCCCGAATACAGGGCATAGCTGTGGACTGTCACAACATGGAGACCCCCGGGTACAGGGCCTAGCTGCGGACTGCGATGTCCTACGTGCCCGATGTCCTCAGAGTGGTGGCCATCCATGAGCGGTCACTCTCCATTAGACTCTATAGGAGAACAGTCCGGTGTGCGCTCAGCTAGTCCCATATATCTGCACTCTGTAGAGAGAAGGAAGCTGGTGGGCCGCAAAAAGCCGCCAGCTGCCCACCCCCAACATCATGGCTTAACAAAGGCTAGGTTACAGGGCTTTATCTCCCCTCAGGACATCGGGAGCCACAGAGGAAATAAAAGCAGTAAAGCCAGATGAATGGAAGGTAATAATCACTTGTGAAGTCCCATGATGGGAGCTGAGGACACAAGATGGGGGCTAGTAAACAGTGGCCTGCACGCACCCCCCAGACGGCAGCGGGAGGGGTTGTTGGGGAAGTCTGGCTGGAGGAACGTCTCCCTCAGGCATGTGGAGGCTAGGATCTCCTACAAGACAATCCAGCTCCTCGAATTACAGAGCAAACATAGCCAAACCGAGCTCTGTACTGGGAAAAACCAGCCTGGGATGACAACCGCCTGTATACCATGGCGGGTACCGTGTATACACCATGGTCATCTCTAGTGGGAGCAGCATAATGTGCAGAGACCCTGATTCCAGCGATGTGTCACTTGCTGTTTGCTTCAGTTTTCATAAAATCACGTAAATCAGCAGGAGATTATCACTAGAGGATTAGTTATCCTGCTACCAGGTAGTCCTCCATATTCATGAGCTCTGTATATCCCCACCAATTGGCAGCTTCCAGTGTACACTGTGCATAGGCAGAAAGCTGCCAATCTGTGGTGTGGGTGGATTAGACAGAGCTCAGCATTTAGAGAGCTGGCAGCAGAGAGCACAAAAGAATTTTAATCAAAAGGACAGCAAGCAGCCTAGTAAGTTACATCGCTGGAGTCAGGGTCTCTGTCCCTACATCACGCCGCTCTCAGATGGGGTAATAAAAACCTGGTGACAAATTCCCTTTAACAGCAGCGTAAATTGACTTGCTCAGGGGAGTCTGGTGTTACTGGAGGAGACGAATGTAAGGCTGAGACCACACAGGGGTGCCGGCCACGCGTCAAACACCACTCAACTGGCGCATTTTGCTGAAGCCATCCATACACATTAACGTCAGCTGAACCCGACGATACGGACGGGCTTGATCAACACCAACGTGTGTGGGGGCTTCACTGACAGATGAGTGTGGGGGACAAAAATCCCTCAAGTCCTATTATGGACTCCGATCTTTTGTAATCACTAGAAAAAGATGTCGCCTGGCATCGGCTTTTTCATAGTACACAGAGCGAGCGATGTTGGGAACAGGAAGGATGGCAGAGATAGATGCTGGCCGAACACCCACCTAAACAGGTGTATGGGGGCTTAAGGCTTATACATTACTTGCTCTAATCTCTGGCTTATAAGGGGGCATCTAACAAAACGGCTCAGGAGCAACAAGCTACTACTGTGGGATCACGGAGCGCCCGGCACTAATGCTGAGCTATATGCAAGGACCCCTGAGCCAACGATTCCTGGAGGGTCCGCCATCTCCACCAGCCCAAGAGCAATCTGACTACACAGGAAATAATATCAACAGGAAGGAATCGCGTGGCGGTCTGGACAGCGAGGAAACTTTCCTGCTGCTGAAAAACTAAAAACACTTGAAAATCAGTCAAATTTCCACAGAGTAAAGGAGTCACTGGTAGAAACAGACGTCAGATAAATGGGGGCCGAACCGGCCAATTTCTGCAAGACCAGGCGGTCATCAAAAGGGGCTTTGGGCATCCAAGCTCTGCCAGGAGAAACAGGGTCAGGCATGTTGGATTTCAACATGCCCAATTCTTCAGCTGAGCTGTCTGGCAGTCACATACTCCCTTTAGAGAAGACACACACGCCTGGGTGAACGACGGGCTGACCATCCTGACTCACTGCGCCTTCACATCCCTGCACGTGTTCTGTGGATTCAGCATCTGCAGTGATTCAGCCATCATTATATGCATGACCCAAACAACCACGGTCATTTTACCATCCGCAGCACGCTCACAACTCATGCAACTCCATACTGAAGTCATGGCTGAGCTCCACTGGCTGAGCTGGTTTGCAGCGTAAAGAGAGTCTAATGACTGATCAAACCATCCCCAGGCGCTAGAAGAACCCTTGGCATGGCTAATCAGTTCAGTGCACCTTCCCGCCTGCTGGTTTTCTGCCTCCAACCATTTAAGTCAAAGCTGTCAATCAAGGAGAAGGAGGGTGTGATAGATGGAAGGGTGAACACAACTGTTTCACCATGCCTGTGCTTGGTTTGAACAGTCACTTGGTGCTGACAGACTCACTTTAAAAAGGGAACATTCCTGGCAAAGCAGATACGTTATTGTAATAAGCACAATGACGTTAAATAGTAAAACTAGTACAAATAGTTTGCATTTTGGGGTGAAATTGCAGCAATTCCATTGACAATCCGCATCCAAAGCGGCATGTAACATCCCTGCGGCCAAAACTTCAGGGGAAAAACAATGTTTTCTGCAGTTTTTTTCTGGAATTAGCATTATATATTTAAGGCTGGACTAAGATGGTATTTGGGTAGAGAGTCCGTTTCCTTTTACAAGTAGTTGCCCTTGACGTGTTAATACGCCCCTATTTACCACCGCTTCTCACACACGGGGATACAATCAGATACTTGTCGTAGCCTGGAGCGAGTTCTTCGAGGGCCCCAAGACACAGCCGCCATGTCACGGGATGTGCTTCCGGTAACAATGGGGGCACTGACTGGTCATTCTGTAACAGAAGCTGCATTATGGTGGAGACCACCATCACCAGTCATATATACACTACATATATAGAGCAGCTGGGAGAGTCTCCAGCCTCTGCTATTCCCGGCTCACCCCAAGAAACCCAATCTGGTCTGCAAACCAGAAGAACTCGTTTCTCTAGTGGGAGAAAGGAAGAGATCTGGGTTTGGCTTTCAGCAGAGAAATCAGTAAAAGGTGCAATTCACTAGATAGCTGCTTCTAATGATCAGACCAATGACCCTACGCTGATCCTGACAGGTCGAGCCCCCCATATAATGACTCCACAGTTGACGTCATACAGGCGGTGAAGGACACCTCGTCGTGTTATTTCCACCAAGATTACTAATAGAGAACATTATTTGATGGCCGCTCCTAATCTTTTTTTTTTTAAATTTACAACCACAAAAAGGCAGAGCGTAGTAACAATACATTAACAATAGGTGGTAAGTTACTGATAATTATCGGGCGCCCGATTACTAGGCCCCCACTGACCCATAGCACTGGGCTCTGGACACCTCATTAGGTCATTAAGGTCCTCTGTGCATCAGCATTTAGTGCCCATGGGACGGAGGAGAAAGTAGACCTCATATCTAGACATGGAAAGTGGTGGCTCAGCGCCCCAATCTGTTTATCCAGACTCCGGTACTCCAGGAAGCCGCACACAGACCAGGTCAGAGCAACTCGAGCAGTAACGTTACAGAACGAAAACCCATCTTCCATTTATTTCTAAATCAAACCTGTCCTTAAGCAGCACTGATGGACGCCAGTGTAAAAGGAGCCTTAGCCTACAAGGCTAGCGAGGCTAACAACGATGGAGACATCTTGGCCTTTACTAACAGCACGACAACTTCACCAAGTGTAATAGGTCTACCAGAGCCGGGACAGGTTACAATGCGCACATAGGCGATATTCACATGCTCACCAGGCACAGGAATCTTGTGGATGGGCAGAAATTCCTTCTGTGGCCAAACAGTTGGGGCTTAAATTTCACTAAGGGGCAAAAACCTTTCTACTAAAAAAAACAAAAAAAAACAGTAGCCCACTGAGATATTCAGTAACCTAAATGGAGCCCATCCACATACAATAGCTGGTAGACAAACACCCACTGTTCTTTTCAACTTCGGCATACACATAAGGTCTAAAGACGGCCGAACCCACAGACCCTCCAACGTGGGCACCGGGCAGTCGCGACCCTCCAACGTGGGCACGAGGCAGTCTCGACTCTCCAACGTAGGGGCGGGGCAGTCGCGACCCTCAAACGTGGGGGCGGGGCAGCCACGATCCTCCAACGTGGGCACGGGGCAGTCGCGACGCTCCAACGTGGGCACGGGGCAGTCGCGACGCTCCAACGTGGGCACGGGGCAGCCGCGACCCTCCAACGTGGAAGCTGGTCGTACATGAGACAGTTGTTGGACGAACCAATAGTCTCTCCTGACCACCCCGTACTCATGAGCTTTGGGTGAGTGTTCATGCTGTGAACAAACTACTCTGGCAGCAGCTTATCTCCTCTAAAATATTTCAAGTCCCCAATCCTCTTCTTCCCCGATATAATCTGTCAAATTACCAGGAGGTGCCCATAGACATGATGGTCAGGCAATCCTGTTGAAATTGGTAAGGCCAATTTCCATCTAAAGTTCATGGGGGTCTTTAGGTGCATCATCACCTCTAGGCTTTGCGCACCCAAGTGTAATGTCAGATAAAGCGCATCCTAAGTCACTAACATTATTACATCACGGGATGCAGACGCTTCACATCTATAGGACCCGACGGTCACTGGTTACACCAAGCATTAGCTAACAAGATGCACAAACTAAAAATCAAGTACCGTAAGTGGTTTTTTTCCTAATCAGAAACCGCCATAGCTGTTCTAAGGAGAAAAGGGAATGGTGTGCACAGGAAGCCATCCCACCTGGAGATAGGAGAATGTAGGACACCTTGGCTTCATTTAAAGATTAACCATTTCCACTTGTAATGGTTAAATGCAGAGGGATCACTTAGAGAAGAGAAACTCAGAGCTCATAGGAGCAGCAGGTTCATCCCTCACTTGTGTTGTGCCATTTCCACCAGAGGATCAGGTGCTCTCCTTGGCCATTCTTGGGAGTCAAAAATACTGGAATCTTTACAGACACCACTAAAAGCCAGAGGGATTGGTCAGGATTGGTTTGACAACAGATCTGTCATCTAATTGTACGAAACCGCAACATAAGTGTTAGCCGAGCCTCCTCAGAGCACAAATAAGTATTACACAAATTAATTCTATAGAGTTCAGTATCTAGAGCATGGATTAGCCATTACATTTTCTGGTAGATAATGAGTACTAATGAGGATTGCTCAGCTTGTATCGTAGATCCGAAACTTCAGGCAACGCTGGCTACTGGGCTCAGGCCTCACCTTCAACAGCAGACATTCAGCGATCATGACGGAAGACCAACGAGGTGAAAGGAGGTACAGCTACGGCGAAGACTTCACAAAGGACAATCCCAAACCTCCATGAATAGACGAGACGTACATGGAGAAGGTCGTGTTGTTAGTAGTTTACATAGAGCTAGATTCCAGAAAAATGTGCAAAATTTTTCTCATAATCCAGCAATAAAAAATTAGTCTGACAAAGCTGAGGCGATAGCAAGATCTCGTGTGCCACCTAGTACGTCCGTACATTAACAGTTCATTTAACAGGGCTAAAGTCCAATGTTTCAGATCAGAGACCAGAAGCGCTGGAGAAACCAAAGATGAAGCCATATTACTATCATTTTAGTGTCATTTATTCCATGGAGCTTTACATGTGAAAAGGTGTCTATATAATAAAAACCAGTATAGTAATCCTAAACAATGCAAGTCATGACTGGTACAGGAGAGAGGACCCTGCCTGCGAGGGCTCAAAATCTAGAAGCCATATCTGATAGTATTGCCTACACAAGCCCTTCAAAGGAATGGCCCACCTTTATTATCTTTACATACAGCAGGCAGGGTGGATAAAAATCAATGATTTTTTAAAAAAATCAAAAAAATCGGATTTTTTTGATTTAAATCGGATTTTTTTGATTTAAATTGGATTTTTTTCAATAAACTGCTTTTTGAGGAAAATATTTTACCATCCAAAGGTTCTTCCATCATGAGATAAAGCTGAGTTGTTTAACTCAGTACAATAAAGGCTGTATATGTGATATTGTAAATTTAAGATGAGAGGTACAATGGTGAGTAGGAAGATATAAACACCTGTCGCACAAAAAATCAGCACATCTGAATCCAAAAAGTGGTCTATCAAGCACAGTATATCAGATAATGTTGAAATAAATCAGTCAATTTAGTATCCGGACAGGAAAACAATATATATTTCCAAAGTGGGGTAATATATCATTCCATATAATATGTGGGATAATTAATCCATCATATCCTGCCTGGAGCATAAATGTGCCAAAGAGTAAGACAGATAGATCTGATATGGCATTAGAGAGAAGAGGGGGACAGAAAAAAGAAAGAAAATCCCCCCACACATCTACCAGCTCCTGTGAGGTGCCATGTCAGCTGCGGAAAAAGATGCTGGAAAGTGCTTACCCATATTGGGGAAATGTAACGGACCAGGTACGTGCCCCGACGCACGTTTCGCTCCTTGAGCTTCCTCGGGGGCAGTGTGTCTTACTCTTTGGCACATTTATGCTCCAGGCAGGATATGATGGATTAATTATCCCACATATTATATGGAATGATATATTACCCCACTTTGGGAATATATATTGTTTTCCTGTCCGGATACTAAATTGACTGATTTATTTCAACATTATCTGATATACTGTGCTTGATAGCCCACTTTTTGGATTCAGATATGCTGATTTTTTGTGCGACAGGTGTTTATATCTTCCTACTCACCATTGTACCTCTCATCTTAAATTTACAATATTGTGAACATTTTAGTAATATTTGTTAAATAAAGTTTGTATCTTTTATATATATTATTGCCTCATGTCTCTATTTGGGCTGGAAGCTCTAATTCTTTGTGGTATATTAAATGATAGAGAGTTGCCCTGTTCCATTTTGGAACTATGTTTAAACATGTCACCCAGAGTTCTGGTTTAATCAAAAAAGGCTGTATATGTGTAACATTCACAATGCCATGCTCTTCCAGAGGTTTCTGTAGGATTAGTGGGCAGTTTCTCTCCTATGTTATCACAGACGCTCGCTTTACTTACGCAGTTCTCAAAAGCGGAATTTGACTCCAGCCTCTTCTTCACGGCAAAAATGTTACAACATGAACAGAGTTGAGAAAAAAGACCTTAATCCTATTGTTCTACAAACCTATGAATACAGAATCAACCCTTCAGTGCCAAGTCCAAGAAGTTAGACAATGTTTCTGATTGTTTGGAGTGGAATAGATCTGCACAACACAAGAAGAATGTGAATCTAAGTGTGAGGAGGAGAAGGGCAAGCAGACAAGAAAATGATCACGTGTGACTTCTCTCCTCCGTTACTAGGTGTTTGTAATAACAGAGGATGTAGTTTAGGCTCACAGAGCGGAGCCATTTTGTTGGGGACTGCCAGTGATACTGACAAGTAGGCTGTCACTGAGGACGACCGGCAGCATCTATTCTGTTAGTCCATGCTGCTCGCTGTATTATAAACTGAGCACAGATACGTGGAGAGTATCACACACTGGGATTATTCACAGCACATGACACACTGCATGTATCTAGATACAGGGCTGAGTGTAGTGTATCGCATTATGGGATTAGATACACCGGTCTGGGGCATATCGCACGTGATGAAATTAGATACACCAGTCTGGGGCGTATCGCACATGATGAAATTAGATATACCGGTCTGGTAGAAACTTTGATTTAAATCACTGATTTAAATCAAGCCTTACTGACTAATGATTTAAATCGTGATTTAAATCGTGATTTAAATCAGTTTGATTTAAATCAAATCCACCTGACAGCAGGTCAAATCTGCCCAACTCCACCATAAACATACTGGTACATTGGTATTAGGGTACAACATACCCAGTAAAATACACGTCTTAATAGGAGTCCAATATATTAGCTAGGCCTTAAAGAGAAGCTTTCAGCGGGTGAACAAGTGTCCAGTTTCTGCTCTTGCTTTATTCCCACTGCGCCCCGGAGTTTGGCGCTCGTTTTGTGGGTTTGTTTTTTTAATTTGCCGCATGGTTCCAGGGATATGGGCTTTTTATTTGGTGCTAACTTTTGTGGTCTTTACCGGGGGGGTAGGGGAGGCTGCTTAGGGGTAGTGATGATGAGCGCATCAATTTGCAGGACTCCGGTCCAGCGTCCAGGTCGGTGGTGTCTGGTGGAAAGACAGGAGGCCCGCGAAACTCTTGCCTTCTGATCTCCATTGATCAGCCAGGGATGGCGTGACTTCTTCTGTACGATGGTCACTTCTGATCTAGTGTTATGTCCTCTTTAATCAGTCTTGATTTTCCAAATGGTCCGTGAGCTGGAAACCAAGTAAGGCAACTTCTACAAGGAGACTGAGTGGCCTTCCCCAGGCCTCACGGGAGGATCGCCGGACTGTGAGCTTCTCTGGCTTCGGACGCTGGCATGTTCTGGAAGGTCATGTTCACCTGTGGAAATCTTGCTTTGAAAATTTCTTGGGCGACGATCCTGACATATTGGATACGCATCATGTCCCGTTTTGCGTCTACGTCTACCACAACCCATTGGCGCGCTTGCTACCACCATGGTGTGTGTGTCAAGTAGCCGCGGTGGCACATGAGTACTCGTGCCCACTTTTCCAGCCACTTGGACACAAATACCAAGATGCACGTTGTTTTGTTTCGGTATCATTGGAAACAGGCAGGAAAACACAGGCGGGCTGCAGCTACATGCTATTTGTTCCAACATGAATGACACTAAGCCTTAATGCGCTCTTTTGTCTGTGGGGCTCCGAAGAATGCTGAGCTGTTGCTTTAGCAACGGAGGCCCACATTAACCCCTCCAGTGCTGGAGGAGGACTGTCAGGCGCAGACAGCTGGTCATTCTAGTGGTAAGAGAGGTCAGAGCAGAAATGTGCACACACTGGGGGAGGTCGGGGAGTGAACATCTGCAGCCGAGCGCCCCCCCACAGATTGTCCTTGCAAACTATTTCAGTGGAGGATCGGGCTGCTGGGGAACCTTCAGCCGCTTCCTAGATTATAACATTTTAATGTGTAATTACTGCAAGATGTTTTTAAATTAGCAAAGTGCAAGACTACGATTTTCTATTTATCTCCAAAGGAAGGCTTCCCAGAAAAAAAAAATGAAATACACTAGACTACATATGCTTAACTAATAAACCTCCAAAACAATTCTTTGTACCTAAAAAGTAACTAGCAGAGACCACCCTAAGGCTACGTTCACACTTCCGTTCAGATGTTCCATTTTCTGTTCTAGAACACAAAAGGAATTCCTGCCGTTACATGAACGATGCAAACAGTAGCAGAGGGGCACCTTGATTATTATGGGGTCCGTCTGGGCTCTGTGTCCAATTGTAGAAAGGGGAAAAAAAAAAGAGCAAATTTAGACAAAAGCAATATCCGGGACCTCTGTTTTTTTTGCCACTGCTCCACTAACTGTGGAACAGGTTTTCTGCTTTTAAGCCCCTCCTTTTTAGTGTTAGGCCCCTCAGTAATAATGATAAAAAAAAAAAAAATTCAATCAACTAGGTGTATATCACAGAACTTCTGAGGGCACAGCTGTGTTTTCATTGGCCAGTGTCAGAGGAGAAAAGGCAAACGCCCAGAGACATTTTGTGGTACACGCCCAGTTGGTTTGAGGGACAATTTGCATCATTACTAGGAGCATAACTTTAAAACGGAAAAGCACAGAAAAGGAAAAAAAACCCTGTTCCACAGTCAGTGGAGCAGCCCAATTGGAGGAGGTACTCCATTTAAATAAATTAAAAAAAAATCCAATGAAAAGTCTTTAAGCTGGCCAAATAATTCACATTGCTTGGCTGACAACTATACCCCTCTAGACACATGTACAAGTGTTCTGAATAGGCAGCGGCCGTACACCTCTGGCTCAGACTTAGGTAACATTTACATGTAGCAAAAAAATGCAGTGGATTTTCCACAGTGTGTTAGCATAGAGCTTGAAGTAAAAAAACAAAATAAACTAGACACGCTGCGAAGAATGCAAACAACGTAAATTGTCAATAGCTGCAGGCTTCGAGACGCTGTGGATGTCTGTGCAAACTTCAACGTTTGGTGAAATGCACAGGTCCCCCCACCGTCACACACTGCTGCGGATATCACTGCGGGACCTCCATGGGAATGATTGATCCTTAAAAGGGTCGGCAATGCTGCAATATTGGGAC
Organism: Oophaga sylvatica; assembly: GCA_033576555.1. Taxonomy (NCBI): domain Eukaryota; kingdom Metazoa; phylum Chordata; class Amphibia; order Anura; family Dendrobatidae; genus Oophaga; species Oophaga sylvatica. The sequence continues at coordinate 28,830,535 of JARQOD010000004.1, forward strand.
ATCCTCAAACGCATTTGTGGAGGAGGAGGGTTTAGCTGACAATCTAACGTTTAACAATCACATATACTCAGCCCACGTCACTCAGCTATTCTGTAGAACACGCTAATTACTATAGTCAAATACCTCTTAAAGGAACGCTGCTGGTAAAATTGACATTTTGGGCCTGACCTCTCGGTTTGGCATTATGCATCAGCCCCTTCAGGCCCGGCAGTAGTTCTAAGCCAATCAGTTTAGTGCACAATGTTCATTGAAGGTCAGCAAACACTGCTTCTTATTCCTTATCAGGGACTGGTGTACTCACCAATATGGACCAGAGTTTCCGGTTAACTTTGGAGACATTTCTTAAAGAGAACCTGTCACCATAAAAATGCAGCGTAATCTGCTGACACCATGTTTTAGAGCAGGAGAGCGGAGGAGACTGATATACAGCTTTGTGACAATAGATTCCCTATAAAATGGGTTTTAATCATGTAAACTTCTGCCCTTTCTGGGATTTTTGTTCTGACTCTCCCTACTCTATAACATGGTGCCTGCAGATTAAAATGCATTTTCATGGTGACAGGTTAACTAAGTGAATGTACTTGGGGCTAAAAATCATTTTTGCATTTGGGCGTCATTAAAAAAATGTGCACATTTTGGGCTTTTTCAAGTTTTGTGTTTACTTTCAATTAAGTGGACGTCTGTGGTCATAAATCAGTCAAGAGGACCTTTTACATCGGTGGCATCAAGCATTCCCTGGAAGAGTGAACAAGCTGCCGATCACCGGAATAATGAGCAAAACGCTTGTTTACCAGGTGAAATGAGCTTTTCGTTGGCTTAAAATAATCATTGTGCTCGCCAAAACAAGACGCACTTGCAGAGAATATTCGGAAACAAATGGGTTAACCTGCGCTGCCTTCGAAAGACGATGAGAAGACAGGAATCCAAGTAATGTGGTTTATTTGTCAACGCGTTTCGAAGTTTAAAACGTCATCAGGACATCGTGTTTTCTCCTGATGAAGTTTTAAACTTCGAAACGCGTTGACAAATAAACCGCATTACTTGGATTCCTGTCTTATCATATCACAGGCAGTGCAGGTTCACCCATGTGTTTCAGGTGAGCACGATTGTGCAATTTTATGTACACAATTTACCCAGATAAGACCCTACTGCGCTTTAGAATTCTGCAGAGAATAACGACATGCTGTGCTTTACTTTACATTCAGTATCATCAGGGGTGCAATATTTATAGGGCGTTTTTATTGCATCACAAAAGTAATGCTAAGGCTATAAAATACTTTGGTTGTACAACGTGACGATCGGAAAGCCCGCCGGCCACATTGGTAGGCAGCATTATGAATGTGGTGACGTTAAGACAGTGGATAAAAATCCAAACCTGCTATAATGTGCGTTTGTCTATGCCAGCAAAAATTTGGAAGCCGTCTACAACTTCGATGTGTCTATAATGTTTTTCTCTTACTACTTAATATTGCACACCGTAAATAACGCAACTTGTAGGCAGACCGCAAAATAAGACCTAGACAAGTTGCACGATTTTTTTTTTTTTTTTAATGTGCAAGCCCAGCTGGAAAGTGTGACTAATCCTATAAAAAACCTTTTCATATGTTAAAGCCCCTTAGAAGCCATGTTAATTTGTGGGAATATGGGTTTTGAGACCCCCATTGATCAATCATTTCACCAGGCAAAAGTGCTCAGTAATGATGAGCGAACGTTTTTGGTGTGTTCAAAAATACGTTCGCGTCCCAGTGCCCGTCGACAGGCACAACACATGCAGGAATTGCCCGTTTGTTACACACTCCCTGCGTGCGTTGCAGAAGTCCAATAGCTGCGAAACATGCCGCTGCGGGGACCCAAACAGATTTTTCGAGCATCCCGAAAAGACACTGGATTAGCACAAGAGCATGCTCAGATAACACCTTACCCCAGCACGTTCGCTCATCACTAATATTGATCATATATGAGGATAAGTCGTGGGTGCTCAGATTTTATTGCTCAGATTTTACCCAAAAATAACGCTAAATTGTAGTCCCAGGTGTCAGAAATTTTTTTTTTTTAATTACTATGAAAAAAGATTGAACACAGAAAATTTACCCTGAATAGTGAATATTTTTTTTTGCTTTACTTCCCTTGACAGGATTTTGAGTTACCCAATAGTTCATTTCTATACGTCTATAGCCAAGCACAAAGAGAAGCATGGTGGGAGCTCAGGTGATGATTACACAGTTAGGCCGAGTTCACACACTGCAATGCCCGATATGGGTCTCCCTGCCCAAACTTAACATGTGAGTCCCTGAAGCTGTAGGTTTGGGTCGGGAGATTCAAGGTCAGTCTGTGAACCTGGCCTATGGGTCACCAGCAGAATGTTTTTTTAAAAAAAAAAAAAAAAAACTGGTCATACAAGAGTAGTAGCTCTCAACTTCCCTATACGCTAGTCATTCAGTACGGTGCTCACATAATGGATTTTTATGGAGCGCCATTTCAGGCGGGTTACAGGCAGGTGTACACCTTACACTGCGCCTGTAATAAGGGGTCAGGACCTCGCAGAACACCACAAATCAGTACAAACTAAAATGGGGCGAGTGTTTCAGTTTTTTTTTTCCTTCTGATGAGGAAGGGGGTGAAAAAGGACAATTAATTGGCATGCCCATGTTTTATTCTGACATGGTTCTAGGTGGTCAAGACTGCGACCCTCCCCCCCACCAAAAGAAAACCAAAAAACAAAAACCGGAATCTGCGCTTTTAAAAATGCAGAATGACAAGAGTGAAATAATTCAGCAAGCAAGACAACGATTCCCTGATGATGAAAGTGGTTCTACGAGAATAGCCAAATCGTCCGGCACTCATGAAATGTCACCAAGTCTGCACACACTGCGCACATGTAGTCACATTACGGTGGCCCCAGAAGGCCGGCAGCGATCTGAGCAGATCTCGCAGAGAGAAGGAAAGCGATCAGAGGACACCGGTTTAGCAGCTTCCCACTATGGATGTTACAAGTAATCTGTGAGTAAAAGTAACTGTACACCCATATCATGCATCTCTCCAATGCAGAAACTGCTTTTTAGACATTACTGGGGGGCACAAAACTGTCTGTTAACCCCTCACAGCCCTGTGTGTGAGATAGGCGGGCTAGGAAACCAGCAGGATGGTTCACTCTTCAAACAAATTGTTCTGCTCAGCGAAATCTGCTTCTCCCCCACCCACACAAATAGGAAACAATGCATTCCTGCAGCCTGGGCTAACGACACTGGAAGGCTCCCTCTACTTAATTCTTTACACTGGCCGGTGTCACTGAACACACAAGACTTGCAAGAAGAGACCCTCAGATCTATCTTCTTTACCATAAAACACAACAGCCAAGATCTTCACAGCCGGGTCTGAGCAGCCCAAAAACACTTTCCACACACAACCAATGTTTTATCACAAATTGGTGACCAGAGAGGAGAGACACCAGGTAGGCAGCAGCACGTACTAACACGTGCCAACCAGGAAAACGGCAAGATCACCTGCAAGAACGCAACAGCTTTTATTAGCCGACTGATAGAAACACAAGGTTTGGTTCACACATTCTAGAGGAAAATAAAGAAAAAAAGTTAAATCTGCAGTGATAATATTCTGCACATCCATGTAAGAATCCGCTCAGAGCCTATATGAGGTTTATTGAAACTTATTTAGTAATATCTACCTGTACGCTTTGTGCAAAAAAAAAAATAATTCAGTGCACGGGGAGTTTGTTGATTCAATTTTGGAGCGGAAAATCCAAATTTTGAGAAGTTTTGAGTTTTTGATGAGTTGCCCCTCAGTTTTCTCTCCAAATAGACTCTGCGCACATAGTAATTCTGTTATACAATGAGAGGGGAAATGGAGCCGGTCAGCAGAAAAAACACGCTATCAACCGGCAAATATGGGTTTAGGGAGAAAATGAACTTTATTCCCCCAGCAGCGTTCCGGTTTCAGTCACGGGGGCACTGGTTCCATCACCGCTCTGAGTATAGAGAGGAGGTTGTAACCGTGCCCCCCACTGACTGACAGCCAGTCCTATTGCAGAGCCAGTGTCAGTCAGGACCTGGGGTGCCGTCACAGCTGCCGTTCTCCATACATACTCAGAGCAGTGACTGAAACCGCGCCAAAATAAAATAGTCCTGGATAACCCACCTTAATCAAGGCTTTTACACTAGTTTTTGGCATCATACAGTATGTGCACACAATGCCTTTTTCAGGTTGGTTCTGCTCTGAAACCTGCCTGAAAAAGCACTTTGAAAAACGCAAAAAAAAATGAAAAAAGATATACTCACTAAATGAAAAACGGCTTGCTGTAAACATGGTCAGACTTTTTGAGCCTCCTTTTACCATCTGAGGTTTTGAAAGCAGCCACGTGGTTAAATAAAAAGTGACTGGACCATTCTTCAGGCAGCTTTTACACATAAAAGCACACACACACACACACACACACACACACACACACACACACACACTAGACCCCCCATACACATTAGCCGATAGGCCAAACCCACCTAAGTCTGCAGTTTCTGCCTATAAGTCCCAGGCTAACAGAGTTCCCTAAAGCCCCCCATCCATTAAGTAGCTGTCAGATGAATACAAATTCGGCAGAAGAGAGAGCTGCTGCCAGACATCTCTGGCGGAGTCTTATCTTTCAGACCTTTTTCACACATCAGTATTTTAATGCCTAAACCAGGAATGTCTCAAAACACTTTCCATTACAGTTTTTTAGTTCCTGGTCTTGGCATGAAAAAGACGAACCAAATTCTGATGTGTGAATGATGTCTTAAGGGTATGCCACACTAAGCGAGATCGCTAACGAGATCGCTACTGCGTCACCATTTATGACGCAGTAGCGATCTCGTTAGCGACTTAGCTGTTAGATTCCAAACACAACTCATCAGCGATCTGTATAACGACCTCTGCGGTCGTTGGGAAAACCTAGTCCCACCTGCGACGCTGGTGAAGTCGTTCATAAAGGGTGTCACACTCAGCGATTCAGGCTCACCAGCGGGACACCAACGACCAAAAAAACGGCTCAGAACATTCATGAGCGATCAACGACATCTCAGCAGGGGCCACATCGCCGCTACAGGTCACACACAGCTAAGTCGCTAACGAGATCGCTACTGCGTCAAATGGTGACGCAGTAGTGATCTCGTTAGCGATCTCGTTAGCGATCTCGCTTAAGGGTATGCCACACTAAACAACATCGCTAACGGGATCGCTAAAAAACGTCACTATTTAGCGATCCCGTTAGCGATGTTGTTGTGTGTGGCATCTGCCAGCGACGAGCTTCCTGCTGTGATCTCGCTCGTCGCTGGAATCGTTCCGGACCCTATTTTCTCGCCGGCGCTCCCGCTGGGTAAGTATATATCGCTGTGTGGCACCTTTTCTTAGCGATTTAGCGGTACTTTTGTACCGCTAAAGTCGTTAAGGAGATCGCTAACCGCGATAGCGTCCTTAACGATATCGCTAAATGTGGCCGACACTAGCGATATAGAAACAATCCCGCTAGCGATCTCATTAGTATGCAACGCTAACGAGATCGCTAGCGGGATTGTGTAGTGTGGCAGTACCTAGTGTGGCATACCCTTTAGGCCTCTATCACAGATCAGTTTTTTCCCCGTCAGGCGCGATGCGGCATTTTTTTTTTAAAAAAACGGATCCGATTGCGTTTAGTCCGTTTTCTGCCGGATCCGTAAGATTTTAATTCCGGCGGCCGGACAGGACGCATCATGTAAGGTTTTCTACTACTACTACTACTACTACTAAAAAAGTCAGGACGGCTCCAGCTAAAAAACAGATCCGGCACATACGTTTTTTTTACAATCTACGCCGGATCCGTCTTTTTAACAATTCGCCGAATTGTGCCTCATTGCAAAAAACTGATGTGTGAAAGAGGCCTTAGAGAACAAGATTGAAAATAAAAAGACTTGGGGCCATAATACAGATGCTGAAATGCAGCAAAATCATGGTGGTCTGAATAAGGCCTTAGGCTGCATTCACACAACAAACATATTGCTATTTTTAAACAGATTTTTCTGTTGAAGATATTACTTCAAAGCTCATATTGAAAAGTCTACTTGTATTTTTGTTTGTGGCAGTTTAAATACCTGCTGAGTATTTTTGCATATTTCTGACATTGTTTCATAGGCTTCAAAACAAAAAACACATACAAATGTAACAAACAGTGATGAGCGAGTGTGCTTGAATAATACTCAATAATATTGAGTATTTTCGGCATGCTCGAAAAAAAAAAATGCTTGGGTCGCCTCAGCCGACAGTCTCGTGGCTGTTCGACAGCCGAAACACATGCACGGACTGCCTAACAACCAGTCAATCCCTGCATGCGTCGAGCATTTTTTTCGAGCACGCCGAAATACTCGTTCTGGACATGAGCACGCCCCGATAACACCTTATCAGAGTACACTCGCTCATCACTAGTAACAGTCATACTAGAGAAACAACGCAAACACAAGACACAGAGCCTCAGCTATGAACACTGACAGTAACTGTCTTTGCTGCCATGGCAACAGAACTTTGATTCAAACTTCCCAGAGCAGTTTTGTTTTTTAAATGAAAGCAGAGCTGTGATTGGTTGCCATGGTCGAGCTTTGATTAGTTGCTATGGGAAACATTGGCCGGTTTCACAACTACGACCTGGTGTGCGACTGAGATGATGGTATTGATTTTAATTCCTCATTGCTTTCAAGACCTCTGCTTCCAGTCAATCAACAGAAAGTTTTATTGTTTACGTCCTGGAAATGTGACAATGGCACATGTACACTGCGAGCTAGAGGCAAAGACTCATCTTTTTACGATGTTGCTCAATCCTATGGGTCATAATGCCACAAAAAACATGCCATTTTCTCTTCCGGAAAAGGTCGATGCAGCAGAAAATACAAACACACTATATGGTCCAGCTACAAATGCATCGTATACAGTCGTCTGATGTAGATGCACAGATACAACGCTGTTCACACAGCTGATCAATCCTACCAGGAGCAGAGGGACTATGAGCACGTTAAATCTGAATAACTGCATAAAGAAAAGGGGGAAAGAAAGCAAAAACCAATGTATTACGGACCACCCCATCAATAGACCCCACGAACCGCTACAAGACCCTCACCCAGAGAGTATAATTGAGATGGCATCATGTACACCTGAGGAAGCTTGGACTCAGTAGTTATGAATAGAATAAAAACTGAGCTTGAAAGGCCAAGCTGCTGTATGCAGCCTTACATCACCAAGCACAAGGCGAAGCGTCAGATGTAGTAGTGAAAAGCAGTCGCCATTGGACGCTGGCAAGATAGAACATGTTCTGTGCAGTGACGGATCACACTTCTATATCTGCCTGTCTGATGTAGGCGTCTGGGATTGGCGACTAACGACACTAGCTGCCTGACTGCACCGCGTCAACTAGTAAATATTATTTGGAGGAGGCATCTCGCTATGGGGTAGTTTTTCCAAGAAGTCTAGTATAGATATAAAGCACACTGGAAGGCTCCTTCTAACAATGTATACTACTAGTCATTTCACTCTACTTACCCAGGCGCCCGGCAGAACACAATGCAGTGTTACTCTACACAATTTCCTGCCTTTAAAAAAAAAACTCTAAGGGAAAAGTCCTGTTGCGCAACAGGTGTCCTCAGGGCATTTGCAGTGGACGTCAGGATCAGGTTACAGCAAACCCTGCACCCTCACCCC
>JARQOD010000004.1:28839652-28962943 GCA_033576555.1 Oophaga sylvatica
GTGGGTATCAGCGTACTCAGGAAAAATTGCACAACAACTTTTGTGGTCCAATTTCTCCTGTTACCCTTGGGAAAATAAATAGGGGGCTAAAAAATCTTTTTTGAGGGAAAAAATTATTTTTTATTTTCACGGCTCTACGTTATAAACTTCTGTGAAGCAATTGGAGGTTCAAAGTGCTCACCACACATCTAGATAAGTTCCTTAAGGGGTCTAGTTTCCAGGGGGTTTCCACTGTCTAGACACATCAGGGGCTCTCCAAACGCGACATGGTATCAAGCCAATTCTGCGTTGAAAAAGTCAAACTGCGCTCCTTCCCTTGCAACCTCTTCAGTGCGCCCAAAAAGTGGCTTACCCCCACATATGGGGTATCGGCGTATTCAGGAGAAATTGCACAACAAATTTTGTGGTTCATTTTCTCTTTTAATACTTGTGAAAAAAAAAAATTTGGTTCTGAAATAAATTTTTTGCAAAAAAAGTAAAATGTTAATTTTTTCATTCCACATTGTTTCACTTCCTGTGAAGCAAGTAAAGGGTTAATAAACTTCTTGAATGTGGTTTTGAGCACCTTGAGGGGTGCAGTTTTTAGAATGGTGTCACTTTTGGGTATTTTCTATCATATAGACCCCTCAAAGTGACTTCAAATGTGATGTGGTCCCTAAAAAAAAATGGTGTTGTAAAAATGAGAAATTGCTGGTCAACTTTTAACCCTTATAACTTCATAACGAAAAAAAAAATTGTTTCCAAAATTGTGCTGATGTAAAGTAGACATGTGGGAAATGTTATTTATTAAGAAATTTGTGTGCCATATCTCTCTGATTTAAGGGCATACAAATTTAAAGTTTGAAAATTGCTAAATTCTCAAAATTTTCGCCATATTTTTTTTTCATAAATAAACTTAAGACATACAATATGTCACAAAAAACAAACTCAGAATCAGCGGGATTCGTTACAGCGTTCCAGAGTTCTAACCTCATAAAGTGACAGTGGTCAGAATTGTAAAAATTGGCCCGGTCATTAAGCTGCAAATTGGCTCTGTCACTAAGGGGTTAGTGAATACGGAGGCCACTGTGCTCTTAAGAACCTTGAGTGCTGCAGAAATTCTTTTGTAACCTTGGCCAGATCTGCGCCTTGCCACAATTCTGTCTCTGAGCTCCTTGGCCAGTTCCTTTGACCTCATGATTCTCATTTGGTCTGACATGCACTGTGAGCTGTGAGGTCTTATATAGACAGGTGTGCGCCTTTACAAATCAAGTCCTATCAGTTTAATTACACACAGCTGGACTCCAATGAAGGAGTAGAACCATCTCAAGGAGGATCACAAGGAAATGGACAGCACGTGACTTAAATATGAGTGAGCAAAGGGTCTGAATACTTATGACCATGTGATATTTTAGTTTTTCTTCTTTAAAAAAATTTGCAAAAATTTCTACATTTGTTTTTTTTCTGTCAAGATGGAGTGCAGAGTGTACATTAATGAGAAAAAAATGAACTTTTTTGTATTTACCAAATGGCTGCAATGAAACAAAGAGTGAAAAATTTAAAGGAGTCTGAATACTTTCCATACCCACTGTATATATATTGTACATACAGTCATGGCCAAAAGTTTTGAGAATGACACAAATATTAATTTTTACAAAGTCTACTGCTTCACTTTTTCTAATGGCAATTTGCATATACTCCAGAATGTTATAAAGAGTGATCAGCTTAACAGCAATTACTTGCAAAGTCAATATTTGGCTAGAAAATGAACTTTATCACCCAAAACACATTTCAACATCATTGCAGCCCTGCCTTAAAAGGACCAGCTAACCTCTTTTCAGTGATTGCTCCATTAACACAGGTGTGGGTGTTGATGAGGACATGGCTTGAGATCAATCTGTCATGATTAAGTAAGAATGACACCACTGGACACTTTAAAAGGAGGCTGGTGCTTGGCATCATTGTTTCTCTTCTGTTAACCATGGTTATCTCTAAAGAAACACGTGCAGTCATCATTGCAATGCACAAAAATGGCCTAACAGGGAAGAGTATCGCAGCTAGAAAGATTGCACCTCAGTCAACAATCTATCGCATCATCAAGAACTTCAAGGAGAGAGGTTCCATTGTTGCCAAAAAGGCTCCAGGGCGCCCAAGAAAAACCAGCAAGCGCCAGGACCGTCTCTTAAAATTGTTTCAGCTGTGGGATTGGGCTACCAGCAGTGCAGAGCTTGCTCAGGAATGGCAGCAGGCAGGTGTGAGTGCATCTGCACGCACTGTGAGGCGGAGACTCTTGGAGCAAGGCCTGGTCTCAAGGAGGGCAGCAAAGAAGCCACTTCTCTAAAGAAAAAACATCATGGACAGACTGATATTCTGCAAAAGGTACAGCCAGTGGACTACTGAGGACTGGGGTAAAGTTATTTTCTCTGATGAATCCCCTTTTCGATTGTTTGGGACATCAGGAAAATGCCTCATTCGGAGAAGACAAGGTGAGCGCTACCACCAGTCTTGTCTCATGCCAACTGTTAAGCATCCTGAAACCATTCATGTGTGGGGTTGCTTCTCAGCCAAGGGAATCGGCTCTCTCACAGTCTTGCCAAAAAACACAGCCATGAATAAAGAATGGTACCAGAATGTCCTCCAAGAGCAACTTCTCCCAACCCTCCAAGAGCAGTTTGGCCATCAACAATGCCTTTTCCAGCATGATGGAGCACCTTGCCATAAAGCAAAGGTGATAATTAAATGGCTCAGGGAACAAAACATAGAGATTTTGGGTCCATGGCCTGGAAACTCCCCAGATCTTAATCCCATTGAGAACTTGTGGTCAATCATCAAGAGACGGGTGGACAAACAAAAACCTAAAAATTCTGACAAAATGAAAGCATTAATTGTGCAAGAATGGACTGCTATCAGTCAGGATTTGGTCCAGAAGTTGATTGAGAGCATGCCAGGGAGAATTGCAGAGGTCCTGAAGAAGAAGGGTCAACACTGCAAATATTGACTTGCTGCATTAACTCATTCTAACTGTCAATATAAGCTTTTGTTACTCATATGTTTGCAATTATTATATTTCTGTCTGTGATAAAAAACATCTGTCAAACACACATAAAAACCAGGGGCAGCAGATCATGTGAAAATATAATATTTGTGTCATTCTCAAAACTTTTGGCCATGACTGTACATAATAAGAATTTTTTTCTATAGCACTTACAGACAATAGACATTTCAGCATAACAATAAACACATAGATCAAAAGAGATACCAAGAGGAATGAGGACCCTGCTCACAAGCTTACACAATCTATGAGCAAAAGGGGAGACACGGAAGTTGGATGGTAACAATTGCTTTCATTGGTCGGACCAGCCATAGTGTAAGAATCGGGTGTACATGTAATGTTGCATGAACCGGTTATCAGCTTAAGTATTAACAGTACAGACACAGAGGGCTATTAAATGCATAAAGCGGGTGAGAACATGATACGAGGAACCTGATTATGGTAAAAGATTTTGAATGGGCCACACAGGGATAGTTAGGTTAATGCATTGAGGTGGTAGGCCAGTCTGAACAAATACGTTTTTAGCGCATGCTTAAAACTGTGGGAATTGGGGATTAATCATATTAACCAGGGTAGTACATTCCAAAGAATTGGCGCAGCACGTGAAAAGTCTTGGAGACGGGAGTGGGAGGTTCTGATTATTGAGGATGTTAAGCTCATGTCATTGGTAGAACGGAGGGCACGGGTAGGGTGGTAGGCTGAGACAAGAGAGCAGATGTAGGGTGGTGCTGAGCCAAGGAGTGTTTTGTGGGTGAGCGTGATAAGTTTTTACTGGATTCTGGAGTGGATGGAAACAAGTGTAATGACTGGCACGATGTAGAGGCATCGGTGTAACGACTGGTGAGAAATATGATCCTGGCTGCAGCATTCAAGACAGATGCGCACGCACGCACGCACACACACGTACACACAGATACACACAGATACAGACGCATACATATATTGTACATACATACAGAGATGCACACACAGACACACATTTATACACATGTACATACACACATATTTATGACCTCAGGTGTGCAGATGAGCCTGGAGCAGGTCAGCCATACAGTGCAGGGATCAGCTGTGGAGGGCTGAAGACCCCACTGTGGGGGATGGGGACACAGAGCAGGGAGGATTACTTCTCCCTGCTGCAGCCCTGCTCTCCCATGCTGTGAGCCTCCTCCCCACCCTCTTCTCTCCTCTGTGAGGAGACGCAGCAGCCGCTGGACATAGAAGAGTGGAGAGAGCAGAACACACGGTACATCCTGCTCTTCCTCCACTGCTGCCCCTGTGCTGTGTGCCTGGGCCCCTGACTCCAGCTGACTATCACCATCGGGACGCCATGCAGGACAGATGACAGCCAGTGAGCGCTCTCCTCTCCTCAGTCTCTGATGAGGAAAGCGTTCACTCAGCGTCTCTTGGAAACAGTCTTTTTTTTTTCCTAACTTTATGTGGTCACATTGCGGCTAGCCAATCAGGGCAAAGGAAACACCTACAATGTCCTGACACAACGGCTTGTATCATTGGCTGCTGAAATCACATGTCCCTCTCCATATAAATAGCGGACATCTTGTTTTAGTGCCATTTTGACACTGTGACAGCACAGAGAGGCTGCTCCTGACGCTCGCACTGTTACTGACAAGATTTTAGCTAGTTAGCTAGGCGGTTGTATAGCTGTCACATAGTGTAGCTAGCTAGTGTCCAGTGTGGCTGTAAAATGTACCTTCCGGAATTTTTTTTTGTTTTTGCCTACTGAGGTTCTTAGACAAAGCCGGCAGGCACATGTCCTACAAGTGTGTTGTGCACTGCTTCTATTGTGCTCCATGCACGAGTATAGCATTCTAAATAATATATTTTCGCTAGCTAAATGTGAAACAGCCTGCTGTATCCCACCTTGTCATTTAGCGCTGTGGTGATATGAAACTGCAAACCTAACGCGCATTAAAAAAAAAAAAAAATTTCTGTTGCTGAATGTGATACAGCCCGCCGTATCACACATTGTAATTTTTATGGCGGTGTTATGAAGCTGTCTGCAGACCTCAAGCACATTAACCCCTTAGTGACAGCTAATTTGCAGCTTAATGACCATGTACATTTTTACAATTCTGACCACTGTCACTTTATGAGGTAATAACTCTGGAACGCTTCAACGGATCCCGCTGATTCTGAGATTGTTTTTTCGCGACATATTGTGCTTCACGTTAGCAGTAAAATTTCTTCGAAACGACTTGCGTTTATGAAAAAAACGGAAATATGGCGAAAATTTTTAACATTTTGCAATTTTTAATTTTTATGCCCTTAAATCAGAGATATTATTATTATTTATTTCTATAGCACCATTGATTCCATGGTGCTGTACATGAGAAGGGGTTACATACAAATTACAGGTATCACTTACAGTAAACAAACTAACAATGACAGACTGATACAGAGGGGAGAGCACCCTGCCCTTTCGGGCTTACATTCTACAGGATTGTGAGGCAGGAGACAGTAGGTCGGGGGTTGCAGCAGTTCCGGTGTTGGTTGAGGCAATATCTCCGGTAGTGGTGAGGAGGCAGCAGGGTCATTGCAGGCTGTAGGCTTTCCTGAAGAGATGGGTTTTCAGGTTCCGTCTGAAGGATCCGAATGTGTTTGATAGTCGGACGTGTTGGGGCAAAGAATTCCAGAGGATGGGGGATATTCGGGAGAAGTCTTGGAGGCAGTTGGGTGAGGAGCGAATAAGTGTGGAGGAGAGAAGGAGGTCTTGGGAGGATCGGAGATGACGTGAGGGAAGATATCGGGAGATTAGTTCAGAGATATAAGGAGGAGACAGATTATAGATGGCCTTGTAGGTCAGTATTAGTAATTTGAACTGGATACGCTGAGGGAATGGGAGCCAATGAAGAGATTTGCAGAGGGGAGGAGTAGCGAGGAGAGAGGTGAATTAGTCGTGCAGCAGAGTTAAGGATGGACTGGAGAGGTGCGAGGGAGTTAGCAGGGAGGCCAGAGAAAAGGGTGTTGCAGTAGTCGAGGCGGGAGATGATGAGGGCGTGCACAATCATTTTAGTAGATTGAGGGTTGAGGAAAGGACGGATTCTTGAAATATTTTTGAGCTGAAGGTGACAGGATGTAGAAAGAGCTTGGATGTGCGGTTTGAAGGACAGGGCAGAGTCAAGGGTTACTCCGAGGCAGCGGACTTCTGGTACGGGGGAAAGCGTGATGTCGTTAATTGTGATAGATAGGTCAGGTAAGGAAGATCTGTGGGATGGGGGAAAGATTATGAGTTCAGATTTGTCCACATTGAGTTTGAGGAAGCGGGAGGAGAAGAAGGAGGATATGGCTGATAGAACTCCGGGATTCTGGATAGCAGAGAGGTGATGTCTGGGCCAGAGAGGTAGATCTGAGTGTCATCAGCGTAAAGGTGGTACTGGAATCCGTGGGACTTTATGAGTTGCCCCAGGCCAAGTGTATAGATTGAGAAGAGTAGGGGTCCTAGAACAGAGCCTTGGGGACTCCAACGGAGAGAGGGTGGGACGAGGAGGTAGTGTGTGAGTGGGAGACGCTGAATGTGCGGTTGGAAAGGTATGAGGAGATTCAGGATAGGGCGAGGTCCTTGACGCCAAAGGAGGAAAGAATCTGTAGTAGAAGGCAGTGGTCAACTGTGTCAAAAGCAGAGGACAGGTCAAGAAGCAGGAGTATAGAGTATTGTCCGTTTGCTTTGGCTGTAATTAGTAATTTTGGTCAGGGCTGTCTCAGTGGAGTGATGGGGGCGGAAACCAGATTGTAGAGTGTCAAAGAGCAAGTTAGAAGAGAAGTGGTAGGAAAGCTCAGCGTGGACATGCAGCTCCAGGAGTTTGGAAGCGAATGGGAGCAGCGATATTGGGCGATAGCTGGACATAGCGGTTGGGTCGAGGGTTGGCTTTTTAAGGATAGGCGTGATTGTGGCATGCTTGAAAGCAGAAGGGAAGGTACCGGAAGTTAGTGATAGGTTGAAGAGGTGGGTTAGGGATGGAATAATAGTGGTGGTGAGGTTGGGGAGGAGGTGGGTTGGGATGGGGTCAAGTGCACAGGTTGTGAGGTGCAATTTGGAGAGAAGACAATTAAGCTCCCCTTCAGTTATATTGGAGAGGGAGGTTATGGGGTTAGGGCATTGGTCTGGTATACAAAGGGGTTGTGGTGGTTGAACAATGAAGACTTGCCTTGTTTGGTCAATCTTATTTTTGAAGTGTGTGGCAATTCACACAAAATACTTAATAAATAAAGTTTCCCACATGTTTACATCAGCACAATTTTGAAAACAAATTTTTATTTTTGTTAGGAAGTTATAAGAGTTAAAAGTTGACCAGCGATTTCTAATTTTTACAACAAAATTTACAAACCATTTTTTTAGGGACCAACTCACATTTGAAGTCACTTTGAGGAGTGTACATGACAGAAAATACCCAAAAGTGACAATTCTAAAAAACCGGATTACTTACGGGTAATGCTTTTTTATAGAGTCCACGACAGCACCCACTGAGAGAGGGGATCCGCCCCTAGGAACAGAAAACCTAAAGAGAGATAAAAGGGGCGGCCCCCCTCGCTCCTTAGTTGGATTACAGAGAATGAGAGGAACCGCCACACAAGTTTCAGTTAAATTGCTCCGTAATACATTTAAAGTATATATACATATTTACACTCATAAGCTATGTACAGCCATCTATATACAATTGACCTCTCACCCACCGGAATGCACCGTGTGTAAGGCCTCTTTCACACATCTGTTTTTTGCAATCAGGCACAATCCAGCGAATTGTTTAAAAGACGGATCTGGCGTAGATTGTAAAAAACTGATGTGCCGGATCCGTCCTGACCTTTTTTGCCCGAAGTAGTAGTAGAAGAAGTAGCAGTAGTAGAAGAAGTAGTAGTAGAAGAAGAAGTAGTAGTATAGAAGAATGTAGTAGTAGAAGTAGTAGTATAGTAGTAGTAGTAGTAGTAAGAAGTAGTAGTAGAAGTGGGTAGAAGAAGTGTAGTAGGTAGAGTAGTAGAATGAAGTAGTAGTAGTAGTAGTTTTCCAGAATCCGGATCAGTCTTTTGCCGGATTGCACAAAAGACTGATCCGGTACCATAGACTTCTATTGTTTCCGGACGCCTGATGCGCCGCTTCAGGCGCTGTCAGGGGTTTCCGGCACAAAAAAAAACTTTACATGATGTGTTCTGTCCGGCCGCTGGAATTAAAATCTATGACGGATCCGGCAGAAAACGGACTAAATGCAATGACATGCGTCGCGATCCGGCGCTAATGATAGTCAATGACCAAAAAAACGCATCCAGCGGTTTAAAAAAACGGATCTGTTTTTTTAAAAAAGCGCCGGATCGCGCCTTACGGCAAAAAATGGATGTGTGAAAGAGGCCTAACTAAAACTAAAGGAGGGAAGTGAGTGGGTGCTGTCGTGGACTCTACAAAAGAGCATTACCGGTAAGTAATCCGTTTTTTTCTCTTCGCCATGACAGCACCCACTGAGAGATTTTCAGAGACAATTACCTGGGAGGGACCACCGTGTCAAGAACTGATCTACCAAAGACTAAGTCCGTCGAAGAAAATAAGTCTAGCCTATAGTGGCTATAGAAGGTAGAAGGTGAAGACCAGGTTGCGGCCTTACATATAAGGTTAATCGGGATGGCCTCACTCTGGGATTTGGGAGGCTTTTTATAGCCTCATTGTGGGGCCATCCTCTGTCGCTTATACTGTGACCCTTGGCCGAGTGTGTGTGACCCTGTTGTGCTTGTGCCAGTGCTTTGTGCCTGTGCTACGTTCTGTTTGTCTGGTTCTGATTTGGCTGTGTCCCTGATTTGAGTTTTGCCTGTCCCTTTTGTACTCTGCTGCCCTCTACGTGTATGACCCTTGGCTACGTTCTGACTCCGCTCTGCCTGCTCCTCTTGTATTTCGTCGCTCTCTACGTGTATGACCCTTGGCTACGTTCTGACTCCGCTCTGCCTGCTCCTCTTGTACTTCGTCGCCCTCTATGTGTATGACCCTTGGCTACGTTCTGATTATCCGTTCGGTATATGCCCCTTGGTAACTGTGTCCCGTAGTTACCCTTCTAGGAGTTTTCCTTCACCTCATAGCTCTCTGGAGCTTAGGCCACGCCCACTAGCAGTCACGTGCCTGCAGGTCCTTTGCTCTGAAGCATTCTCTATCTGCTACTGCTGACTCTCAGAGACGTGTGGCCGGCTCCGCCCACTAGCAGTCACATGTGGAAGGTCCTGTTACTGAGAAACACACGTCATCTCTGCTGCGGCTCTCCTACAGGTATCTTTGGGCATAGTTTGTTCACTAAGGACACACACACTGGCTCAGTGAGCAAGTGCAGTGCGGTGTACCTGACAGATAACGGTCATGTGGGGCAGGCCGGACATAGACCTGTTCGCCACAAGGGACAACAGGCAGGTCGAAAGGTTCGCTTCATTATACAAGACGGACAATCCAGACATACTCAACGCTTTGCAGACCCCGTGGACATTTCGCCAGGCCTACGCCTTTCCTCCAATGATACTATTACCAATTGTCATCCGAAAGATAAGGGAGGAAGGAGCGAGAGTAGTCTTAATAGCCCCATTCTGGACCAAGAGGACGTGGTTCTCATGGCTGAGGGCCATGTCGGTCTCCGACCCATGGATCCTCCCTTGGGACCAGGACCTTCTCTCGCAAGGACCCTTCTATCACCCACAGGTCAAAGGCTTGCGCCTCACGGCCTGGAATTTGAAAGGCAGCTATTAAAGCTAAGAGGATTTTCAGATAGTTTGATTGATACCCTTTTACATTTACATAGCAGAAAGGAGGCCACGACTAAAATATATACCAGAAATTTCTAACCTTTCAATCAGCAGGCCTATCAAGCGAAGTACCTATCCGAGCTATCTTAGAATTCCTGCAGAAAGGGCGTGAGTTGGGGCTGTCAGTTAATACACTGAAAGACCAAGTTTCTGCTCTAGGAGCCTTGTATGCTCATGACATGGTGAGCAATAGATGGTTAGCTCGGTTTATCTCAGCCTGCCTGCGAGCAGACCCAGTCCATATACCGCAGGTGCCACCTTGGGACCTAAACTTAGTCTTAGATCCCTTAACGGAAGCCCCATTTGAACCCTACCATTCAGTCTCAATCAAATATGCCTCATTAAAGACCGCTTTACTAATAGCCTTGGTATCGGCAAGGAGAGTGAGTGATCTCCAGGCCCTATCAGTAGATCCTCCCTTCTTGTCAGTATTCCCTGACAGGATAGTGTTGAAAACAGACCCGTCCTATCTCCCTAAAGTGGCGACTAAATTTCATAGGTCTCAAGAAATCTACATTCCCTCCTTTTATGATAACCCCACATCACCAAAGGAAAAAAGATTTCACGCCTTAGACGTAAAGAGGGCCGTCTTAGCATATTTGGACAGGACTAGACCCTGAAGGCAGAGCGGGGCTCTCTGTGTCTTTTCAGGGTAACAGGAAGGGGTCAAAAGTCACGAGAGGCACGCTGTCTCGATGGATCAGAGACGCGATGGCACTGGCATATTTAGCAAAAGGGAAAGACCCACCGCAGGGTGTGAAGGCACATTCCGCACGGGCCATATCTTCCTCCTGGGCTGAGAGAGCAGATGTCCCGGTTAACCCTAAAACCACCTAATCCCAGAAACTCAGCAGACCATGACATTATCATTCTGAAGATTCAACGGCTGAGCACCCACTCCCCTGATGTAGGGTATGGTGACTGAGAAAATCTGCTTTGACATTGTCTATCCTTCTGACGTGCAGGGCTGACAGGGACAGGAGATGTCTTTCTGCCAAATTTAAAATCTTTTCGCGATAAACATGAGAGTCATTGATCGTGTACCTCCTTGGTGGTTTAGGTATGCCACGGAGGTGATGCTGTCCGACTGAATCCTTGTATGAGTCCCTTGCAGCTGCGGAAGAAAGTTACATATGGCGTGACATATAGCTTTTAGCTCACTCATGTTTGACGAGTCATCCGCTTCTGATCTAGACCACCGTCCCTGAACCATACTTTCCTCTAAATGTGCTCCCCACACTAAGGGGCTGGCATCTGTAGTTACTATATTTGAGGGGACCACTACCCAAGGGACTCCTCCCGAGAGATTATTTGGATTCAGCCACCAGGTCAGGTAACTAATTACTTCCGACGGTAGGAACATTATGCCGTCTAACTGTCCCTGTAGTCTCTCTTTGTCATGTATAGTGTACAGTTCCTATAGCGTCTTGTGCTTGGGTGTGAGGAAAACACAGGAGACATAGGTTGAAATGAAATGACTTGTATTACTTTATACAAGCATGCTGAAAAGTTCACACAGTTTGCAGGAACAGCGACAGGAGACACAGCATGCCAGAGTAACTTCAAGCACTACAATAAATCTCCAAAGCAGGTTCAGGATCTCTTCTCTGTACCGTAATTCCTCTGCAAACATGGATTCACCAAACAGCAGGTTTCCAGAGTCCAAAAGTGTTCCAAGGTTCCTCAGTAGGGAATAGCTGGAGTACAAGTCCAAGGTTTCAGGAGTCAGGTCACAGACTGACTGAGGCTTGATTCAGGAGCACTGATTGTTCAGCTGAGGCTGCTTAAGAAGCAAGAGGGAAGAATCAGGGCGGGAACATGAAAACTGGAAACTCCATATTAACTGAGGGCAAGAGCTGCAGAAAGACAGAAAGCAAAATGGCCGACGGAAAACTGAGTTTCAAGGAACATGTCAACAGAGACAAAGAACCTTACATTACTCCCCCCTTAGGGACAACCTCCGGATGACCTCAGACCAGGCTTGTCAGGGTACCTCTGATGAAACTGGCGGAGCAGGCGAGGAGCATTTACATTATTGACTGGTTCCCATGAGTTGTCCTCCACTGGGTAGCCCTGCCATTTAATCAAATATTGCAACTGATTTCTGTACAACCTGGAATCTAGAATCCTTTCCACCATAAATTCTTCCTGACCATCGACCAGCACTGGGTCAGGGCAAGGAGAAGAACGTCCAGGAAACGTATTGGGTGTTGCAGCCTTTAGTAGGGATACATGAAAGACAGGGTGGATTCTCATAGTTCTGGGCAGTTGAAGATGACATGCAACAGCACTTATAATCTTATTGATCTTATAAGGTCCAATGTACTTATGTCCCAATTTAGACGATGGAATCTTTAATTTAAGATTTCTGGTTGACAGCCAGACCAAATCTCCTACCTTGAAAGCTGGTGCAGGTTTACGAAATTTATCTGCTGCTTTCTTGTACCTTTCCTGAGCCAATTCTAGATTTTCCTTTAGAAGATCCATATTCTTTTGTAAAGAAGTGATTCTTTCAGCCACTGCCGGCAAGGGCGTATCTATGGGAAATCGAGGAAGAATGTTAGGATGATAACCTAGATTGGAGTAAAAAGGAGACTGCTTAGTGGAGGCGCTCTGAGAGTTGTTATAAGAGAATCAGCCAGTGGAAGTAGATCCACCCAATCATCCTGTAGGTGGCAGATAAAACAGCGGAGATACTGCTCCAGGGTCTGATTGGTTCGTTCTGTCTGTCCATTAGTCTGGGGATGAAAAGCAGAAGAAAGGTTTACTTTAATGTCCAATGCTGCACAGAAATTTTGCCAAAACCTTGAAGTGAATTGCACCCCTCGATCCGAAATGACCTCATCCGGTACTCCATGTAAGCGAAACACATTCTTAATCATCAAGTCTGATGTCTGTTTTGCAGTGGGTAAGCCGACACAAGGGATAAAATGAGCTGCCTTTGTTAGACGGTCAACCACCACTAGAATGGTGTTCTTCCCTTGAGAGGTTGGTAACTCCACAATGAAGTCCATAGAAATGGATCCCCACGGGCGGGACGGGGTGGGAAGAGGTTGCAACAGACCAGTTGGTGAGGAGCGAGGTGTTTTGCATCTTGCACAGACTTCACATGAAGTGACATAGTTTAAGACATCTTTCCTGTAAGTGGGCCACCAAAAGAAACGAGAAAGAAATTCTTGTGTCTTTAGAATTCCCCTATGCCCGGCTATCTTGGAATCGTGGATGAGTTGCATTACTCTCAATCTGACTGTTTCAGGTATATACAGACGTTGTCCCTGAATCCACACACCATTCTTAAAGACAAGACTTACGTCCCTTGGGGGTTGAGCCAACAAAGAATCCGCATGGTATGCTTCCTTGATGTCCTTAAGTAGGTCTTGATTATGAATCACTCCCAGGAATCTAGAGTCAGGAAGAATAGTCTTAGGAGGAGTAAGTGGACGTGTCTCTGCTGAATGAATCCTAGAGAGTGCATCAGCCTTTCCATTGCGCGATCCTGGTCTATAAGAAATGACAAAATTAAATTGGTTTAGGAAAAGATTCCAGCGAGCCTGGCGAGGAGTCAGGCACTTAGCCGACCTGATAAATTCAAGGTTACGATGGTCTGTCAGGACGACTATTTGCTGTGCAGCTCCCTGAAGAAGGTGTCTCCATTCCTTGAAGGCGGCAATAATGGCCAACAATTCTCTATTGCCCACATCGTAGTTCCTCTCAGCCGAAGACAACTGCTGGGAAAAGAAGGCACAGGGATGCAAGACATTCTTCTCACCTGTTCTCTGAGAGAGTATAGCTCCAACGGCACAGTCTGAAGCATCCACCTCTATTATGAAGGCAAGCTCGGGGTTGGGATGTACTAAGATAGGTGCGGTGGTAAATTTATCCTTTAAACAGGAAAATGCTTCCTGAGCTTGCGGGGTCCAGGAGAACCTAGACTGTTTCCGGGTAAGTTGGGTGATAGGTGACACTACCTCAGAAAAATTCTTAATGAAACGTCTATAGAAGTTGGCAAACCCGATGAAACGCTGCACCTCCTTCACATTTCTAGGAATTGGCCAATCCTTGATGGCTTGGGTCTTGCTTCCATCCATACTAATCCCTTGCGTAGATAGTACATACCCCAGAAATTGAATTTCGGTCCTATGGAATTCACATTTTTCAAGTTTGATGTAGAGATGGTTTTGTCTTAGGCGTTCTAAGACCATTCTCACATGTCCATGATGTTCCTCTGTGGAGTTAGAAAAAATTAGAATATCATCCAGATAAATCACCACAAATGTATCTAGGAGATCCCTGAAGATATCATTCACGAAGTGTTGGAAAGTGGCTGGGGCGGTACTCAGACCAAAAGGCATAACTAGATATTCAAAGTGTCCATAGCGTGACCTGAAAGCAGTCTTCCATTCATCCCCAGGTCTAATACGGATCAAGTTATAGGCCCCACGGAGATCCAGTTTAGAGAAAATTTTGGCATGCCGCACTCTCTCCAACAACTCAGGGATTAAAGGCAA
This sequence comes from Oophaga sylvatica, assembly GCA_033576555.1. NCBI lineage: Eukaryota > Metazoa > Chordata > Amphibia > Anura > Dendrobatidae > Oophaga > Oophaga sylvatica. The sequence goes on from JARQOD010000004.1 coordinate 28,853,972, forward strand.
TGGATAACGGTTTCTAATAGTAACCTTATTGAGTTCCCTATAGTCTATGCAGGGTCTCAGAGATCCATCTTTTTCTTCACAAAGAAGATGGGTGCACCTGGGGGAGATGAAGAGGGGCGTATGAAGCCCTTGGCTAAATTTTCGTCTATATAATCCTTCAAAGCTTTTAGCTCGGGCCCCGATAGGGGTAGATCTTACCAAAAGGTATCTCGGCTCCAGGCAATAATTCAATTGGACAATCATATGGACGGTGAGGAGGAAGCTGATCAGCGTTCTTCTTGTCACATAAATCCACATAGTCCTGGTATACAGCTGGTAGTTCAGGGACTGACATGGTTCCTTTAGGAACAGAGCAAGCTGAAACTCCTTGACTCATCTGTTTCTCCGGAAAGTGTAATTCCTTGGTCTCCCAGTTAATCGTAGGATTCTGCGCCTGCAGCCATGGTAGCCCTAGAATAATGGGAAAGTGGGGAGAAGAGATAAGCAAAAAAGACATTTTCTCCTGATGATCTTTACCCATAAGGACCCTCAAAGGCTCTGTTTCTTGATCCACTGGTCCAGAAGTCAGTAGAGAGCCATCCACAGTCTCCATCTGTACTGGAGTAGCCTTCTTCACTGAACGTATCCCCTGTTTCAGAGCAAAGGAGATATCCATAAAATTTCCACTTGCTCCTGAGTCGATCATAGCAGAGCTAGACACCCAGACTGAGTCAACCCAGAGTTTGATGGAAAGGAAGCAATGAGAATTGTTTTTTTACAACTCAGCTGGGACACCGCTGAGGAAACTTGAAAAATTGCAGCGTTTATACCGTCATCGTCCCCAGAACTAACAGAGTTTAAGTCCCGAGAAATCAAGATCTCTTGCAGCAGATCTCTCTGGAGCCTGAGGCTCGGACATGACAGAGCTCCTCTCGCAACACTCACAGTGAATGACTGCTGCAGTAGTCTTACGAGAACGGCTGGGGCAGTTTATAATGAAGTGCCCTGACTTACCACAGTAGAAACATAGATTTTCCTTTATACGATGTTCTTTGCGTGCATCACTAACCCGTCTTTGTAAAGAGTCCACCTGCATGGGTTCAGGTTCTGGTTCCATTGTGATCCTACTCAAAGGTTCCTTAGCTGAGGAGGGAGGTAGTAAAAGGTTAGTGCGATTATTTTCGAACATCTCTCTTGTCTGCATTCAGTCAGACGAGCATCAATACGGATACAATAGTTAATAAAGTCACCTAACGCAGTGGGAGGGTCGGCACGAGCAAGTTCATCCTTAATCAGTGGAGACAACCCTTTCCGAAAAATAGATTTTTTAGCGGAAGTGTCCCAAGTGGTATCAAGAGCCCATCTCCTGAAATCCAGGGCATATTCGGCTACTGAACGCTTACCTTGGCGCAAAGTTAACATGGCTGCTTCAGCTGTTGCACCTCGATTGGGGTCATCAAACACCTGCCCCATGGCTGAAATAAAAGCATCAAGGTGATTCAAACAATCATCCTCAGTCTCAATCAGAGGGTTTGCCCACATCAAAGCCTTATTGGTAAGCAACATGATTATAGTAAGCACTTTGGATCGTTCAGTGGGAAATTGTGAAGCATGTGCAGAGAAAAATAAATTGCATTGATTAATAAATCCCCTGAATTTCTCACGTTCACCGCCAAAACGAAAAGGAGGTAATTTGGGGATCCCAGAACTCGGGGTTATGGCAGGAGCCTGGGCTCGTTCCTCTAGAGCCTCAATCCTGGCTCGCAATTCCTGGGTAGTCTGTCCAAACACTTGCAAATTATGATTAGTGAGGTCCTGTAGGCTTGCAAAACGGGTTTTTATAGTCTGTATATCTGCAAGGATTGTATCAGTCACTCCGCAAAGTTCCTTTATGCGGGCCTCCATCTTCCAGATCTTTTAAGGCAGAAGTGCTGGAAGAGGAAAAAAAAAAAAAAAAACAATAGTGTTTACCTGTGGTAACACTCCAGAGTAAAATTTTAAGGGAATGCGCTCACCTGGAATGGTTGTGAGAAGTCACAACCACTGTCATCACATAAGGTATTAAACGGACATCTGATATCCACAGTCACAGCAGACACGGCTTTCCCAGACCCAGCAGACACTAAACATTGGCTCCTGAATCTTGTCATGTATAGTGTACAGTTCCTATAGCGTCTTGTGCTTGGGTGCGAGGAAAACACAGGAGACATAGGTTGAAATGAAATGACTTGTATTACTTCATACAAGCATGCTGAAAAGTTCACACAGTTTGCAGGAACAGCGACAGGAGACACAGCAGGCCAGAGTAACTTCAAGCACTACAATAAATCTCCAAAGCAGGTTCAGGATCTCTTCTCTGTACCGTAATTCCTCTGCAAACATGGATTCACCAAACAGCAGGTTTCCAGAGTCCAAAAGTGTTCCAAGGTTCCTCAGTAGGGAATAGCTGGAGTACAAGTCCAAGGTTTCAGGAGTCAGGTCACAGACTGACTGAGGCTTGATTCAGGAGCACTGATTGTTCAGCTGAGGCTGCTTAAGAAGCAAGAGGGAAGAATCAGGGCGGGAACATGAAAACTGGAAACTCCATATTAACTGAGGGCAAGAGCTGCAGAAAGACAGAAAGCAAAATGGCCGACGGAAAACTGAGTTTCAAGGAACATGTCAACAGAGACAAAGAACCTTACACTCTTCTTCTTCTAGGATGGCTCTCTGCAACCTCCTAGTATGAAGCTGGCCCACTGAACTGCAGGGATACATGAGGTCAAAGAGTCCAGCAAAGACATACCTTCTCTCAAGGATATTGTTGGACTATCTATTACGCGACGTACTTTATTAATTATGGATAATTTTTTCGCCTCCGGCAGCAGACATCTCTGACTTACTGAGTCCAGATGAAGGCCTAAGAATGTCTGACAGGTTACCGGGCGTAGCCTGGATTTTTCCCAGTTGATCAGCCAACCTAAAGTCTGTAAGGATGAGATTACATCAGACAGCCTGCGTTCACATTGGAGAAACGAATTCCCCACTATTAGAAGATCGTCCAGGTACCGGACTACCAGGGTATCTTTTACTCGTAAATGTGACATCACCTCCAGCATCAGTTTGGTGAAGACACGGGATGCCTTAGATAGCCCGAAGGGCATTGCCACAAACTGAAGATGACGAATCTGGCCCTCCAATATGACCGCCACTCGGAGGAAGCGTTGATGCGAGATATGTATCGGCAGATGGTAATACGCATCCTTGAGATCCACGACCGCCATGTAGCAACTGGGAAACAAAAGTTTTATGGCTGATCGTATAGATTCCATTTTGAAGGTTAGAGATCTCAAAAAGGTATTCAGCTTTTTTAACCCCTCTCTGCCATCAGACGTACTATTCCGTCCATGTGACCCTGGACCTAATTCCCATGGACGGAATAGTACATCATAGGCGATCAGCTGCGCTCCCGGGGGAGCGTAGCTGATCGCCGCCGGGTGTCAGCTGTATATCACAGCTGACACCCAGCACTATGTGTCAGGAGCGGTCACGGACCGCTCCCGGAACATTAACCCCTAGCACACCGCGATCAAACATGATCGCGGTGTGCCCAGGGCACAGGGGAGGATCGTGCAGGGTGGGGGCTCCCTGCGCGCCCCCCTGAGACCCTCAGAGCAGCGCGATGTGTCGCGCTGTTCCGAGGGTCCGTCCTCCCTCCAGGTCCCCGGATCCAAGATGGCGCCGGGGTCCTGCAGGGAGTCGGCTTCCTCAGTGCCTGCTAAGAGCAGGCGCAGAGGAAGCCTGCAGCGATGCCAGAGCGATCGCTGGTGTGACAGAGTGCTGTGCACACTGTCACACCAGCGATCTGCTAAAATACTGTGATGTCCCACCCTGGGACAAAGTAAAAAAGTAAAAAAAATAAAAATAAAAAGTGGTAAAAAAAATCATAAAAAAAAAAAAAATATTCCCCAATAAATTCATTTCTTCCTGTAAATAAAAAAAAAAAAAATAAAAGTACACATATTTGGTATCGCCGCGTCCGTAACGACCCCCCCTATAAAACTGTCCCACTAGTTAACCCCTTTAGTGAACCCCTTAAAAAAAAAAAAAAACTAAGCAAAAAATCAATGCTTTATCATCATACCGCCGAACAAAAAGTGGAATAACACGCGATCAAAAAGACAGATATAAATAAAGATGGTACCGCTGAAAACGTCATCTTGTCCCGCAAAAAACGAGCCATCATACAGCATCATCAGCGAAAAAATAAAAAAGTTATAGCTCGCAGAATAAAGCGATGCAAAAATAATGATTTTTTATATAAAATTGTTTTTATTCTATAAAAGCGCCAAAACATAAAAAAATGATATAAATGAGGTATCGCCATAATCGTACTGATCCGAAGAATAAAACTGCTTTATCAATTTTACCACACGCGGAACGGTATAAACGCCTCCCCCAAAAGAAATTCATGAATTGCTGATTTTTGTTCATTCTAACCTCCCAAAAATCGAAATAAAAAGCGATCAAAAAATGTCACGTGCTCAAAAATGGTACCAATAAACATGTCACCTCGTCACGCAAAAAATAAGACCTCACATGACTCTGTGGACCAAAATATGCAAAAATTATAGCTCTCAAAATGTGGTGATGCAAAAAACTACTTTTTGCAATAAAAAGCGTCTTTTAGCGTGACAGCTGCCAATCACAAAAACCCGCTATAAATAGTAAATCAAACCCCCTTTTATCACCCCCTTAGTTAGGGAAAAATAATAAAATTAAAAAAATGTATTTATTTCCATTTTCCCATTAGGGTTAGTGTGCGGCTAAAGTTAGGGTTAGGATTGGCGCTAAAGTTAGTATTAGGGTTATGGTTGGGATTAGGGTTAGGGGTGTGTTAGGGTTAGGTTTGTGGTTAGGGTTGGGACTAGGGTTAGGGGTATGTTGGGGTTAGGGTTGGAGTTAGAATTGGGGGGTTTCTGCTGTTTAGGCACATCAGGGGCTCTCCAAATGTGACATGGCGTCTGATCTCAATTCCAGCCAATTCTGCGTTGAAAAAGTCAAACGGTGCTCCTTCACTTCTGAGCTCTGCCATGCGCCCAAACAGTAGTTTACCCCCGCATATGGGGTATCAGCGTACTCTGGACCACAAGAGTTATTGTGCAATTTGTCCTATTTCTTCTGTTACCCTTGGGAATATAAAAAACTGGGGCGACAAAATCATTTTTGTAAAAAAAAAAAAATGATTTTTTTTTTTTTTTACGGCTGTATGTTATAAATTTTCTGTGAAGCACTTGGGGCTTCATAGCGCTCACCACACTTCTAGATAAGTTCCTTGTGGGGTCTATTTTCCAAAATGGGGTCACTTGTGGAGGGTTTCCACTGTTTAGGCGCATCAGGGGCTCTCCAAATGCGACATGACGCCCCCAGACCATTCCATCAAAGTCTGCAATCCAAAACATCACTACTTCCCTTCCGAGCCCAGACGTGCACCCAACAGTCGTTTTCTCACACATGTTGGGTATCAGCGTACTCAGGACAAATTGGACACAACTTTGGGTCCAATTTCTCCTGTTACCCTTGTGAAAATAAAATATTGGGGGCGAAAAAATCATTTTTGTAAAAAAAAAAAAGATTTTTTATTTTTTACAGCTGTACGTTATAAACTTCTGTGAAGCACTTCGGGGTTCAAAGTGCTCACATACTTCTAGATAAGTTCCTTGTGGGGTCTATTTTCCAAAATGGGGTCACTTGTGGGGGTTTCCACTGTTTAGGCGCATCAGGGCTCTCCAAATGCGACATGACGCCCCCAGACCATTCCATCAAAGTCTGCAATCCAAAACGTCACTACTTCCCTTCCGAGCCCCGACGTGCGCCCATACAGTAGTTTACTCCCACATATGGGTATCAGCGTACTCAGGACAAATTGGACAACAACTTTTGGGGTCCAATTTCTCCTGTTACCCTTGTGAAAATAAAATATTGGGGGCGAAAAAATCATTTTGTAAAAAAAAAAAAAAGATTTTTTATTTTACGGCTGTACGTTATAAACTTCTGTGAATCACTTTGGGGTTCAAAGTGCTCACCACACATCTAGATAAGTTCCTTGAGGGGTCTAGTTTCCAAAATGGTGTCATTTGTGGGGGGTCTCCACTGTTTAGGCAGATCAGGAGCTCTCCAAACACGACATGGCATCCAGCCAATTCTGCGTTGAAAAAGTCAAACGGCGCTCCTTCCCTTCCAAACTCTGCCATGCACCCAAACAGTGGTTTTATGGGGTATCAGCGTACTCAGGACAAATTGCACAATAACTTTTGGAGTCTTGTTACCCTTGGGAAAATAAAAATTGGGGTGAAAAGATCAATTTTGTGGAAAAAATATGATTTTTTAATTTTACGGCTCTACGTTATAAACTTTGTGAAGCACTTGGGGTTCAAATTGCTCACCAAAGATCTAGATAAGTTCCTTAGGGGGTCTAGTTTCCCAAATGGGGTCACTTGTGGGGGGTTTCCACTGTTTAGGCACATCAGGGACTCTCCAAATGCAACATGGCATCCAATCTCAATTCCAGCCAATTTTGGTTGGAAACAGTCAAATGGTGCTACTTCCATTCCGAGCTCTGCCATGCGCCAAAACAGTGGTTCCCCCCACATATGGGGTATCAGCGTACTCAGGACAAATTGGACAACAACTTTTGAGGTCCAATTTCTCCTGTTACCTATGGGAAAATAAAAAATTAGTGACTAAGAGATAATATTTGTGGGAAAAAAATAGGATTTTTTATTTTCATGCCCGGGCATTATAAACTTGTGTGAAGCACTTGGGGGTTCAAAGTGCTCACCAAAGATCTAGATAAGTTCCTTAGGGGTCTAGCTTCCAAAATGGGGTCACTTGTGGGGGGTTTCCACTGTTTAGGCTCATCTGGGGCACTACAAACGGAACATAACCCCCATCAATGTTTGCATTCCAAAACGTTACTGCTTCCTTTCCAAGCCCTGCCGTGCGCCCAAACAGTTTCCCCCCCCCCCACATATGGGGTATCAGCGTACTCAGGACAAATTGGACAACAACTTTTGGGGTCCAATTTCCTTGGGAAAAATCAAAAATTTGGGACTAAAAAATCATTTTTGTGGAAAATTGTTTTTTTTTTTTCACACCCAGGCATTATAAACTTTTGTGAAACACTTTGGGGTTCAAAGTGTTCACAACAGATCTAGATAAGTTCCTTAGGGGTCTAGTTTCCAAAATGGTGTCACTTGTGGGGGGTTTCCACTGTTTAGGCGCATCAGTGGCTCTCCAAACACGACATGGCGTCCAACCTCAACTCCAGCCAATTTTAGTTTGAAAAAGTCAAACGGCGCTCCTTCCCTTACGAGCTCTGCCGTGTGCCCAAACAGTGGTTTTCCCCCACATATAGGGTATTGGCGTACTCAGGAGAAATTGCACAACAACTTTATCTGCCCATTTTCTCCTTTTACCCTTGTCAAAATAAAAAAAAGTTTGTAAAAGTTCATTTTTGGCTAAAAGTTAATTAAATTTTCCTTCACGTTGCTCAGCTCCTGTGAAGCACCTGAAGGGTTAATAAACTTCTTGAATGTGGTTTTGAGTACCTTGAGGGGTGCAGTTTTTAGAATGGTGTCACTTTTTGGCATTTTCTGCTATATAGACCCGTCAAAGTGACTTCAAATGTGAGGTGGTCCCTAAAAAAATGGCTTTGTAAATTTTGTTGTAAAAATGAGAAATCACTGGTCAACTTTTAACCCTTATAATTTCCTAACAAAAAAAAATTTTGGTTCCAAAATTGTGTTGATGTAAAGTAGACATGTGGGAAATGTTATTTCTTAACTATTTTGTGTGACATATTTCTCTGTTTTAAGGGAAAAAAAATTCAAAGTTTGAAAATTGCAAAATTTTCAAAATTTTCGCCATATTTGTGTTTTTTTCAAAAATAAACGCAAGTTATATCGAAGAAATTATACTTCTAACGTGAAGTACAATATGTCACGAGAAAAGCGTTGAAGCTTCCAGAGTTATAACCTCATAAAGAGACAGTGGTCAGAATTGTAAAAATTGGCCCGGTCATTAACGTGCAAACCACCCTTGGGGGTGAAGGGGTTAAATTAACTATGGTTCTAAATGAGCCATCTGGTTTGGATACCAGAAACAAGGGGGAGTAAAAGCCTTCTCCTTTTTGATCTGCTGGAACCTCCACAAACACTTTTTTGGACAACAGGCCTCTAATTTCTAACTCTAGCGCCTCTTGCTGAGCCTGGGACTTTAAAGAAGTCAATAGAAAGGAGTCAGGAGGACTCCGGACAAATTCTAATGTTAGGCCCGATGTTACGATGTTAATGGCCCAGGAGTTAACTGTGATCGCTCTCCAGTGATAGCAGAAGTGTAATAATCTGCCACCCACCGGTAGGTTGGAGCTACCGGAATTTATCTCCCGACCTGAAGGGACGTCTGCCGAACAGGTTTCCCTTCTGCTTGAAGTCTTTATTATTCCAGCGGTCCTGACTCTTATAGTCTTTTTTACTGCTGAACGACGGCTTCCTGAATGCCCTCCTGTAGGATGGGAGAGACCCGCAAACATAATATCCTGGGAAGTTTTGGAGTCCTTAGCCTCTGACAACCCCATCGTGTTTCGCACTGATTTGACCAAATTATGAATACTTTCGGTTGGGAAACACGTGTGTTCTTCTTCCTCTGAGGAAAAAGATTCTTGTGATGCCCCGGAATTAAATTCTACGCTGTCTGAAGAGGATCCGGCCCTGGGCAGGGTGACCTCTTTGAAAGGCTTTCCGCCGGTGATACTACTAGCACCCCTAGGGCCTGTAGTTCTTCCCTAATCATTAGGCGGATGTCCTCAGTTCTTACTGAACTCTCCTCCTGAAGGGTATGGCCAAATACAAGTTTGACATAGTCTTTTAGGATAAGTGTCCGGAAGGGGCTGGAAGCAGAGGGCACATTCCTTATGTTTGGATTTGTCCTTTTTTGCCTAAGGACACACAGAAAAAAGGGGGCATCAGCTGAGAGGTGTGATCCATAACACTCACCCAGTGAAGCTTCGTCAGCATGGTACTGGCTGCGAAGATGAAGGTCCCGGCTGCGGCGTGGAGCGAGTTGACTTTTGTCCAGTCCTGTTCGTGGAACTACTCTGCTTAGTGTCCACTACCACTTTTTCTGCTGCGACGTGGCACCACCAGCTCCTCAGGTGGGTGCGAAACAGGGTCACTTGGGGATGACATTGCTGCGCACTGGTATGCAACTGGCCGGTGCTTTTATGCAGCTTCCCCATTTTTTTTTTCTCTTTTATTACTGACCCGAAAGTGCTGCCTTCACTTCCAGGTTCTGCACCCCTGTGTGCCCACCCTATACCACGGCGCTTCTCTATGGTATCCCCGGAAGTCTAGCTATGAATTCCGGGACCGCTCTGCTGGATGACCGCGTGTGTCCACACTCGCTCCTGGCCGCGCGCCGGCACTGCGCATCTGCCATGCCGCCGGGGAATATCCTGTCTCGCCCCTACATCGCCGGAGAGAGAGGCGGCGGCCCCTGACTACCACATCTGGTCCGGTATACCTCGTGGCTCCCAGCTCCTCTCCAGGTAGGGCAGCCGCGGTCTGCGTTTTTCCTTTAGCCGGAGCGCCCTCCTATCGCACTCTGTATGCGAGCCCGAGCAGCATTGCTCCTGGCCTCGCATCGCCCCGGGGGATCCTTTTGGCCATCTCATGCCACCTGCTCCCCCTGCGTCTTTCATGGCCAGATTAGACAGGGTGGTCAGTCCAGGTCATTTTGTGAGACGAGGGGGGAGCTATACCAGAACTCCCCCGACGCTGCATCTGGCGCGGGAGCCCCTGCCGCTCTCCTAGAAACTGCACAGGCGGCATCCAGCCCAGGAATCCTCTTAATAGGTTCCTCTTCTAGGAACAGGAAACACAACAGAGGAGTGAGGGGTGCCGCCACTTTTATCTCTCTGTAGGTTTCCTGTTCCTAGGGGCGGATCCCCTCTCTCAGTGGGTGCTGTCGTGGCGAAGAGAAAAACTGCACCCCTCAAGGAGCTCAAAATCACATTCAAGAAGTTTATTAACCCTTTACGTGCTTCACAGGAACTGAAGCAATGTGGAAGGAAAAATTAACATTTAACTTTTTTTTTACAAACATTTTACTTCAGAACCATTTTTTTTATTTTCACAAGTGTAAAAAGAAAAAATGAATCACAAATTTGTTGTGAAATTGTTCCTGAATGCGCCGCTACCCCATATGTGGGGGTAAAGCACTGTTTGGGTGCACGGCAGAGCTCGGAAGGGAAGGCGCGCCATTTGACTTTTTCAATGCAGAATTGGCTGGAATTGAGTTCGGACGCCATGTCGCATTTGGAGAGCCCCTGATGTGCCTAAACAGTGGAAACCCCCCACAAGTGACACCATTTTGGAAACTAGACCTCTTAAAGAACTTATCTAGATGTGTGGTGAGCACTTTGAACCCCTAAGTGCTTCACAGAAGTTTATAATGTAGAGTCGTGAAAATAAAAAAATCATACTTTTTCCACCAAAATGATATTTTCGCCCCCAAATTTTTACTTTCACAAAGGTAACAGGAAAAATTGTACCCCAAAAGTTGTTGTCCAATTTGTCCTGAGTACGCTGATACCCCATATGTGGGGGGGGACCACTGTTTTGGCGCATGGCAGAGCTCGAAAGGGAAGGAGCGCTGTTTTGGAATGGAGACTTTGATGGAATGGTCTGTGGGCGTCATGTTGCGTTTGCAGAGCCCCTGATGTGCCTAAACAGTGAAAACCCCCCACAAGTGACCTCATTTTGGAAACTAGACCCCCCAAGGGCTTATCTAGATGTGTGGTGAGTACTTTGAACCCCCAAGTGCTTCACAGAAGTTTATAATGCAGAGTCGTGAAAATAAAAAATATTTTTTTTTCCACAAAAATTTTTTTTTTTTCCACAAAAATATTTTTTTAGCCCCCATTTTTTTTATTTTACCAAGGGTAAAAGGAGAAATTAGACCCCCAAAGTTGTTGTGCAATTTGTCCTGAGTACTCTGACGCCCCATATGTGGGGGTAAACCATTGTTTGGGCACACGATAGAGCTCAGAAGGGAGGGAGCCCAATTTGACTTTTTGAAAGCAAAATTGGCTGGATCAATGGTGGCGCCATGTCGGTTTGGAGACTCCTTGATGTACCTAAACAGTGGAAACCCCCCAATTCTAACTCCTACCCTAAACCCAACACATCCCTAACCCTAATCCCAACCATAACCCTAACCACAAACCTAACCCCAACACACCCCTAACCCTAATTCCAACCTTAATCCTAATCCCAACCCTAAAACTTTAACCCAACTCACTTTAGCCTAACCCTAAAACTTTAGCCCGACTCACTTTAGCCTAACCCTAAAACTTTAGCCCAACTCTAACCCTAATGGGAAAATGGAAATAAATATATTGTCTTTATTTTATTATTTTTCACTAACTAGAAAGGTGATAAAAGGGGGGGTTTATTTTTTATTTTGATCACTGTGATAGTGTTTATCACAGTGGCCTAAATGAGCCAATAGGAAAAATCTTCCTATTGTTGCCAGGTGCCGGCCGGCAGATCCCGGAGGGCCTCCAAAAAATTGTTTGGAGCTTATTTTCTTTGTCATCCAGCCCTCATCCACACTTAAGCAATTCTTTCTTCTGTTACTAACGTATTAAGGCTGGGTCCACATAGCGATACACCAGCGATCCCGACAACTATTGCACTTGTCAGGATCGCTGGTGTATCGCTATATTATCGCTGCTGAGCTGCCAAACAGGCAGCTCAGGGCAGCGATCAGCACAAGGACACTGCGGGTAACATCGCTTAGTTACCCGCAGTGTAACTTGGATACCAGCGCGCTGATGCAGGGAGCTGGTATCCAAGGTACACAGCGGGTTTCCAAGCGCTGCGCGGTGCCTGCTGTGTACCTTGGTTACCAGCTCCTGCTCGGGCCTGGTCATACACAGCGGCTGGATAGCTGTGCCTGTCAGCGGATCGCGGTCTCCGCCTGTCACACGCAGCGATGGTGCCTGTCAGCGGAGACCAGCGATCAAAAAAATGTCCAGACATTCAGCGACGATCACGATACCCGCAGGGGGCTGATCATCGCTGAATGTCACACACAGCGATATCGCTGGTGAGCTCGGTGTGCGTCACAAAACTAGCTGACTCAGCACCGATCTCGCTAGCGAGATCGTTGTGTGAGACGGGCCCTTTACAGTATGGGACATCTCACTGACTTTGCAGTAAGTAATAAAAATGCCTTAAAACATTCTCTCTCTCTCATTATTCTGGCATTTGGCAAATAATAATTATGGTAATCCCAATTAACCTAAAACAGGAAAGGTTTATTCTCTTTTCATGTCTGATATTGAGAAAAACATGCATATGTGTCTGTTTATATAGTGTATGGAAACTTCTGGTTGCAACTGTATTTGTGCACTCAGGAGAAATTGCACAACAAACCGAGAGGTCCATTTTTTTCCTATCGGTCCTTGTACAAATAAAAAATTTGGGGCTAAAACATTTTAGTGGTAAAAATGTAATTATTCTTTCTTCACTGCCCAATGGTATAAATTTCTGTGAGGCACATGTGGTGTCAATGTGATCACTGCACCAGTAGATGAATTAATTGAGAGGTGTGGTTTGTAAAATTATGTCAATTATGGGGGGTTTCTGCTGTTCTGGCACCACAAGGTCTATGCTAATGTGATATGGCACTCTCAAACCATTCCAGCAAAATCTGAACTCCAATATGGCGCTTCTCCTCTTCTGAGCTTTGCACAGTGCCTCAACAGTAGTTTTTGACCACATATGGGGCATCGGTGTACTCACCAGAAATTGCACAACAAATTGTATGGTGTATTTTTTCTAATTACCCTTGTGAAAATAAAAACATTGGGGCTAAAAACATTTTTGTGAAAAAAAAAAAAAAAATATATATATATATATATATATATATATATATATTATTTTTTTTTTTTTTTTTTTTACAGCTCTAAACCTAGGGTTCAAGGTGCACACCACACATATAGATACAATCATCCTGAATAACTGTACTACCAACATGGTCACCATCAGACCCAAAAGCACCAAGTCACCTCACGTGCTTCTAAGTCCATAATTAATAATTAAACCACATGTGCCTCCGCTAGAAAAACGGATCTAAAAAATATTTTAAATATGTAGAAAAGCAGACACCACCAGAAATTATACAACAAATAAAAGAGACAAATATCCAGTTCAGGGTTCAACCTAATGCATACCAGAAATGAAACTAGAAAAGCAGAAGAAAAGAAGTATGCATCTAACCAGTGATCACCAAAATCACATGATAATTTTATTTAGAAATGGATGAACAAAAAAAACACAAATATACAACCACAAAGAATAAAAACATTTAAAAAGGCTAACACAGGCTGAATAAATAAGGTCCTCCCCGGGACATGAAAAGAACCTCATACCGCACAATATGCAAAATACTAATACAGCTGCAGACCTCAAAGACTGTTAATTCCAAATATAAATAGATATTTGTAAGTACAGATAATATAAAGAAGCGCAAATGGTATAATGGTGTGCAACTTACCCTGCTCCTCCCCTTGCTCCTCTGCAGCTTCATCTTCACCCTCCTTGTTGGCTTCTTTTTCTTCCTCCTCTTCTTTCTTTACATCACGCTGGTGTCGATAACGAGGCTACTGGAGCCAGACACTCCTGATCCTGTAAGAGGCGCATACCTCCGAATGATTCAGGACAATGAGCGTGCAGTGTCCGTGTACCCTCACTGCAAAGCCTACTCCAGTCCCTGCCAGAGTAAGATTTTTGGCGTAGAGAACGCCACACCCCATCTCAGCTTTGGACCTTTTTATGCCCGAATTCTGGCATAAAAGCTTTGAAGAATCGGACCGTATAGGTTTTGCATCATATGCACCAACACACATACTTAAGACTTGGGTAATTGTTAGTTGCAGACTGGTAATAATCCTTTACGAGGACTAATGGGTATCCATTGAGATAGGTGATCACTACTAGATTGTTGAGGATCTAACAGCTGAGATGCCCACTTATTGCCAGAAAGGGTCCCTTCTATGCTCTTTAGAAAAACACGACAGGGCACATACATGACCAGCTCTCCATTCATTCTGCATGGGAGTGCCGTACTCTATGACAGTCCTATAGGGACTACGCACTGTCACTCCACTCTAATGGGGATAAAAGAGCCCAGCTCTGGAGGTCGATGTGGGTCCCAGTAGTTGGACTTTCAATAATCTAGGCATTATCACCTATCCAGCAGGTGGTTGATAAAGGCATCTCCTGATATAGTGTACCTGTGAGTGTGTATATACAAGTGATTTTATTGTATAGCCATTTAACACATACCTTGCCCGAGCAGCAGAACAGGATCACCAGGAAGACTGGCAGGGCCACGGTCAGAATGTAGACTATCCACAGCCATGGTCTTTCCTCAGCTGCAGACATCATTTTTTCAACCACGCTGGGCTGAAAATAAAATATATATAATTTAAATCATGGTGGAAGAATCCTTATAGTAACGTTTCTCATATTTACCATTCAATTAAAATTTGCCATTAAAAGGATTGTTCAGGACAAGAAAAACAAATGCTTTCCTGCTAAGACCTTTCCACAGGTTGTGCGCGGCACGGCATCATAGCCTAAAGAGTATGCCACACTAAACGAGATCGCTAACGAGATCACTAAAACGTCACTATTTTGCGATCTCGTTAGCGACTCGTTGTGTGTGGCATGTAGCAACGATGTGGCCCCTGCTGTGATGTCGCTGATCGTTCCTAGAGTTCTGGACCGTTTTTTGATCATTGGCGTCCCGCTGGTGAGCCTGAATCGCTGTGTTTGGCACCTTTTGCGAACGACGAGCGACCTCGTTTGTGACGCATATGACTGTTTTGCGTCACGGAGTGGATCGCAATATCTGTAAGTTCTCTTTTGCGTCACAGAGAGGATCGCAGAAGTTGCAAAGCAGGCTAGCAGGACACAGAGAGCAGGAGCGATGCTGGAAATTCCTATGAATCAGAAGCGCTCAGTACATGCTAATGACAATCCTAACGACGACCGCCAAAGTCGTTAAAGAGATCGCTGACCGCTGATGTGTCGTTTATGAGATCTCCTGTTTGGCAGCTAATAGCGACCTAAAAGCGATCACACCAACGATTGCGTCGTTATCGTGATCGCTAACGAGATCGCTAAGTGTGGCAGTACCTTTAGTCTCTTTAATGGAGCCACTGTCAGACAAGACATTAATTTCTCACCTCTGCAGCACCGTCGGCAGCTTTCTTCAGACCCCATCCAGCATTTCCCAAATTCATCAGCCACAACTTGATCTGAGCAGATAATAAAGTTGTCAAACAAAATATCAGATGTCATGGACCACAATTCCAGACCCATAGCAAAGAATGGAGTCATCCTGAATGGTTCAAGGTCCTCAAAGAAATCAGATTGGAGATTTTGCGTGGTTTCCAGATGCCCTGCAACAATAAGTGACAAGGTTGTCTGTGGCTCTTGTCTCCTGAGCTTTCTGCAGCTGAACTTTACAAGGAAATCACAGCAGATGCTATTTGTGACCGGGGTCTTAGAACCAGCTGCAATCACGGTAACCCCTGCATGATTTTTAAGATTTACAAGAACTTGGGGTTATCAATCATAGGTGCCTTCCATTTTCTTTTGTAGTTGGGGTTGTCAATTGTTGGCCTCTGCCAGGCTCCACAACCAGGGGCAGATGCACATTTGGGGGTTGATACCTGTTGTGCTTCCCATTCCCTATCGTCATCCCTATTGCAAAAAAAATAAAACAGTTTAATATAAAAAAAAGGTAGAGACACGCTGTACATACCAGTCTTTAGGCTTCTCCGCGTCGGGGTCAGCAATGTACTCGGGCTCATCATCCAGCCAGCCTTCTGGCTTCACTGCATATTCATCGGGGATCTTTGCCGGAGATCTTCATCCCTAGATCAAAACATACAAGTCATTATTTTGTGCTTTTTAACAAGCTCAGCGCTGATGGACTGGTAGAGATTAATCTTTCTGAGGGATTTTTCTACCCTACTTCCTATAAACTAGGTTTACTCCGTCTCCAAACACAACAAATTAAAATGAGCACGCCTCGAGGTGGATGTCTTTGCTCCAGCCATCACCATCAGTAGGCCTCTTCATTGTATTTCATTATTTCTGAATATAGCCTTTAGCCTACTTTGGTACTTATATATGGTACTTTATCTTCATCTGAGCATCTACTGTATCCACTCTGGCAAAGCATCAGATTAGGGCATTTTATGAATATTATCTTTTAGATCAGGTACATTATAGGTCTTCCCGAGTTACACAGTTTCTCTGCATATACTCTCTTTAATATGTTTGTATTGTTTCTTTTGTAATATAAAGGTATAATTTTTATATTGGGCGACTACGTCTCTTTCTCTATAGGTTCTTTGTTGTTATACAGAAGTGCCTGTTATTCGATTTGGGCTACATAAAGGGATTTTCATCACCTATGGGTAGTATAACCCTATATCAGGAGGTAAATAGCGTTTTCTGAGGTGACTGGTTCCCTTTAATGCTCCCTTGGTTAAAGGGAAAAATATGTACAGTACAGACCAAAAGTTTGGACACACCTTCTCATTCAAAGATTTTTCTGTATTTTCATGACTATGAAAATTGTACATTCACACTGAAGGCATCAAAACTATGAATTAACACATGTGGAATTATACATTACATTAACAAAAAAGTGTGAAACAACTGAAATTATGTCTTATATTCTAGGTTCTTCAAAGTAGCCACCTTTTGCTTTGATGACTGCTTTGCACACTCTTGGCATTCTCTTGATGAGCTTCAAGAGGTAGTCTCCGGAAATGGTCTTCCAACAGTCTTGACGGAGTTCTCAGAGATGCTTAGCACTTGTTGGCCCTTTTGCCTTCACTCTGCGGTCCAGCTCACCACAAACCATCTTGATTGGGTAAGTCTGGTGACTGTGGAGGCCAGATCATCTGGACATAGCATCCCATCACTTTCCTTCTTGGTCAAATAGCCCTTACACAGCCTGGAGGTGTGTTTGGGGTCATTGTCCTGATGAAAAATAAATGATGGTCCAACTAAACGCAAACTGGATGGAATAGCATGCTGCTGCAAGATTTCTGTGGTAGCCATGCTGGTTCAGTATGCCTTCATTTTTGAATAAATCCCCAACAGTGTCACCAGCAAAGCACCCCCACACCATCACACCTCCTCCTCCATGCTTCACGGTGGGAACCAGGCATGTAGAGTCCATAATTCACCTTTTCTGCGTCACACAAAGACACAGTGGTTGGAACCAAAGAGCTCAAATTTGGACTCATCAGACCAAAGCACAGATTTCTACTGGTCTAATGTCCATTCCTTGTGTTCTTTAGCCCAAACAAGTCTCTTCTGCTTGTTGCCTGTCCTTAGCAGTGGTTTCCTAGCAGCTATTTTACCATGAAGGCCTGCTGCACTAAAGGGTATGCCACACTAAACGAGATCGCTAACGAGATCGCTAAAATACGTCACTATTTAGCGATCTCGTTAGTGACCTCGTTGTGTGTGGCATGTAGCAACGACGTGGCCCCTGCTGTGATCTCGTTGATCGTTCACTAGAGTTCTGGACCGTATTTTGATCGTTGGCGTCCCGCTGGTGAGCCTGAATCGCTGTGTTTGGCACCTTTTGTGAACGATGTGCGACCTCGTTGACGACGCATTAGTCAGCGGCGCAGGCGGGACTTTGTTTTCTTTCGTCAACGCCCTTCAGCTCCGATTGGTGACCACAACATCACCTCAGCTATAATAACTGCGCCCCCATCCATTGTTTCCAGAGCGCTTTGTGGATGACTCCAACGGTGCTTTGTGCGTTGTTGCGAGGATAGTATCGTGTGTCGCTAGAGCACTTCATCTTCCCCATTTCGATTTGGATATTTGGATTCAAGGTACATATTGTTTGTGATGTTGTTTGATACGTTTTTTGACCTTATTTTTTTTGTCTGCTTTATTTATTTACACCCCCTCACCATTTTAGACATTTGTAAACAGTATTTTAAATGTTAACTGAAAAGTTAACAAAAATTTTTTTTTTTTATATATTTTTATTCTATTCTTTATTTTATTTTGTTTAAACACTTTATTAATAGTAATTAATTAGTAATTAACTTTTCTCTTCTTTATCGTACAGGTTGCACATAATGAACCTGTCCACCGCGGAGCGTGTTATTGTCGCAGTTGCACTATCTATGGAGGCAGATCGACAAGAGGAGCGCGGGTGGAAGAGAGGCGCTCCAAGCGAAAGCATCGCATGTGGACCAGGGAATGGCTGGAGCAGAGGTCCAGATTCACCCCACTGTATCTAGTGAGGGAGTTGCAGGAGAAGAATCCGCAGGATTTCCAGAATTATCTACGGATGTCGGAGGATTCATTCAAGCTCCTACTGGAAGCTGTGAGGCCACTCATTGAACGGCAGGATACCCGATGCGTGCAGCTGTTTCAGCAGAGGAACGTTTGGCAGTAACGCTGCGATTTCTGGCAACCGGACGTTCAATGAAGGATTTGCAATTTTCTGCTGCAATTTCTCGGTCGCTGCTTGGAGAACTAATTCCGGAGACATGCAACGCCATCGTCCGCAGTTTACGGAGCTACATGCCTTTTCCCAAATCAGTGGCGGAATGGCAAATTATTGCCTCTGATTTTGAACGGATTTGGCAGTTCCCAAACTGTGGTGGTGCCTTGGATGGCAAACATGTGCGGATCTCGCAACCAGCCAACAGCGGATCCTTTTTTCATAATTACAAGGGCTACTTCAGCACGATCCTCATGGCCCTTGTTAATGCCAATTATGAGTTTATTAACGTTGATGTTGGCATTAATGGAAGGGTTTCTGACGGTGGCGTTTTGGAGCACACAAGTTTTGGTGAATGGTTGTTTAATAATAAACTTAACTTGCCAACCAACATGGACACCACCGCCAACCTAAACTTTGTGTTTGTGGGCGATGAAGCCTTCCCCCTTCATGGCATCTTGTGAAACCGTACTCACAAAAGACTTTGACAGGGGAAAGGCAGATTTTTAACTAGACTATCTAGGGCACAGCGCGTTGTGGAGAATGCCTTCGGCATAATGGCCAACCGCTTCAGGGTTTTCCACACTCCAATCAACATGAAGCTTGAATCGATAGACTCTGTGGTGTTGGCCTGTTGTGTGCTGCACAATTTTCTACGCAAACGCGATGCTGGTACTTACAGTCCGCCAGGCTTCATGGACTCGGACAGCAATGGTGACGTGGTGCTCGGAGAATGGCGTGACAATGATACCGCTATTGCAGGCCTTCAACCTGTCAATCAAGGCAGGAGCAAGGATGATGCGAAGGCCGGCCGAGACAAGTACTGCCATTACTTTAATGGGCCTGGTGCAGTGAGTTGGCAGCATCAGGTCTAGTTTGATTTTGATAATGTTTGACTTTTGCCTTTTTTTAACACTGTTTTTATAATAAAAAAAATTTATTTTAAAAATGCATTCGTGTTTTTTTTCAATTATTTTACCAATATGGGAGAAGGGCTAATGATGGGTGAGATGTGGGGAGGGAGTAATGGGGATGGCAAAGAGACATGTTACCAGCAGCTGTAGTTTTTAAAATCTTTTCAAAGGTTTTTTTGTTGTCTATTTTTTGTTTTACATTGTATCTACTTGTCACACACGGGGTCATGGGAGTACCATCAGTCATAGGAGTTAATTGTTAAAAAAATAAAGAAAAAAGTTTCAAATATTTACAATTATTTTAAGGGGCCCATGGTCTCACTAGCGTTCAAACATTATAGTTAAATATAACAGATAATACACCACAGCTGCATATATAAAGTTTAAATATATAATATATATATTTTAGTCATATATGAAAGATTAAAAAATTGTTATAAATATATTTGAAAATTCTTGGGAGGTAAAGGTCAACATTCACCAGGGGATCACAGCTATTCACAGATATGCGACGCCATTGTGATCGCAATGTGACGATTCTCACGAGCTCCAGCTATACAGATATGCAAAGCCATTGTGATTGCAAGGTGAAGATTCTCACGAGCCCCAGCCATACAGATATGCGACGCCATTGTGATCGCAATGTGACGATTCTCACGAGCTCCAGCTATACAGATATGCAAAGCCATTGTGATTGCAAGGTGAAGATTCTCACGAGCCCCAGCCATACAGATATGCAACGCCATTGTGATCGCAATGTGACGATTCTCACGAGCTCCAGCTATACAGATATGCAAAAGCCATTGTGATTGCAAGGTGAAGATTCTCACGAGCCCCAGCCATACAGATATGCGACGCCATTGTGATCGTAATGTGACGATTCTCACGAGCTCCAGCTATACAGATATGCAAAGCCATTGTGATTGCAAGGTGAAGATTCTCACGAGCCCCAGCCATACAGATAAGCGACGCCATTGTGATCGCAATGTGACTATTCTCACAAGCTCCAGCTATACAGATATGCAAAGCCATTGTGATTGCAAGGTGAAGATTCTCACGAGCCCCAGCCATAAAGACATGAGATGCCATTGTGATCGTAACGTGACGATTCTCATGCGCTCCAGCTACACAGATATGAGATGCCATTGCGATCGCCTAGCTTGGAACCATCATCTTGTGATCGCAACGGCATCTCATATCTGTGTATGGCTGAACGCATGGCTGCTGCGGTCACTTTGCGATCGTAATATCGTTTTGCGTCGCGAGTGCGGACGCACGTAACGTGCGCACTCTGTGACGTCATGGCGCTGGCGTTGCCCAATGCGTTCCTGTTAAGATGGCGGCGAGACAGCGCGGGGCAAAGTGGTCGGAGGGAGAGGTTTTCTACTTGATAGAAAAAGTAGAAAAGTGGGGCTATGACTGCAGGCTACCTGTGGTGCATCCTATGCGCCACAAAAAGGTAGTCCTGCAGAGAATCCGGCGGGGCCTGGCGCGGCACTTTGGCGTGCAGCGGACCGGCGCCCAGATAAGAAAAAAGCTGGTGGACCTTCGCTACCGCTCCCGCGAGAGGGTCGCCAGCATCCGGGCCCAGCTACGCAGGCCTCTGAGTGAGTATTGATGAGGGTATCTGGAGAGGTTATGTTTTGTGGGTTATCTAACTATATCAATGCACCCGCAGTGATGGGAGTACCGGCAGTGATGGGGCAGTCAGTGATGGGAGTACCGGCAGTGATGGGGCAGGCAGTGTGAATGGGAGTACACGGCAGTGATGGGGCAGGCAGTGGGATGGGGGAAGTATATACCGGCAGTGATGGGGCAGGCAGTGATGGGAGTACCGGCAGTGATGGGGCAGGCAGTGATGGGAGTACCAGTCGTGAGGGGGTTTACAGGCATAGATGGAAGTACTGGCAGTAACGGGAGGACGAGTAGTGATGGGAGTACCAGTAGTGATGGGGCAGGCAATGATAATGGGAAGGCAATGCTAATGAGGATATTAATGGGGAGACAATGATGATGGGAAGGCAATGATGATTATATTAATGGGGAGGCAATGATGATGATAATGGGGAGTCTGAATTGTATATTTCATTTACAGCACCACCTTCACCATCAGCAGCTCCAGCTGCTCCACCGTCCCCAGCTACCCCTCCACCTCCATCATCTCCTTCCCCGGCTACCCCTCCACCTCCATCACCTACCCCTCCACCTCCATCATCTCCGTACCTGTCTACCCCTTCCCCGGCAGCAACCCCCCCTCCACAGTTGGGGTCATCCAGCCCTTCACCTGGATATGGCTTCTCTCCAGCATCATCCCGTCACATGGATGCAGGCTCCCCATCAGGTAATTAACGCACATTATATAATCTTCAGACAAGTTTGAGAACTTTGTAAGGTCTTATGTGTAATGGCTGTTGTGATATAATTTTTTTTTTCTGTGTTTCCCTAGCCGGCGGAGCATCAGGTTCTGGGTGGGCAGTCAGCGAGTCGCCTGACGAAAACCGTAAGTGTTAATTAACATAACATGTTGATGTTGCAACAGAATTCACTATTAACTGTTACCTTTACCTCCACAGAAATCCCAACTTGCCCAGGACCTGTTGGTGTCCCACCGCCGGCTGATGGCGAGAATGCACACAGCAGTGGCAGCTGTGAACAGCGCCATGGCTGCACTGCTGAAGCACGGGGTGATGCTGGAGAGGGTTGTTGAAGGACTACGGGGCCGCCCTCAGTATTTTTTTTTTTTTTAATTATTTTGTATTTTGTAAATATTTTGTTTATAATTTTTTATTTTATTATTATCTTACTGTTTTTTGTTTTTATTTACATTTAATTTAAAAAAAAAATATATATATATATATATGACGCAAATATATATAATATATTTAACGTTTATCTACGCAGGTGTGGTGTATTATTTTTTAGTATAAGGTTTTAGCGCTAGTGTGACCAGGGGCCTTTAAAAGAAATGTTAATTTTTGAATTTTTTTTCATTTCATTTTTTCCCTATGATGGAACACCTATGACAGCTGGTATTCCCATGACCCCGTGTGTGACAAGTAGAAACAAGTAGATGTAATAAAAATACAACATTTTAATTGTTGACATTAATAAGAAAAGACCACAATTCATTAGATAAATAAGATTTTTATTAAAAAAGGTAACAATGTAAAAAAATATAGACAACAAAAAAACTTTTGTAAAAAATTTTAAAAACTACAACTGCTGGTAAGATGGATCGTTGCCATTACCACGCTGCCTCTGCGGTGTATAAAAATAAGGGGAGCACCAACGTTTGGGTTTGCAGGATTTATCCCAATTGGGTTCGGCACAGGATTGTTGGGCCATGAGTAGTCCGGGTACTGCGGTCTTGGCATGACGACATAATTGTTATCCAGGTTTCCAAAAGACGCTGAGTCAGTCCTCAAACATGAGTCTCTGCATGAAGCCGTGAACAGATCAATGTAAGCCGAAAGGGCAGGTCCTCTCCCTGTATCAGTCTGTCATGTTAGTTTGTTTACTGTAATGATACGTAATTGTATGTAACCTTCCATTACAGCACCCTGAATCAATGGTGCTATAGAAATAAATATAATAATAATAATATAATAATAATGTAGGGAGCTTCTCATTAGCGAAGTATGCAAACCCTGTTATTTTTGTTTGTTTTTTTTCCGCCGTAAGCACTTTTTTCGCAATTTCAACCAATTCAGGAGTAGCCGAGGTGGGAGCCTTCCTTTTCTTCCTGAAAATGTAAGCCGGCTCCGCACAGATGAGGATGGTGGCTCGACTGCTTCTTCATCTTGGATCAACGCCATGCTGTCTTCTTCAGTCAGAG
Organism: Oophaga sylvatica; assembly: GCA_033576555.1. Lineage (NCBI taxonomy): Eukaryota > Metazoa > Chordata > Amphibia > Anura > Dendrobatidae > Oophaga > Oophaga sylvatica. Next base: position 28,877,306 of record JARQOD010000004.1, read on the forward strand.
GTGTGGAGACAGCTGTGTCCTGCATGAACAAAAACAAATGGTAAATCGCAAAGACAAAGAAATTAATCTTCACACTATAACACCCATATACAACAAAAATGTGAAAACGACACTTGTAAAGACAAAGAAATTTATCTTCACACTATAACACCCATATACAGCAAAAATGTGAAAACGACACTTGTAAATGGATAGGCCTCAACCGTTGAGCTAGATAAATTCTCAGTACATGAAGGGATTAATTCTGCCATTTTATCTACATTTCACAATTATATTTTTTAATTTTAAGTCCACTTTGGCATGTACATTAAAATGTGTTGTAATACAAAAGGTACTTACATGTATGACAGGGGTGTCCGGCTGGATCACCGGGTCTAGATCCAACATGGATGTCCCTTGTCTGGGTACTTCTTGGTCCCTTGTGAAAGCGAACAGATCAAAGTACCACAGTTTGGGGACATAAACATCTTCAGCCCCGGCTCCAGATTTGGTAGAATTTAGTATATTGTTTAGCTTTTTTTTGTACACTGTGCGGAGGGCCTGAATGCGTTTTTTCACCGATGACTCATCCGCCGGTTCATCTGGGTAACTGTTCTTGCAGAGCTCCACCAGTTTTTGGTACGCGTCCTTCTTTTTAAGCCTGTTACAGTAATCAGCCGATTTTATTTTCCACAGGCACGGCATTGAGCGGTACATCTCGATAAACTCCCGCAAAAATTCCTGCTTATCGGCCATCTGTAATAAAAAAAAGGATTATGTGAGAACGCCAGAATGGTTAAATAAAATGCTTACATAGCCTACAACATAGAACACAGCAGGGATCACAAAATGGTGGTTGTGGGCGCAGCTGGAGTAAACAATGGCAGAGCTGGGATCATAAAATGGTGGTGGTGGGCGTGCCTGAACAAAACAATGGCAGACCAAACTAAAAAAATCATAGATGAACAATTACGCTAAAAACAGCAGGGATCATAAAATGGTGGTGGTGGGCGTGCCAGAACAAAATAATGGCAAAAAAAAAAAAAATTGATGGACGACAATGGTTAACAACAGCAGAGATCTAAAAATGGATCTGTAAAATTAAAGAAAAAATAAAAATTAAATGTGACAAAAAAAATACCTACCTTACAAAACTTGTTTGTGATTCTGAAAAAAAGAAAATAGGGAAACTAAATAGCGTCACAAACTGGATCGCAGAGGATATATCGCCACAGACTGGAACGCAGAAAAAAAAAAACGTCGTAGACTGGAACGCAGCAACCGCAATAGTGGCACAAACTGGATCGCAGTAGCTACAAAGGCTAGCAGGACACACTGGAACGATGCTGGAGATTTGAAAGAACCGCTTCTGCTCGAGAGCAATGGAAAGGAGTGCTGATACGTCGTCTTTTATGACGCGGTCATCCAATCACAAAGCGGGAGAGCTGTGATAAATATCTATGAGATAAATAGTGACCACCAATCAGTGATGAGGGGCGTGCAAAAGGTTGCGCTCAGTCACGCCTATCGAGGTCGTGATCTTTCACAGTACATGCAGTGTGGCACGTCCCAACGACCGCCAAAGTCGTTAAAGAGATCGCTAACGCTGATGCGTCGTTAATGAGATCGTCCAGTTTGGCAGCTACTAGCGACCTTAAAACGATCACACCAACGATCTCATTAGTTTGCGTCGTTATCGTGATCGTTAGCGGGATCGTTTAGTGTGGCAGTACCTTAAGTCTCCTCTTAACAGTTGTTGTAGAGATGTGTCTGCTGCTAGAACTCTGTGTGGCATTGACCTGGTCTCTAATCTGAGCTGCTGTTAACCTGCGATAGCTGAGGCTGGTGACTCGGATAAACTTATCCTCAGAAGCAGAGGTGACTCTTGGTCTTCCTTTCCTGGGGCAGTCCTCATGTGAGCCAGTTTCTTTGTAGCGCTTGATGGTTTTTGCAACTGCACTTGGGGATACTTTCAAAGTTTTCCCAATTTTTTGACTGACTGACCTTCATTTCTTAAAGTACTAATGGCCACTCGTTTTCCTTTACTTAGCTGCTTTTTTATTGCCATAATACAAATTCTAACAGTCTATTCAGTAGGACTATCAGCTATGTATCCACCAGACTTCTGCACAACACAACTGATGGTCCCAACCCCATTTATAAGGCCAGAAATCCCACTTATTAAACCTGACAGGGCACACCTGTGAAGTGAAAAACATTTCCGGAGACTACCTCTGGAAGCTCATCAAGAGAATGCCAAGAGTATGCAAAGCAGTCATCAAAGCAAAAGGTGGCTACTTTGAAGAACCTAGACTATAAGGCCGGCGTCACACTTGCGAGTGTGATGCGAGTAAGTCGCACGACTTTCTCGCATCAACACCCGGCACGGCCGCCCGCTCTCGGACCCGAGTGTGTGGCTGCATAGAAATACATGCAGCCGCACACTCGGGTCCGAGAGCGGGCGGCCGTGCCGGTGTTGATGCGAGAAAGTCGTGCGACTTACTCGCATCACACTCGCAAGTGTGACGCCGGCCTCAGACATATTTTCAGTTGTTTCATACTTTTTTGTTAAGTATATAATTTCACATGTGTTATTTCATAGTTTTGATGCCTTCAGTGTGAATGTACAATTTTCATAGCCATGAAAATACAGAAAAATCTTTGAATGAGATGTGTCCAAACTTTTGGTCTGTACTGTATACTTGGGGCTGTAAACCCTATCTCTGCTAAAAGGAGAAGTGTGGGAAAAAATTACTAAATTTCTGTGCAGTGATATATGCACTTTGTATTATAAAGCATTGTGAATTGTTAGTTTGCCTTAAACAGCCTCAGTGCTGTGGTTTGAATACATGCCAACTAGACATGCGCAACTTCGGACAATACAAGTCTAGTCGGATTGTGGGCGGAAGTATGCAAATCACATACTTGTGGCATGGTCACATGACTACCTGCTTAGGAGAATCCTCAACACACAGTGCACGTGCTGTGAGGATACAAAAGACTGCAGTCACAGAGCTAATATCTGCAACAGAAAGGCAAAATAAAAACAAAAAAAACATTTTATTCCGCTCTGCAGCCTCTATTACATCATATGTCTAGTTCAATGTGAACATTTTTTATTTTTGCAAGGTCCTCTTTAAGGGTGTGGATCCCTCTAATAATTCATACAAAATCTCGCACTGGCACGTCTGCGGTCTTTTAAGGTCAACGAGCTGTGCCGTCAAAACCAGGCTCTCTGCAAAATAGGAGATGTCTACATTGTCAGGATGTACAGTAGACAAGATCTTAACATCAGAAAACAATCTCAGACTAAAAGCTCAAATATGCATGGCAGAAATGTAGTCCAATGAGGAGCTACAAAATGGGAGGGGGAATGAGGGCAATTGCCCTATGGCACTCCACTACAAACTCAACACAAAAAAATTTGGAGAAAAACGCCATATACTATATATAAATATTTATTAATACCAATAGTCATTATCTCAATAATCATTAGTAAGTACATACATAAATGCATAGCTCGATGGGTGGTTTGAAATGGCATGCGTGATGTTACTAGATGTAATTATGCCTGTGGTACATAGGACAGTAGGGTAAGGTGGGCACATGAGTCATAAATATGTAGTCAGATACTCAATAGCGTAATGTGCCCCACTAGGTAAAACATATTGATGTGCAGCAAGGAATGTTCCCAAAGAAAACACGTATTAAAGTAATTTGCAAGTGCACACAGAGAAAGGGTCCGGATTCCCAAACTCATGACAATTCAATGCTGCTGCCTTAGTCAATGATAGAACTAACCCATACTGGCACTAAGACCCAGGAACGCGCCCCGACGCGCGTTTCGCACTGGCTTCTTCGGGGGGCTTGTTGCTAGTAAGCCGCTCATACCTGCCTGCTAAATACCCGCCATCAGATTGAAAAAGAAATAACACATGTGGACAGCGTGTCCATAAGCATCCGGCGACGTCACCAGGCCGACGCGCTCCATGGGTGCACCCCTATGACGTAGGTGGAGCGCGAACAGACCCAGGGACGCCGCAGGAGGAAACGGAGGCGGAGTCAAAAAAAAGGACATGCGCAGAGAATCTGTAAACGGATAAGGACATCACTGGTAAGGGCAGAATCTGCCCATAGCCGCATTTAATATAAAGATACCCACGATTATACTTATTTAAGAGGGAATATCAAATGCTCCAAGGTAAGCCCGGGCAAAAACATATCATGGAGAGAAAATTGCAATAATAACCCATGAATAAAATACAAACGATCCAGATAAACTGGATTAGCCCTAATCCGAGTAAACAAACAAAGATAAATCAATGCTGCAATGTATGGGGTCCTGACTTATACAGAATATTATTTATCATTAATAACGAGTATTATACCACAGTATCGATGTCTATAAAAAACAATGAGAATTCAAAATAATATTACAATGAATTAGCGAGGTAGCATGACGTCACTGCAATGCTATAATGTGACATCACAAACTTAATACACAGAAGTCAATAGTTTTCATGGCCATTCATTGCAGACATATTGCACAATTCCATTCCGAATCCGACGCACGGTCGATATGGAGAAATATAAATCTTCACACGTGGAACATGATGCCTATGTAGTCCAAGTTTTTCAAGGGGGGGGGGGAAGAGGAGCAAGCGGTCACAAATCAGACACATTTCATTCCAATGTTTCAATAACTAGATAAAGAAAAAAATATACAACGTAAATATGCAATAAAAACAATAATAAAAAAGTCACGGATGCGGAGAGATACTAGAGATACGATGCAAAACTCAATTGTTCGTTAAGGCCCCTAGGTGTCATTGTATTAAGTGTCACAATCCAACGACACTCTCTTTGTGCCAAAACACGGCTACTGTCACCACCCCGAATGCCGAGGCTGACATGATCAATGCCTTTAATTTTAAGGTCATCAGACCTGCAGTCATGTTTGAGCCGAAAGTGACGTGGGATTGTTTTGAGTGACTCAACGTCCTCCACGTCACGGGCAGCCTCAATGTCTCTAACATGTTCACGTGTTCTAACGCGCAACTCTCTGGTGGTCAAACCAACATATATAAGGTTGCACGTACAACTAGCCTAGTATACCACATGTGTTGTAGAACATGTAATATAGTCCCTGATGACAAAGTCCTTGAGACCGTCCGATGACGTGAAGGACGTAGCCCTCGTGTGGTTACGGCATGCCCGGCATCTCCCGCATGGGTAGAATCCAGTAACCCTCTTCCTCATATTGAATATGGGTTGAGATTTTACCACATAGTGGCTTGAGACCAATGTGTCCTTGAGATTTTTACTCCTTTTGGCCGTCATTTGTGGAAAAGATGGAAGGCGTTGTTGAAGCTGAGGGTCGGTCATAAGTATCGGCCAATGTTTAGTAAGTATTTTACGCATTTTATACCATTGTTGGTTGTACGACGAGATAAATCTTATGACCCCCTCTGTTTCATTTGTTTTTTTGGGGCCACTACCTAATAGATCACTTCTCCTGGTGTTCTTAGCTCTCAAGTATCCCCTTTTAATACACCGATTGCTATAGCCCCGATCCCTAAACCTCTGCCCAAGATCCATGGCCTGTTTATCAAAAAGTGCATCAGTGGCACAGATCCTCCGGGCCCGGAGGAATTGGCCTGTGGGTATCCCCCTGATGGTGGCGGCCGGATGCGATGATGATGCGTGTAAGAGAGAATTAACAGATGTAGACTTGTGGTATAGATCTGTTTCAAAAGACCCATCAACGCCCACTTTAATTTCAAGATCCAAAAAGGTGACCCTGGATTGGTCATACGAGTAAGTGAGTTTGATATTGAAGTCGTTGCGGTTCAGACTCACCATAAAATCATCTAACTCATTTGTGGAGCCCTGCCACAAGAAAAAAACATCTCTATATAGCGGTACCACCCTAAAATTTGGGGGGCAGCCTCTGCGCCATCCAACAGCAAACCCCTCTCCCAAAAACCGAGAAAGAGGTTTGCATAGGAGGGCGCACAGGCCGCCCCCATGGCGGTACCACGTCTCTGTAAATGAAACCGGTTTTTAAAAGTAAAAAAGTTGTGTGTGAGAATGAACCGCAACAAGTCCAAGACCAACTCACGTAGATCTGGGTCCAGATTACTGGCTTCCAGATAAAATTGCGTAGCTGCAAGGCCATGTGTATGATGGATACACGTATATAAGGATTCAACATCGGCCACCACCATCAGGGTATTAAGTTCCATATATAGACCATCCAACCGTCTCAGGACGTCCGTCGTGTCTCTGACAAAGGAGGGGAGCGTTTCCACCTGTGGCTGTAGGTAATGTTCAATGAAAGTACAGATTGGATCGCACAGCCCTCCGATGCCAGAGACAATGGGACGTCCTGGAGGAGAAACAGGATCCTTGTGGATCTTGGGCAGTAGGTAAAAGGTCGGGACTATAGGGGCCCTAATGAGGAGGCCCTCAAGAACTTTTTTGGTAATAATGCCTCTCTCAAAGGCTATCTCAAGAATGGTTGTCAATTCAATTTTGAACGACGAAAGGGGATTACAGGAAAGCTGAGTGTAGGTGTCTATATCTTTTAACTGTTTGAAGGCCTCATTCTCATACTCTGTCACTGGCCACACCACCACATTCCCCCCCTTATCAGCCGGTTTAAACACAACATCATCTAATTTTTTAAGATCTTGTAATGCTTTACGTTGTGTAATCGTTAAATTATCTTTATACTTTTGATTTTTAATACACCGAAAGTCCTCCATCACCAATTGTGTGAATATCTCAATTTGAGGACATAAAGATAAGGGGGGAAAGTGGTGGATTTAGTGGTGTTTGTTTACTCGGATTAGGGCTAATCCAGTTTATCTGGATCGTTTGTATTTTATTCATGGGTTATTATTGCAATTTTCTCTCATGATATGTTTTTGCCCGGGCTTACCTTGGAGCATTTGATATTCCCTCTTAAATAAGTATAATCGTGGGTATCTTTATATTAAATGCGGCTATGGGCAGATTCTGCCCTTACCAGTGATGTCCTTATCTGTTTACAGATTCTCTGCGCATGTCCTTTTTTTGACTCCGCCTCCGTTTCCTCCTGCGGCGTCCCTGGGTCTGTTCGCTCTCCACCTACGTCATAGGGGTGCACCCGTGGAGCGCGTCGGCCTGGTGACGTCGCCGGATGCTTATGGACACGCTGTCCACATGTGTTATTTCTTTTTCAATCTGATGGCGGGTATTTAGCAGGCAGGTATGAGCGGCTTACTAGCAACAAGCCCCCCGAAGAAGCCAGTGCGAAACGCGCGTCGGGGCGCGTTCCTGGTCTTAGTGCCAGTATGGGTGAGTTCTATCATTGACTAAGGCAGCAGCATTGAATTGTCATGAGTTTGGGAATCCGGACCCTTTCTCTGTGTGCACTTGCAAATTACTTTAATACGTGTTTTCTTTGGGAACATTCCTTGCTGCACATCAATATGTTTTACCTAGTGGGGCACATTACGCTATTGAGTATCTGACTACATATTTATGACTCATGTGCCCACCTTACCCTACTGTCCTATGTACCACAGGCATAATTACATCTAGTAACATCACGCATGCCATTTCAAACCACCCATCGAGCTATGCATTTATGTATGTACTTACTAATGATTATTGAGATATATGACTATTGGTATTAATAAATATTTATATATTAGTATATGGCGTTTTTCTCCAAATTTTTTTGTGTTTATAAGATCTTAACATCAGCCCGGCTAAAAGCATGTACAGAGGAGCCTGTACGAAGTAGAGTATTAAACAGTTGCAGTTGTGAGTGTCTAACCAGAAAATGGATTTAATCTCTTCACTACTTGGATGTTGGCGTACGCATTAAAAATCACTTACCATGGAGCTAGATTAGTCCTCGGAGAGAGATGCTTAAACATCATTATAACTTTTTATCTGTTTATGGACCTAAATGTTTCTTGTGCTTTACAGGAGGTTTTAGCTATGCAGTTGTTTTTTTTTTCTTTTATACAGATCTTAACATTAAAATTATCAAAAACTCTCCATGAGCTACAGTAGAATCTCCTAATCCTGAAGGTGTAAAGGCTGGGTCTCACATAATGATACACGAGCGATCCCGACAACGATATGCACTTGTCAGGATCGCTGGTGTATCGCTACATGATCGCTGCTGAGCTGCCAAACAGGCAGCTCAGGCAGCGATCTGGGACAGCGACACTGCGGGTAACATCGCTTAGTTACCCGCAGTGTACCTTGGATACCAGGCCCTGATGCAGGGAGCTGGTATCCAAGGTACACAGCGGGTTCAAGCGTGCGCGTGCCTGAAACCCCTTGTACTGGATACCACTCTGCATCAGGGCGCTGGTATCCAAGGTACACAGCGGGTTTCTAGGCACAGCCCCGCGCCTGGAAACCCGCTGTGTACCTTGGTTACCAGCGGATCGCTGGTCTCCCGCCTGTCACACGCAGCGATGCGTGCCTGTCAGCGGGAAACCAGCGATCAAAAAAAGGTCCTGACATTTCAGCGACGATCAGCGATACCCAGCAGGGGGGCTGTTCGTCGCTGAATGTCACACACAGCGATATCGCTGGTGAGCTCGCTGCTGCGTCACAAAACTAGTGACTCAGCAGCGATCTCGCTAGCGATATCGCTATGTGAGACGGGCCCTTTAGTCATCTGTACTTTCCACTTACAGACAGGCAACTAAGGAATATACTAGACGGTTCAACCCATCCCGAATTTTAATCATTAAGTCGCTGAAAAAGAAAGAAATCACATGTGAAAATTTAAAAACATGACAAAGTTGGTAACACTGAGTTTGGGACATAAAATAAACATACCGTATATACTCGAGTATAAGCTGACCCGAGTTTAAGCCGAGGCACCTAATTTAGCCACGGAAAACTGGGTAAGCTTATTGACTTGAGTATAAGCCGGGTATGCATTGTCCCCTCATCCCTGTCCTGCTATGCGTGGCTCCCCCTCTTGTATGCATGGCTCTACGGTCCCGCATGGCTCACCCCCCGCATGGCTCACACCCCTGTCCTACTCACCCTCCTCACGTGTCCCTCCATCTCTGTCCCAGCGCCGGCAGCTTCTCTGTGTTCAGCAGTCACGTGGTACCGCTCATTAAGGTAATGAATATGCGCTCCACACCTTATGGGAGTGGAGATGCATGCATATTCATTACCTTAATGAGCGGTACCACGTGACTGCTGAACACAGGAAGAAGCAGCCGGCGCTGGGACAGAGACGCAGGGATGGATATCCAACGATGGAGAGTGAGTATTTATGTCTTCTGGAAGCCCCATCCCCCACCGGCTTTCTGGGTAATGACTTGTGTATAAGTCAAGGGGGGCGTTTTCAGAACAAAAAAAATGTGCTGAAAATCTTGGCTTATACACGAGTATATATGGAAGAATGAAAACACGGCTTCTTGCTCAAGGATGTGTAGATCAATAGGTCTTGTAACCAGGACAAGTAAATAATTGGAACAATAAAATTAAAACTTGGATCAAAATCATACCGTATTTATGGTATGTCTAAATAGTATTAACGTATACGTGGCATCTGTGGCCGATCTAGGAATGCATGTTTGAGGACAATGAAGAGACAATACAATATTTACAATGATTGTTACTCCAATCATGATATTGTTTCTATCACAAAATTTCCGTGACATGTCTTCTAGTCTGTTTGGAAGTAGGTTTGGGTCTGTGACAATGCGAGCTACCCATTGGAATTGTGAGCATGGTAGGCTGTTTTTGGTGGCATTTGGATGGCAACTTGAGAAGTGAAGTAGGCTATTAAGGTACTGCCACACTAAGCTATCCCGCTAGCGATCTCGTTAGCGTTGCATACTAATGAGATCGCTAGCGGATTGTTTCTATATCGCTAAATGCGGCCACATTTAGCGATATAGTTAACGACGCTATCGCCGTTAACGATCTTCTTAACGACTTTAGCGGTACAAAAGTACCGCTAAATCGCTAAGAAAAGGTGCCATACAGCGATTAGATACTTACCCAGCGGAGCGCCAGCGATGAAATAGGGTCCGGAACGATTCCAGCGACGAGCGAGATCACAGCAGGAAGCTCGTCGCTGGAAGCTGCCGCACTGAACAATATCGCTAACGGGATCGCTAAATAGTGACGTTTTTTAGCGATCCCGTTAGCGATATTGTTTAGTGTGGCATACCCTTTACAGTCAGTTGGTTTGCTAAACAAATCAGTAGTTAAATAACCCTGGGAGTCCTTGATTAGTAAAGTATCCAGAAAGGAGATTTGGTAGGTGTCGTAGTTAATGGTAAACTGGAATTGTATTGGAATTGATATGGGAAAAGAACAACTGTAGGGATTCTGGTGTCCCTCTCCAGATGCAAAAGATGTCGTCCATGTAGCAGTGATAAGTTATACTGGTTGATCAATTGGTTGTTGTATATGTATTCTTCCTCAAAACAGCTCATGTAAGCATTTGCGTAGGCCAGTGCTACGATTGACCCCATTGCAGTACCCTGTGTCTAGACGTAAAACGTGTCCTCGAACAAAAAGAGATTTTCATGTACTACTATTGTAAGGAGATCAAGACAAAGTTGGATTGAGTTGGTAGACATGTTGTATGTTAACAGATGTTGGACTGCTTCAATACCTTTTTTGTGGGCGATGGAAGTGTATAGACTGTTCACATCAAATGTAACTAGTAGGCTGTCAGGTGGGACTGAGTTGAGGCCTTGATGATATTCAAGAAATGTCCCGTGTCTAGTAAGAATGATTTAGTGGTTTTTACCAATGGTGTGAGGATTTTTCTAGATAAATCAAAAGGGGTGACAGGATGGAGTCAGTTGAGGCGACTATGGGTCTACCTGGAGGATTGGTGAGGGATTTGTGAATTTTTGGCAACATATAAAAGAATGGTGTGACAGAGTGAGAGATATATATATATATATATATATATAATACCAAGAGTTAAATAAAGACGACAAAATCTGCATTAAACGCAATGTTTAATTAAAAAATAAAAAAATGAGGAAAAAATTTGACGTGGGGTCACGTGCAATTTTCCAGCCCAGAGAGGTAAAGTCAGCGACAGGGGGCAGATGTTTATAGCCTGGGAAAGGGGGTAATCTCCATGGATCTTTCCAGCCTATGAATATCAGCCCACAGCTGTATATTTATCCTTTACTGGCTATTAAAATAGGAGGCCCCCCAAAAAATGACATGGGTACCCCTATAATTAATAGCCAGAAATGGCTATGCAGACAGCTGCGGGCTGATATTAATAACCTAGGAAGGGACCATGGATATTTCCCCCCCATGGGCTAAAAACATCAGCTCACAGCCGCCCCAGAAATGGCGCATCTCTAATAACATGCGCCAATTCCAGCACTTAGCCTCTCTCTTCCCACTGCTCTGTAGCGGTGGCATATAGGGTAATAGTTAGGGGTTGATGTCACCTTTGTATTGTAAGGTGACATCAAGCACTGCATAGTAATAATAAAAGCCCTGCCAGAATAAAGTATTTTAATGAAATAAAACAAGTTTCCCATCTTTATTGTACTCCTAATTCCTGCAATGCCCTCGATCACCTGCAAAAAAAAAAAAACAAGAACAAATACTCCCTGTTCCGACGTAATCCATTTCATAACAAGCGTCCCACGACAATCTCCCCTACAAGGCCTCAGATGACACACTGACCTGAGATAATACTCCCGCAGTGTACTTCGTCGGAGTTCGTGCTCTCACTTTATGCTACCACTGCTGTGTGAGAACTTTCTCACGCAGCGATGCCGCAAGTGATAGGACGAACTTCGTTGACCTATAGGCGGCAGAGTGATACACGGCGGGAGGATTATCTCCGGTCACTGTACACCAGAGCCCCTGTAGAGCGGTCACATCTGATGTGACAGCTCTACACGGGAGATCGTTGTGGGACAATCATTATTAAATGGATTACGTCGGAACAGGGAGTATACTGTTGTTTTTTTTTTTTTTTGGCAGGTATCGAGGGTGTTGGGGATTAGCTGTATGGTTAGTATGTGTACTGTAATGTGTTTTTTTTTTTTTTTTTTACTATTCAACACAGTAGCCGGATGATGTGACTACTACTGTCCCATCATCGGCTAATGCTGTCACTGTAGCAGACATAGCCGGATGGGACTAGTAGTCCCATCGGACGATGCCTGCCAACACACAGACGCGCAGGCACGCACAGTTTCCGCCGACACACTTCCTCCTCCCAATCTGCAGCGTTTCTCGCATGCAACTCCGCAAATCTTTTTACACCTGCAGTTTTGCTGTGGATTTGACTGACTCAATGGAAGTCAATGGGTACAGAAACGCTGCAGATCCGCAAAAAGAATAGACGTGCTGCGGAAAATAAAACGTTGCGAATCCACGAGTATTTTCCGTAGCATGTGCACACCAATTCTGAATTTCCCATTGACTAACATTACTTGTGCACTTGACTGCGGATTTGATGCAATTCCGCGCGTCCAAAAACGCTGCGGATCCGCATCAAAATACGCAAAGTGTGCACATATCAGGGTTGGGTTATAAATAAAACAAAAATCCCAATCTCTGATGATCCCCTGAAGCAACATCAAATTCATTATCAAATGGAAAGAACATGGTAACCGGCCAAGAAAGGGCCACTCACCAAAACTCCCAGACCGGGAAAGGAGGTCAGTAGTAAGCGAGGCAGCACAGACACCAAAAGGTAACCCTGAAGGAGCTGCAGAGTTCCCAAGCGAAGACTGGAGTAACTGTCCATAAGCTGTACTCTCCATAGAGATAGCCTTTATGGAAGAGTGGGCAGAAAAAAAAATCTCAAAATTTAGTATAACACCATATCTCCATTCATGTACAAATATTTTCAGGTTTCTATTTACCAGGTTTTAACTCCTTAGTGACAGAGCCAATTTGCAGCTTAATGACCAGGCCAATTTTTACAATTCTGACCACTGTCACTTTATGTGGTTATAACTCTGGAACACTTCAACATATCGCACTGATTCGGAGAATGTTTTTCGTGTCATATTGTACTTCATGTTAGTGGTAAAATTTCTTCGATATGACTTGTGTTTATTTATGAAAAAAAGACGGATTTTGGTAAGAACTTACCTGTAAAATCCTTTTCAGCGAAGAAGGAAGGGAGACACACTAGACATAACTAGTGGTAGGCGGAGCCCCAGATAGGATTAACACCTCAGATTAGAAAGCGTGTTGACCGGCCCCTCCAGCTCGGGCTCCTCCTACTCAGCTCTTCAGTCGTACCAAAGCTTAAGGAAGAACAATATCACCAGCGAAGCAACATAACCCCTTCTGAAGGACTTCAGAGAAAAATACAAAAGTACAGGTTATGCATGCATTTGGCAAAGAAAAACCACACAGTCCCAGGTACTACTCACTGAACCTGACTACTGCGATAAGCTGGCAATGCTGGAACAGAGCCGTAGCGCGTCGACCTCAGCTCAGAAAATCGCTATCAGAGAAGGGCCACGCTGCTTCTGTAAATACAACAACACACTTCTGCCATGGGAGGGATGTGTGTCTCCCTTCCTTCTTCGCTGAAAAGGATTTTACAGGTAAGTTCTTACCAAAATCCGTCTTTCAGTTGCAGATGAAGGAAGGGAGACACACTAGTGGGACGTCCCAAAGCAGTCCAAAAAAAAATAGGGTGGGAAAAAAAACAAAAGAGGCAGAAACCCAACAACCTAGATAAATGCGCAAGAGGCGCCAAATACAAGTTAACTTAAAACTTAGATTACCGCTGCCTGCAGGACCCTACGTCCTAAGGCCGCATCAGCGGAAGCACTGACGTCCACCTTATAAAACTTTGTAAATGAGTGGACGGAACGCCAGGTCGCCGCTCGGCAGAGCTGAGCTGCCGAAGCCCCTTGATGAAAGGCCCACGATGAAGCCACAGCCCTCGTGGAGTGAGCTCGAACCTTAAGCGGGCAAGGTTCGCCTTTAAGACGGTAAGCCTCCAAAATGGCTGACCGAATCCAACGAGCTATAGAATCCTTGGAAGCTCGTTGACCACGTCTACGACCTGCTGGAATCACAAACAGAGAATCTGACTTCCTAAAACCTTGAGTAACAGACAGATAGAACTTCAAGGCCCGCACTAAATCCAATTTGTGCAAATCTCGTTCCTTTGCATTCCTCGGGCCAGGGCAAAGCGAGGGCAACACAATATCCTGGTTAACATGAAATTGCGACACCACCTTAGGTAGAAAGTCGCCCCGTGTGCGAAGCACTACTCGATCCGGGTAAAACCCCAGGAAAGGCGGCGAGCAAGAAAGAGCTGCCAACTCAGAAACCCTTCTTAAAGAGGTTACCGCCACTAAGAATGCAACCTTCCAAGAAAGTAACGAAAGGCTAGTAGAACCCATAGGCTCAAAGGGCACATGCTGAAGAGCCTCCAAGACAAGGTTGAGCCGCCAAGGAGACACAAGTGCCTTCCGCGGTGGAAACTGACGGGTTACTCCTTGAAAAAAGGAACGCACGTCCCTACGCGAGGCGATAGCCTTCCGAAAAAGCACGGACAGGGCAGAAACCTGACCTTCAGAGTGCTAACTGCTAAACCTTTGTCTAACCGTACTGTAGAAAAGCCAACAGATTGGGAATGGAAAAAATCCTCGGATTCCTTGAGGAACCCGAATACCACGAAAAGAAGGCTTCCCAAGTTCTGTGATAAATCTTAGTAGTGGCCGGACCTCTAGCAGCTCGCAGAGTGGCAATGACTGCAGCTGAGAAACCTCTACGGGTCAATATTTCGGTCTCAAGAGCCACGCCGTCAAACGCAGAGACTTCAAGTCCGGATGACGAAAGGGCCCCTGGGATAACAGGTCCGGGCGAAGAGGAAGTGGAAATGGCGGAGCCGCCAAGAGCGACACCAGTGTCGAGAACCACGTCCTCCTTGGCCAATCCGGGGCTATCAGCATAGCCGGAATTCTCTCCAGTCTGATCCGACCAGCACCAGAGGAATTAAGGAAATTGGCGGAAACACATAGACCAGCTTGAAATGGTCCCACTGAGCTACCAGAGCATCCACCGCCACAGCCTTCGGGTCCTTGTACCTGGATATGAAGGTTGGTAGTTTGGCATTGAACCTGGATGCCATCAAATCCACTTGGGGGGTTCCCCAACGGGAGCACAGTAGTGCAAACATTTCCGGATGGAGACTCCATTCTCCAGGATCCATCTTCTCGCGACTGAGGAAGTCCGCCGTGGTATTCTGAACTCCTGGAATGTGGATCGCAGAGATGGCTGGAACCCTGTTCTCGGCCCATAGCAGGATCCGAGACACCTCCATCATGAGCCTGGAACTCCTCGTCCCGCCTTGGTGATTGATATACGCGACCGCCGTCGCGTTGTCTGTCTGCACTCGGACTGGCAGACCGCTCAAAGGGACCGTCCAGTGTTGGAGGCAAAGAAAAATTGCCCTCAATTCCAAGATGTTGATCGGTAGAATAGACTCTTCCGATGACCATACTCCCTGGATCCAAAGATCGTTCCAGACACCCCCCCCAGCCCGTCAGGCTGGCATCGGTGGTTATGACCGACCACTTCGGAGGGAGAAAAGATTTCCCCAGGGATAACGCTTCTGGACGTAACCACCATTCTAGGGATTCTCGTACCTGTGAGAGATGATGACGCTGCAATCCAGCGAAGCCTGCGATCGATCCCAACGACTCAGAATGAGCCTCTGGAGGGTCCTGGAATGAAACTGAGCAAACGGAAGTGCCTCCATGGACGCCACCATCAAACCCAGGAGGCGCATACACTTCCGAAGGGACATTGCTGTCGAAGACTTCATAGTCTGTACATGTCGAAGTAGACATGTCCGCTTGTCTGGGGGTAGGGACACCACTGCCCGTACCGTGTCGAAATGCATCCCTAAAAACAGGATTGACTGAGACGGTTCCAGAGACGACTTCTCCCAATTGACCAGCCACCCGAAATCCTCCAGGAGCTGAAGGGATAGGTTGCGAGCCGTCACCGCCTCCTCCTTTGAGGATGCCACAATCAAAAGATCGTCCAGGTAGGGAAAAATCGCAACCCCTGTTTTCGAAGAATTGCCATGAGGGGCGCCAGAATTTTTGTAAAAACTCTGGGCGCCGAGGCCAAGCCGAATGGCAGAGCCACAAACTGGTAATGATCCTGACCTATGGCAAAACGAAGGAAGCGCTGATGAGCCCTTCCGACGGGAACATGCAAATAAGCGTCGCGAATGTCGATTGACACCAAAAAATCGTTCTGCGACAGGGCCGCCACCACGGAGCGAAGTGACTCCATGCGGAATTTTTGGGTGTGGACATGCAGATTCAATCTTTTGAGATCCAGAATAGGACGAAATTTGTCCTCCTTTTTGGGAACCACAAAAAGATTGGAATAAAATCCTCTTCCTCGGTCCTCCGGCGGTACCGGTATTACCACACCCTTCTGCAGAAGGGAGTCGACCTCTCGCAGCAGAGCGGCAATTAACTCGGGCTCTGACGGTGTGCGAGACTGGCAAAACCTGTCCGGGGGTCGAGAAGAAAACTCTATGAAATAGCCTGCCGACACGACCCGCGTTACCCAGGTGTCCGGAACGCGGGAAACCCAAGTCACTTTGAATTGGAGCAGGCGACCCCCCACTCGAGAGCCCTCGAATGGAAACCTGGCGTCAGTCCGCCTTGGCGGGCTTCTTGTCAGTCTCCCGCTTGTCTTGACGGAAACTTGACTTCCAGGGAGTGCGGGATTTCTGAGTGAACTTTTTTCCCGAAAAAGAGGGACGACCCGATCCCCAAGAGGACTGACCGAATCGTCCCTTGGAACGAAAGGATCGCCAGCCACCACCGGCACCAGTCCTGCCAGGCGCAGAAGCCATAGCCCTTCGCTGTGGTAAGGCTGCTTCTTTCGTCTTTGCCTTGGCAAGTCAGCTCTGAGAGATCAGATCCAAAAAGCTGACTACCTTTGTAGGCTAGAGACAGCAAACCTTGTTTTGACACTGCGTCCCCAGTCCACTGTCTAAGCCACAGTGCTCTTCTGACTGTGACCGCCGAAGCTTGCGCCCTGGACAACAGAGATGCAGTATCCAGACCTGCATCATAGCTATAACAAACTGCAGTCTCCAACAAACCGAGAAGTCCATTTATCTCGGATAACGGAGATCCATTTTGCAACGCCGTTCGTATACGGTCCAACCAGCACAGGAAGCCCTACAAGCACACATGGATCCTAGCACCGCTTTGAATCCATGACCCGAGGCCTCGTAGTTGGATTTCGCTGCCATCTCCGTTTTTCTGTCTAGCGGGTCCTGCAGACTTGCCTTCCCTTTAACAGGGAGCAATGAGGATTTACTAAGCTGGGATAAAGGAACATCCACTTCAGGAGAAGAAATCCAATTATCCGTCAACTCCGTAGAGCACGGATATAGTGCCTCAAAAAAACGTGTTCCTTGAAAACGTTTATCTGGACACAGGCGTTCCTTCTCCACTGCTTCATTAAGCTCATCCAGAGCTGGCAATGTCGCTCGTGACTTACGGTACTCCTGGTACATCCGAGGTGACTTACCAGGACGTGTAGTTACCCCCTCCGGCAACTGTAAGGCCTCTCTCATGGCTTCAATAAAAGCCTCTGTTCGGCCCAAAGAGGCAGAATGTCCCTGCCGATCCTGATCCGAACCGGATAACTCCCCATCTGAATTTGAAGGGGAACCCTGACCACATTCCATATCAGAGAGGTCTGATTCGCTACGTGGAAATGATGAAACCGGCCTGTGTCGCTTCCTTCCATGAGAGGATCTAGCTGACACCCAATGACCTAAAAGGTCAGAAAGGTTATCAATAGAGCGAGCGATGGCATCCAATTTGGCATCGCTGTGACCTCCAATTGCTGCGCTTGACGTCGAGGCCTGCGTATCAGACTCGCGTGACTGATTCTGAAGCAGATTTGGCACACGGTCCGCACCTTCTGGACCCTGTTCCGACATGCCCTCACACAGTATAAGGCAGGTCAAAGCCTGTCAGCAACAATGGAAAAAAGTGTGGCTTCTCAAGCGGACGCAGCAAGCACGCTGAAGGGTTAAAGCCCTTATTGAGAGAGCTACCCCAGCTGTATATTCAGCGATATAATTAACTCTTACAAGTTCTGACCCCAAACTGGGATAGAACCTGTGCGGCTGCTGAAAAGGTTAACCCTTTAAAAGGGATTAATATCGCTGACTCCCCACTACACCCTTATTAATAGAAGGGGTGTGCGAGTCCCATAGCAAAATAAGGTCTCTATATGAGACCGCAGCTGCAATATAACGCTATCTGTTTTTTCTCTACAGATAGGTTCTGCGCTGTGGTGGTGAGAGCGCTATCACTCACCCAGCTGGTCGCGGTGATGTAAATGTGATACGGGAGGAGCGGAGCAGGAAGGAGCCCGTGGAGCCTTTTCTAATGGCCGCCGGCTGAGAGGAATCTGAAGAGAAGCGCCTAATCGCACGCTTCTGTGACAGAAAGCCTGGGAGCGTGAAGCCACGCCCCCCCGGCTTCAAAAAAAGAGCGCGAACTCCTTCGCTCTCTGCTCCCCCCTGTCCTGCAGGCGTCTGCCTGCGGACAGAATACAGTCACCAAACATGCATTTCACATGTAACAGCGGCTGCCGCAGCAGCCGCTGAAAGCACTCACACACACTTTAATAAAAATGTGGGGTACTCACCAGCCGAGCGCCACAGGGACCCCCAGGGGTTTCTGGCGCTATGCCCATGCTTCCCCCCAGGGCGGGGGACGCAGTGACCCCTGTGCGCGGTTTGCGCCCCCGCCAGGGAAGCCATCCTCATCCCCCCGGGCCGGCAGGGTTCTGCAGGGACCACCATTAGGGTAATACAGATCCGCCAAG
Source organism: Oophaga sylvatica (assembly GCA_033576555.1). Taxonomy (NCBI): domain Eukaryota; kingdom Metazoa; phylum Chordata; class Amphibia; order Anura; family Dendrobatidae; genus Oophaga; species Oophaga sylvatica. The sequence continues at coordinate 28,896,167 of JARQOD010000004.1, forward strand.
GGAGAGGTTGGGGTCCAGCAGCGCTGAGACCCCTGAGACCTCTAGACCATCTCTGGTGATCCAAGTCTCTTGTCCGAATAAAATAAAATTTTCTGAGGAGCTGCTTCCAGCAGCGACCATCCTCTGAGACCTCAAATTTTAGACTGAAGAGCTGAGTAGGAGGAGCCCGAGCTGGAGGGGCCGGTCAACACGCTTTCTAATCTGAGGTGTTAATCCTATCTGGGGCTCCGCCTACCACTAGTTATGTCTAGTGTGTCTCCCTTCCTTCATCTGCAGCTGAAAATAGAAATTTGGCAATATTTTGAAAATTTTGCAATTTTCACACTTAATTTTTGTACCCTTAAATCTAGAGAGTGGTGTCACACAAAATAGTTAATAACATTTCCCACATGTCAACTTTACATCAGCACAATTTTGGAAACAATTTTTTTTTTGTTACGACGTTATAAGGGTTAAAAGTTGACCAGTGATTTCTCATTTTTCCAACAAAACTTACAAAACCATTTTTTTTTAGGGACCACCTCACATTTGAAATGATTTGGGGCGTCAACATAACAGAAAATACCCAAAAGTGACACCATTCTAAAAACGGTAATTAGACCTACCGGTAATTGTATTTCCAGGAATCCATCCTGACAGCATCATGGAGGACGTCCTTCTTATCCTTAGTGGGACAGGAAACACACGAGAGTTTAAAAGGACCCTCCCCCTGCCACACTTAAGTGATTTTTCAAAGTAACACATTTGGACGGAAGCAAAAAGAAATTTACTTAAATTGTTATACAAATGTTTTGTCACATTAGTATGGAGCATTGCAGTAGGGAGGGAACTAACACTGCTGTCAGGATGGATTCCTGGAAATACAATTACCGGTAGGTCTAATATACCGTTTTCCAGTTCACCACCTGACAGCACAATGGAGAAGTACCAAAGGATGATGGTTCTAGGGTGGGATTACTGCATGAAGCACCTTTCTGCTGAGCGCTAACTGTGCTGACACTACATCTAGTTTATAATGTCTGGAAACGGTACTAAGACTGGACCAGGATGCAGCCTTGCAGATCTGTTCTGCTGAAGCCCCCCATTTTTCTGCCCATGAAGCGGCCATAGCCCTAGTGGAATGGGCTCTGAGACTTCCCAGGGGACTCTTCCCCTGTGCGTCATAAGCTAGGCTTACTGTGGTTCTGATCCATCTAGCAATTGTGGATTTTGTTGCCTTCTTTCCCTTATTTGGCCCCCTGTACTGTAAAAACAAATTGTTATCCCGCCTCCAAGCCTTAGTTGCTTCTAGGTACCTGAGTACCGTCTCCCTAACATCTAGGTTATGGTAGACCTTCTCTTTCTGGTTCTTAGGGAGCTGCCAAAATGAAGAACAACTTCCTGATTCATGTTCGAGTCCGAAATGACCTTTGGGAGGAAGGCGGGCTCGAGTCTTAAGACTAAGCGATCATCGTACACCTGTAGATATGGGTTCTGGATAGATAGGGCCTATAGTTCTCCCAGCCTCTTTGCTGATGTAATGGCCACTAGAAACACTATCTTGAGCGAAAGCTTACTGATCTCAAGATCTCCTGCTAGATCATATGGGTGTCTACACAAAACGCGTTAAGGACTAAATCAAGGTCCCATGGCGGGACCGTCTTTCGTATTAAGGGCCTTAGTCTCTGATCGGCTTTGGAGAATCTAGCTATCCAGGGGCAAGATGACAAAGGGGAATCGTAGTATACGCTGAGGGCTGCAATCTCCACTCTTAGTGTACTGGGTATAAGCCCTTTTTGAACCCTGACAGCAGGAAGTCAAGAATCCTGGGAATGTTGGGTGGTCAGTATCTACTGTTGCCTCTCTACAATAGCTGCAGAATCTTTTCCAAATTTTGCCATAAATTGCGGATGTCACCGGCTTTCTACTTCCTTGGAGTGTAGAGATAATGTCGTCCGACAGGCCTCTAGATCTTAGGACCTGGCACTCAGGATCCAGGCTGATAGTTGGAGGGCTTCTGGATTGTGATGAAAGACCAGGCCCTGGTGGAGAAGGTCCTTCCTTTTTGGCAGTAGAAGGGGTTCTTCTTTTGACATTTTCTTCAGGAAAGGAAACCACCTCCTTTTTGGCCAGAAGGGTACCACTAATATGAAGGGTGCCACAAATATGACTGTTGCCTTATCGTCGTATATTTTCCTGAGTTTTCCTTGGAATCAAGGAAAGAGGCGGGAATGCGTATAGGAGACCTCGACCCATGACTGGGGCAGAGTGTCGACCCCCGCTGGGACATCCAGAGGGTTCAGGGAATAGAATGTTCCGACCTTTGCGTTCTCCCTGACCGCGAAAAGATCCGCATTTGGCCTTCCCCAGCGCTGGCATAGCATGTTGAACACCTCGTTGTTCAACTCCCATTCTGTTGCGGCTATCTTGTTCCTGCTCAGGAAATCCACAACCTGGTTTCTGGTACCTTCCAGATGCACCGCCAAGATTGACTGGACCCATATCTCTGCCCATCTGAAGATCCGTCCTGCTAGTTGCTGCAACGCCGGATGCTTCGGACTGCCTTGATGACGTAGAAAGGCCACTGTCGTCGTATTGTCGAATAGGATTTTCACGTGCTTGTTCTTCACCAGGGACTGAGCCGGAGTCAGAACTTTCCATGCTGTGTGTAATTCTCTGAAGTTTGAGGATTCCATGCACTCCTCTGGACTCCAATACCCCTGGAAGTATCTTCCTTGTACATGTCCGCCCCATACTTGCTGACTTGCATCCGTGGTGACGATGACACCCGGGGACTGAACCCATGACATGCCTGTTTGGAGATTCCTGGGAATGGTACACCAATATAGAGAGCTATTCACTCGAGGGGACAGCCACATTTCTCTGTCTAGCGAGCGCTGCTCTCTATCCCAGAATGCTAGGACCACCTGTTGCAGATCTCGAGGATGAAACTGGCTCCAGTTTACACAGGGTATGCAGGATGTCATCAGCCCCAGGACCTTCATTGCATCTCTGATGGAGACCTGGCTTCTTGTAAACTGACAAATCTTTTCCCTTACGCTGGTCTGTTTTTCTTCTGGTAGGCATTCTTGCATTGGAGTCTAGCATGACCCCCAAGAATTTTATTCTTGGTTTGGGAACTAGGTCCGATTTCTCACAGTTTATAATCCATCCCAGTTTCTGCAGCGTGGAGATCAAAGACAGTCGATTCTGAGCTGCTCTACGGAATCTGCTACTACCAAAAAATCGTCTAAGTAGGTGATTACAGTGATATCCTGATTTCTCAGATAGGCAACTACCTCCGCCATTAGCTTTGTAAAAACTCTGGGAGCTGACGCTAGACCAAAGGGAAAGCAACGGAACTGATAGTGGTGGACCCTGCCTTCTCTTTCCATGGCAAACCTCAGGTATCTTTGATGGCTTGCGTAGATCGGTACGTGGTAATACGCACTTTTTAAGTCCAAAGTGCACATTACCACGTTCTTGCCTAAGAGGGGTATTGTGGATCTTATGGACTCCATTTTGAACCTCTTGTACCTTATCCATCTGTTTAAGGGTTTGAGGTTATCGTTCTGGATTCCCTCGATGGTTTTCTTATTGAGAAGAGGTTTGAGTAATGACCCCTGCCTTCTTCTTGAACGGATACCGGAACGATAGCTGCTGTCTTTCAGAGGTCCTGAATGTCTGACCACACAGGGGAGGCTGAAATAAGATGGGAATTGGTTATGAAAAATCTTTCTGGAGGTAGATTTTCGAATTCTATCTTGCACCCTTGAGAGATAACCTGCAGAATCCATGGACTCTTGGAAATTTTTTGCCAACTCTCCAGGAACCTGATTAGACGCCCCCCTACTCTGATAGCGTCATTTCCTTCGTGAGCCTGATCCTGAAAAGATGGAGTCTCTATTCCTTCCCCCTTTGGGATAGCTCCACCTTCCCGACATTCCTTTTCCCTTATAGTTTTTTTACTAGATAGGGGCCTACGAAAGGGCTGGTATTTCCCTCGCTTATCCTCGGGAAACCCTTTCTTTTCATCTGAGGCTCTCTCTAAAATGTCATCCAAGACAGGCCCGAATACAATACCTTCCCCCCCTAAAAAGGAATGGAGCAGAGCTTTTTTTGTGTGTCCCCACACAGATGGCTCTTCGGGCTGCATTGGACAATGATTGGTTCCTGGCCGCGAATCGCACATACTCAGCGGACGCGTCAGCCAGGAAGCCGGTTGCCAGTTTCAGTAGGGAAGGGATTTTAGAATTGACTCTCTTGGAGTCTTGGATGTCAAATGCTCCTCTAAATCGTCCACCAATAAATGCATAGAATGTGCCGCTGATGTTGCTGCTATGTTGGCACGTATTATGGCTGCCGAAGTCTCCCAAGTTCTTTTCAAGAGTCCATCCGCTTTTTGGTCCATAGGTTTCTTTAGATTAGAGGAGTTCTAGAAAGGAATAGCCGTTCTCTTGGATACTTTTGCCACCGAGATGTCTATTTTAGGAATATCCTCCCAGATTGACCTCTTCAGAATCAAATGGTAGCCGTTGCCTGAAGTCTCTGGGAATAGTCAGCCTCTTTTCTGCCTCCTCCCATTCCTCTAGGATCATGGACCGGATATGGGAGTTAACAGGGAAAACTTTCACCGTCTGAGCGTAGCCCCCCGAACATTTCGTCCTGTACGGAGAGGGTCTTTGGGGGCTCCTCTAGCTGCATGGTATCTTACTGCACCAAGGAGTTCATCCGTGTCTGCAGAGGAAAACAAGTATCTTTTCCCCCTCTGGAGGATCTGTCTCGGAAAAAAACTCTTATGAAGATGTGTCTGACTCCCTTGGTCTCTTCCGGGACCCCTGGGCATCTGACTGCGTGGCCTGAGGGTATACCAGCCCTGAAATTGAGGCCAGCACCTCCTGCCTTATGATATATCTTATATTGGTCATGAGTGCAGCCTGTTCTTCTCCCACGATCCTCATAGTGCATGCTTCACAGAGGGGTTTCTGCCAGGCTTCTGGTTACTTTGAGGTGCAAATAGGGCATTTTTTGTTCCTCCCAGACTTCTTGCTATCTTTTTTTAGCTGCCGTCGAGGTGGATGCTCTCCCCTAGAATACACAAGTATGTACCCTGTGGTTTCTAGGCTTATAATGGGCTTCTGTGGTGACCTCTAAGTTACTCACGTGCCCCTGGCTCTCAGAGCCGATCTCTGACTTTGCAGACTCTTTCATTACTGCCTCAGGAAGTCTGCCTGTGAAGCCGGTCATGCCCCTGTGCCTGCCCATTACCTTAATATAGAATGGGGAGATCAGGAAGCTGGAGCGCCGTCGACCTTACTCCGGAAGTATTCCGCCCCCTGGAGGAGACGCTGCCTCTGAGCCCACTGTCTGCCGCGACCCGGAAGTGGAGCGTGACGCGGCCGGAAGTGCTGCAGCGCCGGTCACGCTGGGATGCCTGTCGCCCTGTGGCGATGATGCTCCCCGGGACCTGCGTGCTGGACCTTGGGACACCGATACACACAGAGGCGGCCCGGGGACACCGAGGCACTGTATGAGGTCGAGCCCTCGCCAGAGGGAAGCAACCCATCCCTCAGGAGCAGCGCTGCACTGAAGTATGCTGAGGGACCCTAGAGCTGGGTGTCAGCTGCAGAATTTTTGAGGTGGGAAGGGAAAGGCTGAGCCTCCCGATCCTCACCATTTGCCAGGAACGGTCGGATAGGTTCTCTCGTCGTTCCTATCCTTAGTGGGACAGGAAAAACACTACAGGGTGGTAGGAGAAGGGTCCTTTTGAACTCTCGTGTGTTTCCTGTCCCACTAAGGATAAGAAGGACGTCCTCCATGGTGCTGTCAGGTGGTGAACTGGAAAACCACAGTTTATTAACTCTTCAGGTACTTCATGAGAACTAAAGCAATGTGGAAGGAAAAAAGGGGGTATTAGACCTACCGGTAATTAGGTTTCCAGGAGTCTATCCTGACAGCACCATGGGGACGTCCTTCTCCTTGCTGGGACAGGAAACACACAAGAGGTTAAAAGGCACCTCCCCGCCCCCTTTCCCTCTGTGTTGTACCAAGAACCACGACATATATAATGCGCATAACACTTTAATGAAAGAAAAAATCATATTACAGCATATGACATATTCAAGAGGTAGGGAGCTACCAGTGCTGTCAGGATGGACTCCTGGAAACCTAATTACCGGTAGGTCTAATACCCCCTTTCCAGGACGTCCCTCCTCACAGCACCATGGGGAGTTCCAAAGAAAGCTCCTTAGAGTGGGATTACTGCCTGCAGAACTTTCCTGCCAAAGGCCATCTGTTGGCCAGAAAGTACATCCAGTTTATAATGCTTGCAGAATGTATCAATTCTGGCCCATTTGCTGCCTTACAAATTTGTTCCAGAGAGGCGCCTGCCCGTTCTGCCCAGGAGGCAGTTATCTCTCGGGTTGAGTGAGCCCATAGGTCCCCTCAACTAAATAGGCGTCCGTGATTAGGGACGTAATCCATCTAGCGATGGAAGCCTTAGACGCCTTTCTACTTTTATTGTTTCCTCCATAGAGGATGAACAGGTTCGGATCTATTCGCCAATCTTTAGTGGCCTCGATATAGTCTATGACCGCTTTCCTGACATCCAACGAATGGAGCTCCAGTTCCTTTGCTTTGGAAGGATTGTCACAGAAGGAAGGTAAGACAATATCCTGGTTACGGGTTGATGCAACTTTGGGGGTGAAAGCGGGGTCTAATTTTAGGACTATGCTATCATCCCTAACCTGAAAGTACAGGTCTCTGGTGGATAGGTCCCCTGAAGAAGGAAGGTCCGAAACGCGCGTCGGGGCGGACGCGCCACCTAGGTCACATCTGCTGCTTTAGCCACATTGGTCCTGACACTCTTACCGGTAATTATACCTTTTTGGGGCTGAGATCCCCATGCTATTTTTAGATAGTAATATGTAGTGCAGTGTTTGAGTGTAGGTTCCATGTATGGCATTAGATATACGCCATGTATGTTGGTAGTAGCTATTTGCTACTCTGTATCATAAACCTCTTATGTGGCTATCTGTGTTTCACTGCCGCTGTTTGATGCTGCTAATTGTAGCGGCTGCACATGTATCCAATTCGGGCTGCTATAATCAACAATTATTTTCTTGTCCTCAGCAATTGTGCTGAATAAAAAGTGTGTTCTAAAGTGCTAATTGGTACATGTTTTATATACATTCATCTAATTAGAGGTTCCATTTGGTTATTTACTAAACTACATGGTGCTACAACTGTATTTTATGTCTATTATAGATTTTGTTTGGCGGTAGTACATATTTTTATGTCATATATTATATTTCTTATTGACATTCTAGACTTGTGGTGGTGCGTTGCTTTACGCATTGCACTGTGCTATCTTATGTCTTTTTGTCTCCATTTCCCCTTAAATACTTGGTGCATGTAATATTATTTGTTCAATAAAATTTACATTTTTTATATAGCTCTTTTGATCACTGTTCTCTTGATTTCGCTCTGGTGGATAGGGCCTGGATCTCCCCTATTCTCTTGGCCGTGGTAATTGCCACTAGAAAAGCTGCCTTCCTGGTAAGCAAGGGATAGGCATGGTGCTGTTGCTAGCGTATGAATCCTTACATAGAGCCTTAAATACCAGAGTAAGGTCCCAAGATGGGAGACACTGTTGAATAGTGGAGCTGTGTTGCTCAAACTAATCTTACTATCCATGGGTGGGAAGCTAGTGGATAGTATAAGGAGCTCAGTGCTGCTATCTGAACCTTCAGGGTGCTGGGCCTGAGCCCCATGCTAAAGCCGGCCTGGAGGAAATCTAAAATTCTGGGGATGTCTGGTGTACCAGCCACCAAGTCAGACCTGCCACTCTCCAGGCAGAACCGTTTCCAGATTTTAAGGTAAATAGCCGATGTGACCGGCTTCCTGCTGGCCTGAATAGTAGCTATGACCTGGTCTGACAAGCCTTTAGCCCTCAGGGTGTCCCTCTCAGGATCCAGGCTGAAAGGTGTAGTCTCTTCGGGTCCGGATGGTGGATTGGATTGGGGCGATCATTATGAGTGTAGCTCGATCTTCTCTGATCTTTCGTAGCACCGCCGGGATGAGCACCAGTGGTGGGAATGCGTACGAGAGCTGTTCCTCCCACTTCTGACTCAGGGCATCCAGCCCTTCTGGGGCGTCCAAGGGGTTTAGGGAGAAAAACCTCAGGACCTTCGCGTTTCTATTTGCGAGTAAATCTATTCGGGGGGTTCCCCACTGCCGACATGATACCCAGAAGATATTCTGATTCAGCTCCCATTACGTTGGGCTGACCACCTTCCTGCTCAAGCAGTCTGCTACCACGTTCTGGGAACCTTCCAGGTGGACTGCTGTTAGGGAGAGGACAGCACACTCTGTCTAGGTGAATATCCTCCCAGCCAGTTCCTGGAGGTGTCTATGCCTGGAGCCTCCCTGGTGATTCAGGAATGAAACAGTCGTCATATTGTCGGAGAAAATTCTGACATGTTGATCTTTGAGCCTGGATCGGTTTCTTCTTAGGGGCCTCCCAGACTGCATATAGCTCCCTGAAATTGGAAGATCGGTCCCGTATGTCCTCGGGCCACCTGCCCTGCAGAATTCTGCCCAGTAGATGAGGCTGTTCCTCCCTCATAACCTTAGAGGTGCAGGCCGAACAGAGGGTCTTGTCATGGCCGTCAGCTAGTTAAATGTGGCAAACAGGACATCTGGAGGATTTCGCTGACGCTTTGCCAGTCTTTTTTGCCGTCGGGGTTCCCTTGTCCTACAGTAAGAGACAGGAACCAGTCAGGTCGGCTTCCTGAGTTGAGGGGTTTCCGGGTACGTTGGTCAGGATAGTCTGCGCCAGGCGCACTTACCCCTCCGCCATCTGTCGCATCTGTATCCATGAAGGAACAAGGTAGGCTGTGCTCGACTTGGAGTCCGGCGACCTGCTGCAGGAAAACGTTGCTTACCACTGATATCGGAGAGCGTCTGGTGGTTATGGATGGACGCGCGGCTCTAGAGGTGAGCGCTACGCTCGTATGGGAGAGCGATTCGCTTGTACCGGGGAGCGTTCAGTGCTGAACGGGGCTCAGATATTACATCACCGGAAGTGCCGGACCGGAAGCGACGCGCGCTCTGCTCACGCCGCTGAAGCCGACCGCTTGTTCCCCTTCACCTGCGTCACCGAAGCTCCGGAGCGCGAATGGTTCCTCCGCAGAAGCCGGTCTGCCTGCGGGGTGCCACTGCTCAGGAAGTCTGCCTTGGACCCAGGGAATCTGTTCAGGGTCCAGGAACAAGAGCCTCCCACTGGGAGGAGCGTTGCCAAACCAGGAGCCTGGTCCTGCTCCTGGCCTTTGGGGCAGAGGGACTCCCCACTGGAGTTTCGGCCCTGGGCTACTTGACAGGGGGAAGGATCTGGCGCGGCCTCACGATCCCCCTGAGCCCTGTAAGTTCACAGCTCCGCTCGTGTGTCCCTCCATGCAGGGACAGGAAAACACAGAGGGAAAGGGGGCGGGGAGGGACCTTTTAACCTCTTGTGTGTTTCCTGTCCCAGCAAGGAGGAGGAGGACGTCCCCATGGTGCTGTCAGGAGGGACGTCCTGGAAATGAACATTTTACTTTTCACAAAAAGTTTACTTTGGAATAAATTTTTCTTTATTTTCACAAGGGTATCAGGAGAAACTGGACCACAAAATTTGTTGTGCAATTTCTCCTGAGTATGCCAATACCCCGTATGTGGGGGAACGCTACTGTTTGGGCAAATGGCAGGGCTCAGAAGGAAGGGAGCACCGTTTGACTTTTTTAACCCAAAATTGACTGGAATCAATGACGGGCACCATGTCGCGTTTGGAGACCCCCTGATGCACCTAAATAGTGGAACCCCCCCAATTCTAACTCCAACCCTAACCGTAAGCCCAACCCCAACCGTAAGCCCAACCCCAACCGTAAGCCCAACCCCAACCGTAAGCCAACCCCAACCGTAAGCCAACCCCAACCATAAGCCAACCCCAACCGTAAGCCAACCCCAACCGTAAGCCAACCCCAACCGTAAAGCAACCCCAACCGTAAACCCAACCCCAACCCTAATGGAAAAATTGAAATACATTTTTTTATTTTAACCTAAGGGGGTGATAAAGGGGGTTTGATTTACTATTTTTTATTTTGATCACTGTAATAGGTTCTATTACAGTGATCAAAATGAACCAATAGGAAAAATTTCCTATTGTTATGGGTGCCATTTTCTTCCCGGAAGAAGACGCAGGGGGACTTCACGGGGGGATGCAGGGACAACGGAGGTACCAGGGGGAAAATCGGGGAACCTCTTTTCTCTCTCCTCTGATGTGCGATCACGTCAGGGGAGAGAGAAATTAAATGGGATATCAGACTTTTTTTTTGCAGTTATTCCATTAACGGCGATTGCATCACTGGGGTCGGTAAAAACTGACCTGAACCATTTTCTCTGGGGTCTAGCCGAGACCCCGAAGAAATTCTGACTCTGGGAGACGCTATACACTTATTTCTCAGCGCCGTTAAAAAGCGGCACTGAGGCATAAGTACCCTTAACTGCCGCTGTTAAAAAGCGTATCGGCGGTTGTCAAGGGGCTAAGTAAAACTATTTTTTCGTTGACTAACACAAGCAAAATAAAACCATATAAGTATGTATTTTTTTTTTTTTATAAAAGCTTTATTTTGTGTTCAGTCTCGAATCCCTACATCAACAGTATAATTTATGATGCAACTGCAACAAGAGCAAAATGAGGAAAAAAAAAACATAACCAAACACAAAACAAAACATAAAACTTCACATGGTTACAGCAAATCTGACTGCCAGCAAGGCCTATCCTAAATATCTGCTCAGATTATCCCATGCCGATGCATCGCTACCGCAGCTGCTGAGGATACTCGTGTATGGCGACGGACAATCTCCAGGTTAGATCACGAGATGAAAAGTTTCATTATTAAGAACTGACTACTAGCCTTTGAGTGAAAGCCAATAGCAATGCCATTATCTATAAAGCACCAAATGCCCATGCCGCTGCTTGCACGGTGTATGAACGCAGATGGCAGAAATGGAGTTTGTTCGTAGACTTGTTCGCAGATATTTAGGCTAGAACTCCAAAACTGAAGCATTACAGTGTCTTCTTGTCAGTGGAAGTAAACTGTGGGCTGAACCAATATTCATTAAAATGCAAACTATTTAAAATAATCCCTAATTACGAGTACAAGAATAATGGTTCATCCCAAAATGATGGCCTCCTCCACTACGTGTAGGTCAATGGCAGGTAACAGACCAACAGTATAACGGTCTAACACTGAATCAAGTCTGTGTTTCTTTAACAATATCTGGGCCAAGTTCTCTTTAAAAAGAAAAAAAAAGTCAAGTAACAAGTAAAATGGGAGACTCAAAAGTATAGGATCACTTAAAAAGAATACGTTATGTAAATAGGATAAAGGCTTAGAGAAATGTGGAAAATACCAATTATAGATTTGGTACATATAGAAGATAAAAATAAAAAGGTAACAGAACATTGCAGCATAGATATCACACTGTAGTCTGGACCGCCCCTGCATTACCTTATAAGGCTGTTCAGGGGTGGGCCACACTACACAGACAACTAGTGGAATATTTTTACTCCAGTATGGAATAGAAGATTAAAACAAAGCTAATTAACATATAAGTGTTTAATTTTTGGGCTTTCTTTTAAGTGAACCTATACTTTAAGAGACTATAAATTCAGAAAGTGATGAAGATACTAAATGCTAGACAACTGTAGTAGAACTAAGAAAGCACACAAAGCAAAAGATATACTGTATGTATATATTTATATTTACATATGCACGCACACACACAAAAGAGGGACAACATCTTGAACCTGCTTAAACTTCATGGGTTTGTGGGTATTTTTTTTTTTCCTAGCTTTGGTCCGTAAGGCCAACTTTTATCAGACAGTGCAAGCGGCTTAACAGATCCCAAAGGCAACATGCATGGAATCGGGGTAGAAACATGCCGTCTAGGACCCAACCAGCATGTACTGCTTGTTTAGGGAGCACTCTTAATAAAAGATAGGAAGAACAAGAAAAAAAAAATGATAGCAACTGAAGGAGAGTTATACCATACAGGAATAGAGGACCAAACAAGCTCTTAAAAAGGAAAGAACCTCTGCTTTTAATGGCTAACAATTTCCTAGTGTTCTCCGTGATCTTTTTCTCTAAGATTAATACATTTTATTACACTGACGTTTGGAAGAGTTTGGCAATACTATATTGTTCTTTTAAAAAGATCTTTAAAAGTCAAAGAAACAGTACAGTTAGTTTATCATACACTGCATATCCCCACAGAGAGGTCATCTAAGGTTAAACACAGAAATCATGGACTGCATTTTGCCACAGTTTATAGACGCACTGCGTTCTCGGTGACCATTCGTGTGGCTTTAGTACGAGGAGAACCAGGGTGGTCATTATTTCATTGAAACTGTGTAGAAACTGCAAGCTTTTTATATTAAATTTGCCAAATAATTCAAGTTCGTTGGTGGAATTGCTTTTTGTTTTTATCTAGTTTAATCCCTTCTGGGTTTTCGATTTCTTGGAGATCTTCTCATTATGTCATCCTCCTGTAGAAAAAAGGAAACCCAAAAGATTAGACATTTATCATAATTATCTGCGCCATCGGAAGAAAAACAGTACATCCATTACTGCCTAATGACTGCCCAATATAGGATTTTAAGAACAGTTAAAGGGATTTTGCAGGACTAAATATTTTTTTTCTTTACTATTAGACAAAAAACTAACAACTAGTTATTTATTTCTATAGCACCATTGATTCCATGGTGCTGTACATGAGAAGGGGTTACATGCAAATTACAGGTATCACTTACAGTAAACAAACTAACAATGACCGACTGATACAGAGGGGAAAGGACCCTGCCCTTTTGGGCTTACATTCTACAGTTATCAACTACCTGCCTGTTCTTTCCAGCGACGGCTCATAGTAGTCACCAACCACTTCTGCCGGCGATGCAGCTACTCCACATCAGCAGAGCAGCTCTTACTCTTCCGGGCTGCTCTATAGATGGAGCATGACTGCCGACGTCATGCGATTGACACCCGGCTTCCTACAGTTATTGCAGTAAGGAGTCGGCTGTCAATCAGCGTTACATCAGCAGTCACACACCGCCAACAGAGCAGAGCGGAAGAGAAGCCACTGCTCCGTCGACGTGACATCTGAAGTTGCAGTCACCAGCAATAGGTGACTGCTCTGTGCTGTGCAGAATAGACCCTAGTTAGCAACTACCTGCCCATTAGTTCTCAGGCCCACAATAAAAAAAAAAAAAACTATTAGTACTGGATACCTCAACTAATATGCAAAAAATGCTACACAATTTCACCATTTCCAAGGCATTTTGATCACACAGTATAGAGGTTTATTGCTCTACAGCACATGGTTATATAGCGACATTAGTTTCACAAGGCTTTAACATTATTAGGATAATTTTATTTCTATAGTGGAATATGTTGGCGCTATAGAAATATAAATTATGCATATGTATCCTAATAAGAATATGCAGCGGACGAGACAATTGCTGCAATTTAGCCACGCTGCAGAACGAGAGGCAGCGCGGTGTAAATACTAGAGATGGTGTGAGTCAACTCTCGGCATCCAGTCCAGCGGCCACGAGACGGGGAAAAGTCAGACGAAAACCTTTTAATCTCCCGCTCTTCCTTAAACTAACCGCATAGTGCAACATCACATGAGCGTTGGGCCTCAACAATGACATCATGCCAGGCTGAAGAGGAACCATGGATGCCATTAGGTGAGGTGGTTCTCAGGGCTCCCATCTGACAGCCATGGCTGCTGATCCAATTTATGCCCTCTCTAGTAAGTAGGAACTCTCCTTAACCCCTTAACGACCAGAGGTATTTTTGGTTTTGCATTTTCATTTTTTGCTCCCCTTCTTCCCAGAGACATAACTTATTTTTTGGCAGTGTGAGGGCTTGTTTTTTTTTTTTGCGGGACGAGTTTGTACTGTTGAACGACACCATTGGTTTTACCATGTAGTGTACTCGAAAATAAATTCCAAGTGCGGTGAAATTGCAAAAAAAAAAGTGCAATCCCAGTTATTTATTTATTTTTTAACCATGTTCACTAAATGCTAAATCTAACCTGACATTATGATTATCCAGTTCATTACGAGTTCATGTATACTGTCACCAAACATGTCCCGTTCTTTTTTTATTTAAGTGGTGAAAAAAAAATAAAATCCAAAGTTAGTTAAAAAAATATAAATAAATAAATTGTGCCATTTACCCATACTGGTAGCGTCTCCATTTTTCGTGATCTCGGGTTGGGTGAGGGCTTATTTTTTTGCGTGCTGACCTGACGTTTTTAATGATACCATTTTGATGCAGATTCGATCTTTTGATCATCTGTTATTGCATTTTACTGCAATGTTGCGGTAACCAAAAAAAAAAGTAATTCTGGCGCCTAGACTTTTTTTTCCCGCTACGCCGTTTAGCGATCAGGTTCATCTTTTTTTTAATTGCTAGATCGGGTGATGCTGAATGCGACGATACCAAATATGTTTAATTTATTTTTATTGTTTTATTTTCAATGGGGCAAAAGGGGGCGATTTTATTTTTTTTAAAAACTTTTTTTTTTTTTTTACTTTTGGCATGCTTTAGAGGGAATCTGTCACCCCATTTTTGGACTATGAGATGCGACCACCGCCATCAGGGGCTTATCTACAGCATTCTGTAATGCTGTAGATAAGCCCCCGATGTCACCTGAAAGTGACGAAAAACTAGTTAGATTATACTCACCCAGGGGCGGTCCGGCGCTTCCCATCTTCTAGCGAAGCCGGCCTTTTCTCTGCGTCCCGTCGCGGCTCCTGCGCAAGCGCACTGATCTGCCCTGGTGAGGGCAGAGCAGAGTGCTGCAGTGCGCAGGGAAAGGTCAGAGAGGTCCGGCGCCTGTGCACTGCAGTACTCTGCCCTCACCAGGGCAGATCAGCGCGCTTGCGCAGGAGCCGCGACGGGACGCAGAGAAGAGGCTGGCTTCGCTAGAAGATGGGAGGAGCCAAACCGGACCGCGACGACCATCGGACAGCCCCGGGGTGAGTATAATCTAACTCGTTTTTCTTCTCTTTCAGGTGACATCGGGGGCTTATCTAAAGCATTACAGAATGCTGTAGATAAGCCCCTGATGGCGGTGGTCGCATCTCATAGTCCAAAAATGGGGTGACAGATTCCCTTTAATAGTCTCCATCGGAGACTGGAAAGCTGCAATAACCCAATCGGCTCTGCTACATACACGCAATGATCAGACTGCATGAATATAGCAGAATTGCTGACTTGCTATGAGCGCCGACCACCAGGCGCCACCGATGGGCGGATTTCCGGTGCAATTGCTGGAACCGCTAGTTAAATGCCGCTGTCAGAGTCTGACTGCTCAAAACAGCTGACATGTGCCAGGAAAGATGTGGGCTCACCGCCGGAAACCACGTCAAAGGGAGGGAGTCGGACATCAGCGTACTATTACGCCTGATGTTGGAAAGGGGTTCAAGAGACCAGTGGAGTATGAAGTCTTTTGGGCTATGCTCAATGGAGGAAAAAGTACACAAATGAGTTATTTTCATTATGCAAGATAACAGTCTTGCAAGAAACCACCTAAAAGCGATTTTATGCCATGAGTTAAGGACAAATAGTCATGTGGCAAGGTTCGTCAATGGGTCAGACTCATGGCGTAGCTTTCTCTTGTAGGTGGTATTCTGCAAGATGGATGAAAGAAATGGCATACTTTGCTTCAATGGAGCATTGCATAAGGCTCTACACTCAAGTGGTCCTGAAGTTTCACACTGTCAGCTGGGTCTAAATTTAGACACATTCTGCTCTGTACAGATGAATTTCCAGCAGTCTCATTATCATCAAAGACAATAAAAAGGTAACAGCGCTACACATAGCTGATAATACAGGATCAACCTTTCATAACAGCAATGGTTTCAGCTCACCTCCTCCCTCTCCCTTCACAAAGACATTCGTTTTGATGAGAACATGTTCCTTAAATACTTCAAAACAATTCTATTGTGTAATTTCCTCACTTAAAAAATTCCACAGCGCTTTACAGACATTATCATCACAGCCCCCATTGGGGCTCAATCTAGATTCCCTATCAGTATGTCTTCGGCGTGTGGGAGGAAACCCACTCAAACACGGGGAGAACATACAAATTCATTGCGGATGTCGTCCTCGGCGGGCTTTAAACCCAGGAAACCAGCGCTACAATGCAACAGTGCTAACCACTGAGCCACCGTGCACAGTAAGGTCTGAGTCACTCTATGCTAATATCCATATGACCAACAGGAAGAAAAAGTCTAATATTAGGCTCAGAGGACAGTGTGAGAATTGCAAGATTTGTCATTTTCAATAATATATTCGTGGCATGGTGGTGCAAGCATAATAAAGGGGAATGTAAATCCACTTTTAAAGGGAACTTGTCAGCAGGATTGTTCTGAGTAACGTACAGTGTCAGGTTGGCGCCGTTATACTGATTAACATTCCTGGGGTGATGAAATCCGTCTTGTGGTTGTTGTTTAATCTTTATTTTCAGTTTTGAGTTAATGATATGCTCGTGCCCCGGGGGCGGCCTGTGGTGCTCTGATTAGTTATTCATAATACAGCCTCCCTCACTGACCTGACCCCTAGTTTGCATAATGAATATATGTACATACTGCAAAAAGAAAAACCCCTCTGCAGGCAGGTGCCAGCCACGCTGTAGCATGATCGCATGTTTACTGTGTTAAGAATGCGCTTGAGGTTATCCTGATAGTATTTAAAATAAAAAGAATAATCAATTTTAAAATTGTGCCCGCCGCGCCTAGCAGCTATCGGTGTAAACAACAACCACAAGACGGATTTCATCAACCAAAGTATCACTGTAATCTGTATAATAGCACCGACCTGACACTGTCTGTAGTTCACTGTGCACAATCCTGCTGACAGGTTTCCTTTAAAGATGTTGTCAACTACACTGACAAACCTGTCTCAATCAGCACATTTGCCCCTATAAAATAATCTATAATCACCTTGTGTGCCACTGCTGTCTGACCTCGCCTCCTGGGGCTCACAAGACAATGTCAAGCGAGTCCTGCACCCAATCAGCTCTGTCTTCACTCTTCCCTCCTTTGGATGTACAGTCTTGGCAAAAAGTTTTGAGAATGACACAAATATTAATTTTTACAAAGTCTACTGCTTCATTTTTTCTAATGGCAATTTGCATATACTCCAGAATGTTATAAAGAGTGATCAGCTTAACAGCAATTACTTGCAAAGTCAATATTTAGCTAGAAAATGAACTTTATCCCCCAAAACACATTTCAACATCATTGCAGCCCTGCCTTAAAAGGACCAGCTAACCTCTTTTCAGTGATTGCTCCATTAACACAGGTGTGGGTGTTGATGAGGACATGGCTGGAGATCAATCTGTCATGATTAAGTAAGAATGACACCACTGGACACTTTAAAAGGAGGCTGGTGCTTGGCATCATTGTTTCTCTTCTGTTAACCATGGTTATCTCTAAAGAAACACGTGCAGTCATCATTGCAATGCACAAAAATGGCCTAACAGGGAAGAGTATTGCAGCTAGAAAGATTGCACCTCAGTCAACAATCTATCGCATCATCAAGAACTTCAAGGCGAGAAGTTCCATTGTTGCCAAAAAGGCTCCAGGGCGCCCAAGAAAGACCAGCAAGCGCCAGGATCGTCTCTTAAAAGTGTTTCAGCTGCGGGATCAGGCTACCAGCAGTGCAGAGCTTGCTCAGGAATGGCAGCAGGCAGGTGTGAGTGCATCTGCACGCACTGTGAGGCGGAGACTCTTGGAGCAAGGCCTGGTCTCAAGGAGGGCAGCAAAGAAGCCACTTCTCTCCAGAAAAAACATCATGAACAGACTGATATTCTGCAAAAGGTACAGGCAGTGGACTGCTGAGGACTGGGGTAAAGTTATTTTCTCTGATGAATCCCCTTTTCGATTGTTTGGGACATCAGGAAAACGCCTCATTCGGAGAAGACAAGGTGAGCGCTACCACCAGTCTTGTCTCATGCCAACTGTTAAGCATCCTGAAACCATTCATGTGTGGGGTTGCTTCTCAGCCAAGGGAATTGGCTCTCTCACAGTCTTGCCTAAAAACACAGCCATGAATAAAGAATGGTACTAGATTGTCCTCCAAGAGCAACTTCTCCCAACCCTCCAAGAGCAGTTTGGCGATCAACAATGCCTTTTCCAGCATGATAGAGCACCTTGCCATAAAGCAAAGGTGATAACTAAATGGCTCAGGGAACAAAACAGAGATTTTGGGTCCATGGCCTGGAAACTCCCCAGATCTTAATCCCATTGAGAACTTGTGGTCAATCATAAGAGACGGGTGGACAAACAAAAACCTAAAAATTCTGACAAAATGAAAGCATTGATTGTGCAAGAATGGACTGCTATCAGTCAGGATTTGGTCCAGAAGTTGATTGAGAGCATGCCAGGGAGAACTGCAGAGGTCCTGAAGAAGAAGGGTCAACACTGCAAATATTGACTTGCTGCATTAACTCATTCTAACTGTCAATATAAGCTTTTGTTACTCATATGTTTGCAATTATTATATTTCTGTCTGTGATAAAAATATCTGTCAAACACACATAAAAACCAGAGGGCAGCAGATCATGTGAAAACACGGATTTTGGTAAGAACTTACCGGTAAAATCCTTTTCAGCGAAGGAAGGGAGGGAGACACAGGAATTCATTACTGATGGGTAGGCAGAGCCCCAGATCAGGATGTCACCTCAGATCAAAAGCGTGCTGACTGGCTGGCCCCTCCAGCTCGGGCTCCTCCTACTCAGCTCCAGTCGTACCAAAGCTTTAGGGAAGAACCAAGATCACCAGCGGAGCAACATAACCCCTTCTGAAGAAACTTCAGAGCAAAACACAAGGATACAGGTTATGCATGCAAAGTAAGCCAAAAACCACAGAGTTCCAGGTACTATTCACTGAACCTGACTACTGCGATGAGCTGGCGATGCTGGAACAGAGCCTTAGCGCGCTGACCTCAGCCCAGATACCGCAATCAGACAAGGGTCGCGCTGCATCTGAAAACATCAACACACTTCTGCCTTGGGAGGGTGCTGTGTCTCCCTCCCTTCCTTCGCTGAAAAGGATTTTACCGGTAAGTTCTTACCAAAATCCGTGTTTCAGCTGCAGATGGAAGGGAGGGAGACACAGGAATTCATTACTGATGGGACGTCCCAAAGCAGTTCAAAAATAAGGGTGGGAAAAAACCAACAAAAGGCAGAAACCCAACAACCTTAACAACAAAAGCGCAACCAGCGCTAAACACAAGTTCATCCAGAACTTTAAACTACAGCTGCCTGCAGGACCCTACGTCCGAGGGCTGCATCAGCGGAAGCACTGACGTCCACTTTATAAAACTTCGTAAACGTGTGGACAGAGCGCCAAGTTGCCGCCCGGCAGAGCTGCACTGCCGAAGCACCTTGATGAAAAGCCCACGATGAAGCCACAGCCCTCGTGGAATGGGCTTGAATCTTAATCGGGCAAGATTCACCCTGAAGACGGTAAGCTTCCAATATAGCTGACCGGGATCCAACGAGCTATAGAATCCTTGGAAGCTCGTTGACCACGCCGACGACCAACTGGAACCACAAATAGGGAGTCCGTCTTACGAAAACCTTGAGTAATAGATAGATAAAACTTCAAGGCCCGCACTAAATCCAATGTGTGCAAAGCTCGCTCTTTCACATTCTTCGGATCCGGGCAGAATGAAGGCAACACAATATCCTGGTTGACATGAAATTGTGACACCACTTTAGGTAAAAAATCACCTCGAGTGCGAAGCACTACACGATCCGGAAAAAACTCCAGAAAAGGAGGCGAACAAGAAAGAGCTGCCAACTCAGAAACTCTCCTCAAAGAAGTGACTGCAACAAGGAAAGCCACCTTCCAAGAAAGTAAAGAAAGGCTAGCAGAAACCATAGGCTCAAAAGGTTTATGCTGAAGAGCCTCCAAAACAAGGTTGAGCCGCCAAGGAGACACGGGTGCCTTCCGCGGCGGAAACTTACGAGATATACCTCGGAAAAAGGAGAGCACGTCTCTATTCGAAGCAATGGTTCTCCGGAACAATAAGGACAGAGCAGAAATCTGACCTTTCAGGGTGCTGACTGCCAAACCCTTGTCTAGCCCATGCTGCAGAAAAGCCAACAGATTGGGAATGGAAAACTTTCTCGGGTTCTGAGAGGACCCCAAACACCACGAAAAGAAGGTTTCCCAAGTTTTGTGGTAAATCCTAGTAGTAGCCGGACTTCTTGCAGCACGAAGGGTAGCAATGACCTCGGCTGAGAAACCTCTACGGGTCAAGATTTCGGTCTCAAGAGCCACGCCGTCAAACACAGGGACATCAAGTCCGGATGACAAACGGGCCCCTGAGTCAACAAGTCCGGTTGAAGAGGGAGTGGAAAAGGAGGTGCCGCCAACAGCGACATTATTGTCGAGAACCACACCCTTCTTGGCCAGTCTGGAGCTATCAAAACAGCTGGAATTCTCTCTAGTCTGATCCGACGCAGTACTAGAGGAAGTAAGGATATCGGCGGGAATACATAGATCAGCTCGAACTGATCCCACTGAGCCACTAGAGCATCCACCGCCACAGCCTTCGGGTCCTTGTACCTGGACATGAACGTCGGTAACTTGGCATTGGACCTGGATGCCATCAAATCCACTTGGGGAGTTCCCCAACGAGAGCACAGTAGTGCAAAAACTTCCGGGTGGAGGCTCCATTCTCCGGGATCCATCCTTCTGCGACTGAGAAAGTCCGCTGTAATATTCTGAACCCCTGGAATGTGAATCGCCAAAATGGCTGGTACACTGGCCTCGGCCCAAATCAGGATTCGGGACACCTCTACCATGAGTCTGGAACTCCTTGTCCCGCCTTGGTGATTGATATAAGCGACAGCCGTCGCATTGTCTGTCTGCACTCGGACCGGCAGACCGCTCAAAGGGACCGTCCAATGTTGGAGGCAAAGAAAAATCGCCCTCAATTCCAGGATGTTGATCGGAAGAACAGACTCTTCCGATGACCATACCCCCTGAATCCAGAGATTGTCCAAACACCCCCCCAGCCCGTCAGGCTGGCATCGGTGGTTATGACTGACCACTTCGGAGGGAGGAAAGACTTCCCCAGGGAGAATGCCCTGGACGTAACCACCATTCTAGAGAATCCCGCACCGCGCGAGAAATGGTGACACTGCAATCCAGCGATTGCGACCGGTTCCATCGACTCAAGATGAACCTTTGGAGAGTCCTGGAATGGAGCTGGGCAAAAGGAATTGCCTCCATGGACGCCACCATCAGTCCCAGAAGACGCATACACTCCCGCAGGGACATTGCTGTTGAGGATTTCATAATCTGCACATGTCGAAGAAGACATGATTGTTTGTCTGGTGGTAGAGAAACTACCGACCGAATCGTGTCGAGCTGCATCCCCAGAAAGAGGATTGCCCTCGATGGTTCCAGAAACGACTTCTCCCAATTGACCAGCCAACCAAAGTCCTTCAGAAGCTGAAGAGACAAGTCTCGAGCCGTCACTGCCTCTTCTTCCGAGGAGGCCACTATCAAAAGATCGTCCAGATAAGGCAGAATCGTAATCCCCTGTCTTCGAAGGATTGCCATGAGGGGCGCCAGAATTTTTGTAAAGACTCTGGGCGCTGAGGCTAAGCCGAACGGCAGAGCCACGAACTGATAGTGATCCTGACCTATGGCAAACCGAAGAAAACGCTGATGAGCCCTTCCGATGGGAACATGCAAATAGGCGTCGCGAATGTCGATTGACACCAGAAAATCGTTCTGTGACAGAGCTGCTACGACGGAGCGGAGTGACTCCATGCGAAATTTCCGGTGTGGACATGCCGGTTTAATCGCTTGAGATCCAGAATAGGGCGAAATTTGTTCTCCTTTTTGGGAACTACGAAAAGGTTGGAATAAAAACCTTTTCCTCGGTCCTGACGGAACCGGTATTACTACACCCTTTTGTAGCAGAAATTCGACCTCTCGCTGTAGCGCGACAAAAAGCTCGGGTTCTGACGGAACGCGAGACTGACAAAAAACATTTGGGGGTCGAGAAGCAAACTCTATGAAATAGCCTGCCGACACTACCCGCGTTACCCAGAAATCTGGAACGCGAGCCGTCCAAGTCGCCTTGAAATGAAGTAGGCGACCCCCACTCGAGAGTCCTCGAGTGGACCCCTGGCGTCAATCTGACTTGGCGGGCTTCTTGTCGGATTCCCGCTTGTCCTGGCGGAAATTCTGCTTCCAAGGAGTACGGGTTTTCTGAGAGGACTTTTTTCCTGAGAAAGAGGAACGACCCGATCCCCACGAGGAGTGACTAAGTCGTCCTCGGCCCCGAAAGGACCGCCGACCGCTATAGCCACCAGGCTTACCGGATACCGAAGCCATGGCCCTACGCTGTGGCAATGCTGCTTCCTTCGCCTTAGCCTTGGAAATCAGCTCTGTGAGGTCGGATCCAAAAAGGAGGCCACCCTTGTAAGGTAAAGCCAATAAACCCTGTTTGGAAACTGCGTCCCCGGCCCACTGTCTGAGCCATAAAGCTCTTCTGACTGTGACCGCTAAAGCCTGCGCTCTCGCCAGCAGGGATGCCGTATCCAGACCGGCATCAAAGATATAACGGGCTGCAGTTTCTAACAATTCGTAAGTTTCCCGTATATCAGGTAACGGAGATCCGTTCTGCAACTCCGTCTTTAAACGTGCCAACCAGCCTAGAGAAGCTCTAGCAGCACACATGGATCCTAGCACCGCTCGGAATCCATGCCCCGCAGCCTCATAGCTTGCTTTTGCCGCCATTTCCGTTTTTCTGTCCAACGGCTCCTGCAAACTCGCTTTCCCCTTAACAGGGAGTAGAGAGGATTTACTAAGCTGGGATAAGGAAACATCCACTTCAGGAGCAGAAATCCAATTATCCTTTAACTCCGCAGAGCAAGGATAAAGTGCATCAAAGAAATGCGTTCCGTGAAAACGCTTATCTGGGCACAGACGTTCCTCTTCTATTACACTATTAAGCTCCCTCAGAGCTGGTAATGTTGTACGCGAAGCACGGGACTCCTGGAACATACGTGCTGATTTACCAGGACGACTAGTTACCTCCTCTGGTAACTAACATCTCTCTCATGGCTTCAATCAATGCCTCCGTACGTTTCGCCAGAGAAGAACGCCCCTGCGGTTCGCCCTCATCTGAATCGGATATTTCTTCCGAATTTAAAGGGAACTCTGTCCAAAATCGGATACATCTGACTCGCTCCGTGTAGAGGCCGGTAACGGCCTGCGTCGCTTCCTCTGAGAGGAATTAGCAGACACATATTGACCTAAAAGGTCAGACAAGTTGTTAATCGAGCGAGCGATATCATCCAATTTTGCCCCACTGTCGACCGCAGTGCTAGACGCTGTTGAGGTCTGCGTATCTGATTGCCCAGTGATACTGGGACATGGTCCGCGGCTTCTGAACTCTGTTCAGACATGCTTCACCTGTGTTTGCAGGTCAAAGAGGCAGTACCAGCAAAAAATATGCGGTTTTTTTTTTTTTGTAAACGCTGAAGGGTTAACGCTCCCACAGGAAGGGTTACCCCAGCGGCATTCAGTCAAAAACGCTGGCAGAAATAACCCTCAGAAGGGTTAATGTTGCAATCTCTCCACAATATATATATACTGTGTGAGCCCAGCGAATTTTCAAGTCTCTAATAAGACTGCAGCTGCAGGATAGTGATCGCTGCGCTGCGGGGTGAGAATTCAGCACTCACCCAGCTGGCCGTGGTGTCTATGCGGAGAGGAGCGGTCTGAGGAGCCCTGGAGCCTGTGTAATGGCCGCCACAGTGAGGGAGTCAGAGGAGAAGCGCCAGAGCGCGCGTCTTCCTGCTCAAAGACCGGGAAGCGATAGGCCACGCCCCCTGCAGCTCAAATATTGAGCGGAACTCCCCGCTCCTGCTCCCTCTCTGTCCTGCAGGTATCTGCCTGCGGACAAAAAATCACCACTTCTACATGTACCGGCGCTGTCACCGCAGCGCTGAAGCATACAGACATACATGTAATAGCGCTGCCACTCAGACGCTAAAGCACTCACACATTAATAATAAAATTTTGTGTGGAGTACTCACCAGCTTAGCGCCACAGGGACCCCTCAGGATTTGTGGCGCTTGTGCCCATGCTTCCCCCCAGGGCGAGGAACGCAGTGACCGCACATGTGGTTTGCGTCCCCGCCAGGGAAGCTCTCCTCATCCCCCAGGGCCGGCAAGATTCTGCAGGGACCATAGTGTAAATACAGATCCGCCAAGGGAGAGGGTGGGGTACAGCAGCGCTGGCACCCCTGAGACCTCTAGACCAACGGTGATCCAAGTCTCTTGCCCGATATAAAATAACAAAATCTTCTGAGGAGCTGCATTAGCAGCGACCATCCTCTGGGACCTCAAATCTTAGACTGGAGCTGAGTAGGAGGAGCCCGAGCTGGAGGGGCCAGCCAGTCAGCACGCTTTTGATCTGAGGTGACATCCTGATCTGGGGCTCCGCCTACCCATCAGTAATGAATTCCTGTGTCTCCCTCCCTTCCATCTGCAGCTGAAATATATTTGTGTCATTCTCAAAACTTTTGGCCATGACTGTATAAAATATCAAGAGGATGTGAGCGGCCAGCTGCAGGTCTGACTTCTTGAAGGTGGGAGAATGAAGACAGAGCTGATTGCTATGTCACGCGAGCCCTGTGCCCAATGTCACGCAAGCCCTGGCACAATTAGTACCGGCACGAGAGGAAGTAAAAGACTGCCCATAAGTATGTAGCGATCTCGTTAGGTTGCAACTAATGAGATCGCTAGCGGATTGCTATATCCTAAATGTTCGCATTTAGCATAAAACACCTTCTGCTACATCTTTGTTTTGCACTAAAAAGGGTACGCTAAATTCTAAGAAAAGTGCATGCACATAATACTTACCCAGCGGGAGCGCCGACGAGAAAATAGGGTCCGGAACGATTCCAGCGACGAGCGAGATCACAGCAGGAAGCTCGTCGCTGGAAGCTGCCGCACTGAACAATATCGCTAACGGGATCGCTAAATAGTGACGTTTTTTAGCGATCCCGTTAGCGATATTGTTTAGTGTGGCATACCCTTTAGTGTTATTTTTTTTATTTATTTTTTTAGAGGGGCAAACATGCCGATTGAGAAGGTGTTGCCCGAGTAGTATGACAACCCCATTAACGACATGTTTCCATGGTGCAAAAACACCTTCTGCTACATACTTGCTGCATAAAATAGATGTATTTTACAGTACCAGAAAAGTGCATGACATCTTAAAAAAATCATACACATAATGAGAAATATCTGCAGCATAAACTGGCAGGAGCTGTGGATTTATGATACATTGCATGCCTATTTTTGCTGCATATTTAGGTTGTAAGTTTCCCCCTTTGCTATAAAAAGTGAAAAGTGGGGCCTTCTGCTCAGTTTTCACAATGATATTCAAAGTGGTAAATCCTTCAAAGCAAAGCAAAAACTCCAGTAACATCCTAGCACTTCGGGATAAAGTGACACCAACCTATTCCAGTGATCGTCACTTACTTCTTTGCAAACATACTACCCGTACATTGACATATGGACGGTTCACTCCGCATATTACCCTTCTGCACAAAGGATATAGTTAAATACATAAGCAGAAGAGTCTGCCTCCTAATAACGGATTTACCATCAGGACACTTGTCTGCCTAGGAGGAAACCATGTTTCATTCTACACCTGTGGCTCTTCAGTACAAACCTGAACCTGTCAGATTAAGTTGGGACTTGTCAGCCAGATTTACCACATTAGTCATTGGCTTTCTTCTCCATACAGGTCATTGGGAACCAAAAGATGTTAAACGTCCACAATAACAGGTAAATGCCCTAATATAAGGCAAGATTTGTATTAAACATTCATATAATGGGGTAGATTGCTATGGCTTACCTGAGGTTTGTCGTCATTCTCTTGTTCATCATCTTCCACCTCCTCCTCTTCATTACTTCCATGTCCAGCATCTCCCTCCCCTTCTTCAGGTGCTAGAAAAAAAAAAAAAAAGCATATGTAAAAAAAACCAAAAAACTAGAATCAACCACACAGGACACAGCTATAGCATTTCAAGCCACATGAACGCTTCATTTGTTGTCAAATCTGTACCAGAAACTATTAACCCTGCAGATTCAGCCAAACACAGCAGTAAAGGTCTGTTACATATTTAAAGGGTGTAAGATGGCTGTCGGACATGTTCTCGAGGAGATCTATGCATTATCGAGGTTGGTAGTCTCAGTGACGTAAGCCCGGAAAAGCAGGCTCCAGCACGTATAGTAGTGAGAGAGTTAATAGGACGTGTCAGGGCCAGGTTTATGAGCAGAGAGATAGGTGGGACTGGCTGCTCACATATCCTCACCACGGGGCGTGGTATGGCAGATAAACAGCAGACCAGTTGTCTCATTCAGGGTCAGTAAGTGGAGGTGTGCAGACCTCCAGTGTTTGTCTTTGCTACAGAATGAAGTGTTGAACACTAACCGAGCGGGCGAACCCGCACTACTGTATAGAGTATTAGCTTTATATTTTTTACTTTGTGCCGGAAAAGGCAGTTTTGTTTTGTTGCAGTTTATGGAGACTTAATAAACCAGCCTGGACTTTTACTGAAAGCGATTTCGGTGCCAAATGTTACAATTGCTGCTAGAAGTGAGGGGAAGATTCCCAGGAAACACAGGTGACTGATGAGGGGAAACAGCATGTCCTGGGTTAAGCCAGCTGTAAAAGTAAAAAACAATTGGACGAAATCGAGGAGTGGTAAAACAATTAGTCCTACAGCAACAAGTGCATCAAACAGATCCAGTAACCGCAGCATCAACACAAGTTACAGAGTCAGAAGCAGCAACACCAGTTACAGTGGCAGTAGCAGCACCACCAGTTACAGCGACAGCAGCATGTGCTTCAGCAGAAGAGACGATCCAGAAGGGGTGTCTGAGTTGCTGCCAAAGGCCTCATCTAATAACGTGAATCGACCACCTGTGACCCCATGACCATCAAGCCAATGAACTGCACCATCGGTCGGCGCTGCTTGTATTATGCATATCCTGCCTACAGTGTTGACCCTCAACATGGCAAGGGGACGCAAGCATGACGCGTATCATTGAACAATGCCTGGTCTGTTGGAGTCGGGAAGTTTGGTAACCCTAGTGAGGGCCAACACTTCTTCATCGACTGATTCTCGGGAAGACTATGGGTGTCCGCTGTATCCATGGGACCGCTCAAGACATCCCTGTGGCCCGAGTGGTCATATACACAAACTGTGGCACCCGCTTAAAATAGGGCAAGACTTTGCCTTGTTTTGGGACTTGTGGGGTCCTAAACAGCCAGGTCATCCTTAAAAAAACCTCATCGCAGCTAGAGTCTGATGAGTTTCCCTTCTGTGTGCTTGTTGGCGATGAGGTTGTGTCCCCTGAGGCCAACAACCGAGATGGGGGTGTATCCCGAGAGCTGGGGGAAACTTTGTAACCACCCAAGTCAGGGACGTAGCTCTTAAAGTAAAGAAGTGTTTGATAATGTAACAGTTCTAAATGGGGTTGCTCAAAAGCCGGGGCCAACACCTGATGCCATTATTTTGCAATGAATGGGGAGTGGTTATATTGTGTCGTCAAGCAGAGAGTTGAATCATAGAAGAGCTACTAGTGCCAGGCCCCTACAGACACGTTAGACATGGACCATACTCATGTCTTAGTGGGTCATCTGGGAGTAGATAAAACCAAGTAATGAATCCTCCAGAGGTTCTCCTGGCCAGGCTGTCACCGAGAGATTATGAATTATTGTAGGTCCTGTCCCATCTGCCAGTTATCCTCCCAGGTCTCATTTCTATAGTCCCTTAGTGCCATTACCCATCATTGAGGTCCCATTTGATCTAATAGCTATGGATTTAGAGCGACCCATGGTTAAGTGCGCCAGAGTGAATTAGTATATCCTGGTGGTCCTGGACTGTACCCGGAGGTGGTACCATTAAGAAACTCCTCTGCTTAGAGTGTACCCCGAGAGCTAGACCATATCTTTTCCTGGGAAGACTGCGGAAAGATTCTGATGGACCAAGGGACTCTGTTCATCTCAAAAGAATGAGAGTTGTGAAAAGCCTTGCAAATCACACAACTCAGAACCTCTGTGTAACAACTGCAAACGGACAGTCTCGTGGAAATGTTTAATTGAACCTTGAAGGCCATGTTAAAGAAGATTGTAGAGAAGGAGGGCCGAGTCTGTCTACTGCTGTATCGGCTATTCACCATTAGAAGTACCACAAGCCTCTACGGGCTTTTCCCCATTTGAGCTGTTGTATGGCTGACACCCCCGTGGACTCCCGGATATAGAAAAAGACCTGGATAGCAGAGGCTACACCCTACAGGAGCATATGGCCCAAATGCAATTTATGGTGCCCATCGTGAAAGAGCACGTTCTCCAGGCACAAGCGGTACAGTCAAGGGTGTACAATTGGTCGGCAAGGGTGAGACAGTTAAGCCCTGGGATCTGGTACTAGTGCTGGTACACACTGTGGAGAGTAAATTTCTGGCCAAGTGGCAGGGCCAATACAAAGTGATTGAAAATGTTGGCGAGGTCAACCATAAAATCCACCGAACAGGGAACATTAACAGGTGTACCATATCAACCTGATCAAGCTATGGCGAGATAGGGAGCCTGTGGAAACTGTTTGGTGGCGAAATCTGAAGCAGACATGGAAGATCTCACGGTGGCAAAGACGCTGTCATGTGGGCAAAAGTAGTTTCAGAGTTGCCGGTGAATTTATGTCATAGAACATGAAGTCCTCAAGAAGCCTCATGGGTGAATTTGAAGCCATATCATATCCCTGCAGGTTGTTAAGAGGTAATCTCAAAGGAGGTGAAGTGGATGTTAAAGCTAGGAGTCAATGAAGAGTCAAGAGCGGCTGGTCTAGTCCCGAAACCAGATGGAGAATGGCGCTTTTGCAATGACTATAGGAAGCTGAATTAGGTCTCCAAGTTCAATATGTATCGAATGCTACGTGTCAATGAATTGATTGAAAGGCTAAGGCCGGCCCGGTACATTACCATCCTTGACCTCATGAAAGGGTACTGGTGAATTACCATGTCCAAAGTTGCCATGGAGAAGACTGACTTCTCAACCCCAGAGGGATGTTTCCAGTACATAAGGATGCAGTTTGGGTTGCAAGGAGTTTGCTCCGGCCACCTTCCATACAGCCATAGACAGGATCCTAGCTCCCAACAAGAAGTACTCAGCGGCCTAAATGGATGACATTATGATCTTCAGCCAGGATTGGGGAAGTAAACTAAAGAAATGGGGATTGAGGAAGCTAAATACTTGGTCTATGTCGTAGACAGGGGTGAAATCAAGCCTCAAATAAATAATGTTGATGTGATCCAGAGTTGGCCACAACCGCTCTCAAAGAAGAAGGTCAGAGCGTTCATGGGCAATGTGGGCTTCTACCACCAGTTTAACCCAAACTTCAATATGATAGACGCACCTCCGAAAGACCTCCTTAAAGGGACAAAGTTGGCTATGGCCAAGTGGTCTCCAGAAGTTGAAGCGAACTTCCAGGAACTAAAGATAGCCCTGTGTAAACAGCCAGTGTTCGTGGCACCGGACTTCTCCAAGGAGTTTGTGATCCACACGGATGTATCAGATGTCGGCCTGGGTGCTGGCTGTCTTGTCATAGGAGATGAACGGGGAAGAGCAGCCCATAATGTACCCAAATCAAAAGCCATCTTCCTGCAAGAAAAACTACTCCGTAGCGGAGAAGGAATGTAACAATGTAATAGACGGATTTTGGTAAGAACTTACCTGTAAAATCCTTTTCAGCGAAGAAGGAAGGGAGACATAGTCATTACTAGTGGGTAGGCGGAGCCCACACAGGATAGAACACCTCAGATTAAAAAGAGTGTTGACCGGCCCCTCCAGCTTGGGCTCCTCCTACTCCAGCTCTCCAGTCCGTACACAAGCTAAGGAAGAGCAAATATCACCAGCGTAGCAACATAACCCCTTCTGAAGGACTTCAGAGAAAAAACAAGAAGACAGGTTATGCATATAGCCGAAAAAACCACACAGTCCCAGGTACTACTCACTGAACCTGACCACTGCGATGAGCTGGCAATGCTGGAAAAGAGCCTTAGCGCGCCGACCTCAGCCCAGATAATCGCTATCAGAGAAGGGTCACGCCGCATCTGAAAACACGACAACACACTTCTGCCATGGGAGGGATCTGTGTCTCCCTTCCTTCTTCGCTGAAAAGGATTTTACAGGTAAGTTCTTACCAAAATCTGTCTTTCAGCAGCAGATGAAGGAAGGGAGACACAGTCATTACTAGTGGGACGTCCCAAAGCAGTCCAAAAATAAGGGTGGGCAAAAAAACCAACAGAGGCAGATACCCAACAACCTAAATAAATGCGCAACTAGCGCTAAATACAAGTTCACAAGAACTTTAAACTACAGCCGCCTGCAGGACCCTACGTCCTAAGGCCGCATCAGCGGAAGCACTGACGTCCACCTTATAAAATTTCGTAAATGTGTGGACGGAGCGCCAGGTCGCCGCCCGGCAGAGCTGAGCTGCCGAG
The DNA here is from genome assembly GCA_033576555.1 of Oophaga sylvatica. Classification (NCBI taxonomy): domain Eukaryota; kingdom Metazoa; phylum Chordata; class Amphibia; order Anura; family Dendrobatidae; genus Oophaga; species Oophaga sylvatica. The sequence goes on from JARQOD010000004.1 coordinate 28,926,809, forward strand.
GCTCCTTGATGAAAAGCCCACGATGAACCCACAGCCCTCGTGGAGTGAGCTCGAATCTTAATCGGGCAAGGTTCGCCCTTAAGTCGGTAAGCCTCTAAAATGGCCGACTGAATCCAACATGCTATAGAATCCTTGGAAGCTCGTTGCCCACGTCGACGACCTGCTGGAATCACAAACAGAGAATCCGACTTCTGAAAACTTTGAGTAATAGACAAATAGAACTTCAAAGCCCGCACCAAACCCAATGTGTGCAAGGCCCGTTCCTTCGCATTCCTTGGCTCCGGACAAAGCGAGGGCAACACAATATCCTGGTTAACATGAAACTGTGACACCACTTTAGGTAGAAAATCGCCCCGTGTGCGAAGCACTACGCGATCTGGGTGAAACTCCAGAAAAGGAGGCGAGCAAGAAAGAGCCGCCAACTCAGAAACCCTTCTCAAAGAAGTGACCGCCACTAGGAAGGCAACCTTCCAAGAGAGAAAGGAAAGATTAACAGAGTCCATAGGCTCAAAAGGCCCATGTTGAAGAGCCTCCAAGACAAGATTGAGCCGCCAAGGAGACACAAGCGCCTTCCGCGGCGGAAATTGACGGGTTACCCCGCGAAAAAAGGAACGTACGTCCCTACGCGAGGAGATAGCCTTCCGAAACAGCAAGGACAGAGCAGAAACCTGTCCTTTCAGAGTGCTAACTGCCAAACCCTTGTCCAGCCCGTACTGCAAAAAGGCCAACAAAATGGGAATGGAAAAAATCCTCAGGTTCCTAGAAGAACCCAAACACCACGAAAAGGCTTCCCAAGTCTTGTGATAAATCCTAGTAGTAGCCGGACCTCTGGCAGCTCGCAGAGTGGCAATGACTTCGGCTGAAAAACCTTGACGGGTCAAGATTTCGGTCTCAAGAGCCACGCCGTCAAATGCAGAGACTTCAGGTCCGGGTGACGAACGGGCCCTTGGGTTAACAGGTCCGGGCGAAGAGGGAGTGGAAGTGGAGGCGCTGCCAAAAGCGACACCAGTGTCGAGAACCACGTCCTCCTTGGCCAATCTGGGGCTATCAACATAGCCGGGACTCTCTCCAGTCTGATCCGACGCAACACCAGAGGAAGTAAGGATATCGGCGGGAACACATAGATTAGCTCGAATTGGTCCCAAGGGGCCACCAGAGCATCCACCGCCACAGCCTTCGGGTCCTTGTACCTGGACATGAACGTCAGTAACTTGGCATTGAACCTGGATGCCATCAAATCCACTTAGGGAGTTTCCCAACGGGAGCACAGCAGTGCAAAAATTTCCGGATGAAGACTCCATTCTCCGGGATCCATCTTTTCGCGACTGAGGAAGTCCGCTGTGATATTCTGAACTCCTGGAATGTGAATCGCAGAGATGGCTGGCACTCTGGCCTCGGCCCATACCAGAATTCGAGACACTTCCATCATGAGCCTGAAGCTCCTCGTCCCACCTTGATGGTTGATATACGCGACCGCCGTCGCGTTGTCTGTCTGCACTCGGACTGGTAGACCGCTTAAAGGGACCGTCCAGTGTTGGAGGCAAAGGAAAATTGCCCTCAATTCCAGGATGTTGATCGGCAGGACAGACTCTTCCAACGACCATACTCTCTGAATCCAGAGATCGTTCCAGACACCCCCCCAGCCCGTCAGGCTGGCATCGGTGGTTATGATCGACCACCTCGGAGGAAGGAAGGACTTCCCCAGGGATAACGCTTCCGGACGTAACCACCATTCTAGAGACTCTCTCACCCTGTGGGAGATGATGACACTGCAATCCAGTGAAAACTGCGATCGATCCCAACGGTTCAAGATGAACATTTGGAGAGCCCTGAAATGAAATTGGGCAAACGGAATTGCTTCCATTGACGCCACCATCAAACCCAGAAGGCGCATACACCTTCGAAGGGACATTGCTGTCGCAGACTTCATAACCTGTACATGACGAAGAAGACTCGCTTGCTTGTCTGGAGGCAGAGACACCACTGCTCGTACCGTGTCGAAATGCATTCCCAAAAACAGGATTGACTGCGACGGTTCCAGAGACGACTTCTCCCAATTGACCAGCCACCCGAAGTCCTCCAGGAGCTGAAGGGATAGATTGCGAGCCGTCACCACCTCCTCCTTTGAGGACGCCACAATCAAAAGGTCGTCCAGATAGGGAAGAATCGTAACCCCGTCTTCGCAGAATCGCCATGAGAGGAGCCAGAATTTTAGACCTCAAATTTTAGACTGGAGAGCTGGAGTAGGAGGAGCCCAAGCTGGAGGGGCCGGTCAACACTCTTTTTAATCTGAGGTGTTCTATCCTGTGTGGGCTCCGCCTACCCACTAGTAATGACTGTCTCCCTTCCGTCATCTGCTGCTGAAAAAGGAATTTTTTGCTTTTGCAGGAAGAATCGAATTTCTATTTTTGCCATCGAAGACAAACCTTGACGGATCCCATTAGAAGTGTATGAGATCTGTTGGGCAATGGTTGGATCAGACTTGCACTAGACACCAAGTCACTTAGCAACATGCAGTAACGTCCTCTTTCTGATACAGATTTATTTTCAAAGAGAAGACTATAAAACAGTACATAGAAACAAAAATATGCCCAGTAGTATATTAGACACGAATGGCGGTAATAGCATAGAATAAACTGCCATATCAGTATAACTTCCACTCCATATACATATTGAGAAAATAGGAGAACAAACGGAGTAAGGGATTAAGAATAGTAAAATATATAATTTTTATTTAATCACAGTATAATCCAAGTATAAATATAATAAGACAATATCATAGCAAAACACAGGACAGATACAGGAATAGAGGGAGAGAAAGCGGCCTGTGTGGGCACGAAACGCGCGTCGGGGTCTTACCCTCTGCTTTGGTGTCTGTGCGCATCCCCTTTGGTAAGCCTCCCACAATGTATGACCATTTATGACTTTACACTTCGGGCTTATACTCCTGACAACTGATTGGGGTTGGCTTGCCTTCATTTTTCTATACAGTTAGTCACATTGTGTGACCTACACTGTGATCGATTACATTGGTAGGGTATAGTGTGCACAGGACCCTTTCTCTCCCTCTATTCCTGTGTTTTGCTATGATATTGTCTTATATTTATACTTGGATTATACTGTGATTAAATAAAAATTATTATATATTTTACTATACTTAATACGTTACTCTGTTCTCCTATTTTCTCAATATAAAATAGTACAGACTGACAATATAAAACTCACATCAAGAAGAAACTGCAAATCCAAAAAGGACCATGTAACTTACCCTGCTCCTCCGCTTGCTCCTCTGCAGCTTCATCTTCACCCTCTTTGTTGGCTTCTTTTTCTTCCTCTTCCTCCTCTTCTTCCTTTACATCAGGCTGTGGAGCATCAGTCTTTTTGTGGCTTGCATCCGTTGTCTGTTTCTGTGCAAAAAAAAAACAAACCAAGTAAGTATCTGTCTGGTATATTAGACACCACTTTACTTTATAGAGCGCAAAAGGTCTATAGCTTATATAATTTTAAGGGAATCTGTCACCCCATTTTTCGACCATCAGCTGTAGCCACCGCCATCAGGGGCTTATCTACAGCATTCTGTAATGTTGTAGATAAGCCCCCGATGTAACCTGAAAGAGAAGAAAAACGAGTTATATTATACTCACCCAGGGGCGGTCCGCCGTCCGGTCCAGCCCTTCCCATCTTCTAGCAAAGCCCTCCTCTTAGCTTCCCATCGCGGCTCCGGCGCCCTGGTTAGGGCAGAGCAGAGTACTGCAGTGCGCAGGCGCCGGGAAAGGTTAGAGGTCCGGCACCTGCGCACTACAGTACTCTGCTCTGCCCTCACCAGGGCAGAGCAGTGCGCCACGACGGGAAGCTAAGAAGAGGAGGGCTTCGCTAGAAGATGGGAGGCGCTGGACCAGAACGCGACGCCCATCGGACCGGATGGCGGACCGCCCCTGGGTGAGTATAATATAACTCGTTTTTCTTCTCTTTCAGGTGATATCGGAGGCTTATCTACAGCATTACAGAATGCTGCAGATAAGCCCCTGATGTCGGTGGCCACAGCTGATGGTCGAAAAATGGGGTGACAGATTCCCTTTAAACATTATGGCTCCAACGCTGGTGTCGATAACGAGGCTACTGGAGCCAGACACTCCTGATCCTGTAAGAGGCGCATGTCTCCGAATGATTCAGGACAATGAGCGTGCAGTGTCCGTGTACGCCTCACTGCAAAGCCTACTCCAGTCCCTGCCGGAGTAAGATTTTTGGCGTAGAGAACGCCACACCCCATCTCATTTCTGGAGCTTTTTATGCCTGAATTCTGGCACAAAAGCTTTTAGGAATCGGGCCGTATAGGTTTTGCATCATATACACCAACACACACACACACACACACACATTAAGACTTGGGTAATTGTTAATTGCAGACTGGTAATAATCCTTTACGAGGACTAATGGGTATCCATTGAGATAGGTGATCACTACTAGATTGTTGAGGATCCAACAGCTGAGATGCCCACTTATTGCCAGAAGGGGGCACTTCTGTGCTCTTTAGAAAGGCATGACAGTGCACATACATGACCAGCTCTCCATTCATTCTCGCATGGGAGTGCCGTACTCTATGACAGTCCTATAGGGACTACGCACCGTCACTCCACTCTAATGGGGATAAGAGAGCCCGGTTCTGGAGATCGATGTGGATCCCAGTAGTTGGACTTTCAATATAATCTAGGCATTATCACCTACCCAGTAGGTGGTTGATAAAGGGATCTGCTGATGTAAGTGTACGGCCGGTGTCACAATTGCGTGTGTGATGGAGTTTCTCGCATCAACACCCGGCACTCTGACCGGAGTGCGTGGCTGCAAAGAAATACATGTAGCCGCATGCTCCGGTCCGAGTGCTGAGTGTTAATGAGAGAAACTCGCATCAGCAAGTGTGACACCGGCCTACCAGTGAGTGTGTATATACAAGTGATTTTATTGTATAGCCATTTAACACATACCTTGCCCGAGCAGCAGAACAGGATCACCAGGAAGACTGGCAGGGCCACAGTCAGAATGTAGACTATCCACAGCCATGGTCTTTCCTCAGCTGCAGACATCATTTTTTCAACCACGCTGGGCTGAAAATAAAATATATGTAACTGAAATCATGTGGTAAGAATCTATATGGCAACATTTTCATATTTATCATTCAATTCAAATTTGCCATTAAAAGGATTGTTCAGAACTAGAATAACAAATGCTTTCTTGCAAAGACCTTTCCACAGGTTTTGCGTGGCACGGCATCATAGCCTCATTCTCTTTAACCCCTTAGTGACAGAGCCAATTTGGTACTTAATGACCAAGCCAATTTTTACAATTCTGAACACTGTCACTAAGGTTATAGCTCTAGAACGCTTCAAAGTATCCCACCGATTCTGAGACAGTTTTTTCGTGACATATTGTACTTCACGTTAGTGGTAAAATTTATTTATTTATTGAAAAAACAGAAATTTGGCAAAAATTTTAAAAAACTTGCAATTTCCAAACTTTTTATTTTTGGACCCTTAAATCAGAGTGGTGTCACACAAAATGGTTAATAAATAACATTTCCCACATGGCAACTTTACATCAGCACAATTTTACCAAACCAGAGTATATATCATTACTCCAGAAAGAAGAGATCCAAAAATAAAATAAACAAGTTTATATTTGATACACAATTAGGATAATAAACAGGATGTCACACAAAGGAGACGTCACCACAAAATACAATTATAGAATGGACTACATAGCTGCTGTAAATATAAGGCAAAATATCAAAGCACCATTATCAAAGGTCATCAGTATGCTCAGACATTCACAACAGAATTATATGAAGTATATAGGTGCTTAATGTGAGACTATCATTAATCAAGATTTGCCATAACAGTCATACATCAATAGAGTCCATGAACATGAAAAATGCCAGGTATTAGAGAGATATACTGAAAATCATGCTAAAATGCTCAAGTGCTCAAGATGTCTTAAAATAGCAACAATGGTGCCCAATGACAAAATCCTCTAACTCCCAAATTACCGGAATACAAATGAGAGAGAAATGTGTATGGGCAAAGTTTTTTACCTGGCAAGATAAGGTGGTGGATAAGGGGTGAGGGCTAGGTGTTAGGGTTTGGGCTAGGTGTTAGGGAAATCATTTTTTTTTTGCGGTCGCCGTCATTCCGTAAATAACAGCGATCGCAACACCGGGGGTCGATAAAAACCGACACAAATCATATTCTCTGAGGTCTCAGCAACCCCCGGTAGCTGAGACTCCAGAAAAATTCAGACTCTGGGGGACGCTATACACTTCTTTCTCAGCGCCGTTAAAAAGCGGCGCTTAGGCATAAGTACCCTTAACTGCCGCCATTAAAAGGCATATCGGCAGTTAAGGGGTTAATGGAGCCACTGTCAGACAAGACATTAATTTCTTACCTCTGCAGCACCATCGGCAGCTTTCTTCAGACCCCATCCAGCATTTCCCCATTCATCAGCCACAACCCGATCTGAGCAGATAATAAAGTTGTCAAAGAAAATATCAGAGTCATGGACCACAATTCCAGACCCATAGCAAAGAATGGAGTCATCCTGAAGGGTTCAAGGTCCTCAAAGAAATCAGGATTGGAGATTTTGCGTGGTTTCCAGATGCCCTGCAACAATAAGTGACAAGGTTAGTCTGTGGCTCATGTCTCCTGAGCTTTTTGCAGCTGAACTTTACAAGGCAATCACAGCAGATGCTATTTGTGACCGGGGTCTTAGAACCGGCTGGAATCACGGTAACCCCTGCATGACATTTTTAAAATTCACAAGAACTTCTATACCTGGTAATTTTTGTTATCAATCATAGGTGCCTTCCATTTTCCTTTGTAGTTGGGGTTGTCAATTGTTGGCCTCTGCCAGGCTCCACAACCAGGGGCAGATGCACATTTGGGGTTTGATACCTGTGGTGCTTCCCATTCCCCATCCATATCTTCATCCCTATTGCAATAAAACAAAATATTTTAATATAAAAAAGTAAAACTTTCCAAAATGTATGCTGCTAGAGACACGCTGTACATACCAGTCTTCAGGCTTCTCCGCGTCAGGGTCAGAAATGTACTCGGGCTCATCATCCAGCCAGCCTTCTGGCTTCACTGCATTTTCATCGGGGATCTTTGCTGGAGCATCTTCATCCCTAGATCAAAACATACAAGTCATTATTTCATCAGCACTGATGGGCTGGTAGAGATTAATCTTACTGAGGGGTTTTTCTACTCCACTTCATTAAACTAGGTAAACTCCAACACAATCAATTAAAATTAACGCAGGGTGACTGCAGACTTTTACCCCAAGGCCTGACAACCCCTTTAACCCCATCTCGACATGTGCCGTGCATATACTGCTCTGCGCGAGGTGCGTTCCCGCAAAGAGCAGTATATCTACAGCGGCACGATCACACGGCCTCACGCTGAGCGTCGTGGCAATCGTGTGCGGGTGTCAGCTGTATGTGATAGCTGACACCTTGCAGCAAAGCCCACGATCAGTGCTAGCACCGATCGCAGGCATTTAACCCTCTGATGCCGCTGTCAGTAGTAACAGCGGCATAGAGAAGCATCGCACAGGGAGGGGGCTCCCTGCACGCTTCCATCAGGCCAACGCGATGCAATCGCGTTGGCTTGATGGTCTCCATGGAGACCCCCGGGCACCAAGATGGCCACGTTGTCCTTCCGCGTTCTTGAAGGGAAGGTGGTTGGTGGCAGGCACCGGCATGCCTCATTCCCTGCCTGTCAGCTCCTGATCTGATATTCTGCAGTGCAGAGTGTCAGATCAGCGATCTGATATAATATAGTAACGTCCCATACTGGGACAATGTAAGAAATTAAAAAAAATTAAAAAAAAAAATTACAAGGTGTAATATTGTTTTAAAAATCCCTAAAGAAAAACAAAAATATTTATTCAAGAAATACATTTATGTAAATAAAAAATAAAAGTACACATACTGTATTTGCTATTAGTTAACCCCTTCAGTGAACACTGTAAAAAATAAACGATACAAAAAAAACAATGCTTTATCATCATACTGCCAAACAAAAAGTGCAATAAAACGCGATAAAAAAAGAAAGATGTAAATAAAAATGGTACCGCTGAAAATGTCATCTTTTCCCGTAAAAAACAAGCCCCCAAACAGATCCATCAACAGAAAAATATTATAGCTCTCAGAATAAAGCGATGCAAAAATAATCATTTTTTCAATAAAATAGTTTTTGTGTAAAAGCGCCAAAACATAAAAAAATGATATACCAAATTTTTCGGATTATAAGACGCACCCCAAATTTTGAGGAGAAAAATAATAATAATAAAAAAAAAAAAACAATAAAATGGTGGTGCTTGTTATAATCCATGCTTCTTATTGCTAACCGGGGGTGGTGGCTGCGGTGAAGCGCGGTCCCAGGGTCGCTGATGGAGGAGGCAGGAGAGGGGTGAAAAGTTTTACCACCATCATAAAGTACAAAAAGTCACGAGAAAAACTCAGAATCACCAGGATCTGTTGAAGCGTTGCAGAATTATGATCCCATAAAGTGGCAGTGGTCAGAATTGTAAAAAATGGCCTGGTCAGGCAGGTGAAAACAGGCTTCAGGGTGAAGGGGTTAAATAGACACTAAAAAGGGCCACAGTGCCATCATGGGCGTATTATCATCATTTACCAGTCATCAGGCTTCACAGCATGAGGATCAGGTATTTTTGGTCTCTCATCCCAATCTTCAGGTTTCCGGTCATCGGGATCCTCAATTTCACTGGGTGGGTTGACGGGGGGATTCACATCATTGAGTAGGTTGCCGCTGTTTACAACATTTTGGTCCACCAGGATTTCAAAAGAGTTGTCTGGATTCAAAACTGCATAGAAAAGAATAAAAAGACACCAAGTTAAGTCTTCGCATCACAAAAGGCAAAAAAGTGCTACACCAGGATGGTCCCTTTACCCACAGGACATGGCATAAATGCAGACAGGAGTCTTTTCTCGGTGGATGCTAGCTGGTTTCCCAGTGGAAGTGAATGATTACGTGGCCACGTGTATTAGTATCTATTCACACAGTGTTTGTGGGATACATTGGAGATTTACATCAGGAGGAAAATCTGAACAATACAACTTATTAAGCAGTTCAAGACGGGGCCATTTACTCCCCTCACCGAGCAGGCACGGTTTTTTTCTCTTATGTGTAGGTTTAAAGAGCTGTAAAAAATGTTCTCATTCGATTCTTCAAAGTACTTTTGTGCATCATTTTTTTCTTGATACAAGAAGAGGACTGGGACATAGTCCAGAGCAGGGAATATATGTACTAGTGGCGGCCGGTGTAGCCTTTTCTGGGATCCCATATATTGGCCTAGTTGGGATCTAGTGAGTGCTTTCTAGCATGGAGTAGAGGAGATGGAAAGGTTGCCATGCAAGTGTGCACCTATCCTCACTGTAGTCTATGGGACATTTACGGTCTGTGTACTCTTGAAATGCCATACGAGCCTCTTATGCTAATACCGTGACCAAAAAATGTGTTCCTCCCATCTATAATAATAAAAAAAATGTCAGAATCGCTTACCTAAGGTGTAAAGATGCGTCTTCTTATCTGTGAAGAAGGACTTCAGGTCTGCGTCTGGCTTCTTCGCGTGCTTCTCTTCATACTCTCCAGTCTTGGGGTTTTTGTGACGGAAGATGAAGTGCAGCTTGTAATCCTCCCGCACTTGTCGGGACCAAACATGATGGTGTAAGGCGTCTTATCCTGGAACTGATCCTGATAGAAAAATAGAGATCTTTCAGTTTTGATGCATCCACAAAGAAACAAAAACATCAAGTCCAAGTTATTAGGTCTCATGCATTTTTTGTTAAAGGGATCTTGTAACTTTAGACTATTGATGAATTATTAGGATAGGTCTTTAGTATTGGTTTGTTGAAGCTCATTGGAAAGCTTACTAAAGGAGACATGGCTTTTATTGCGTGCCAGGGCCTCTTCCATGTGTGAACGTTGCAGAATGCCATCGACGTAGGAGCAGAGCTGATGGGCATCACAGCATTGTCCTGTTCACTTCAGTGGGATACTGATCTGACTATAATGCCCCCCCCCCACATTATTCTAATCCCGGAACCCCCTTTAACAGGCACTTACCAGGCTGTTATCGGAGGACTTGGACAACAGTTTTACATAGGCTCCGCCACACTCTATTCCACTCTGAAAATTCACTTCATACCTGAAAAGGCAAAAACTCTGACTGTAATAACGCCGATCGTACAGGGCGACCGAATAAACCAGTAGGTTTGAGCATCCGATTTATGTCTGATCAATTAAACAGCCTGTGAACAAGACGGGGTGTAACAGCCATACCAGATACCCACAGTCCCTTGCTCATCATCAGTACTGATTATTCACCCATAGGTGGCACTAGAGAACGTTTTCCTCATACCGCTCTAATAGCATTTCTTTTAAGACTCCCAGCACCAGCCAGATCTCCAGAACAACCAGTACCTTCCAAGGGCTTCCAGTCGTTTAACCACTTGCATACCACCCATAGATTTTAAACATCCCGCCGCTCTGTGTCCTAAATCACTGCAGAGTAGTGCTGCTGCAAGCGACTGCAGCAGCCGGGAGTAGGCAGCCGGCTGTCAGACACAGCTGGACTCCCCACAGAGAAGCAGAAACTGTTTATTACCGTCTGTGCCTTCCTGATCACCACGGACATTGCACAATAGTGTACATAGTAATATTAAGCACTACCCCTCTTCATCCTCCAGACCCAGTGGTCATGTGATTGCTCCCTGCAGGGAGGGAGCAGGAGATGAAGGGTCTTCGGAGACCCAGTCAGTTCTGTTTTGCAAGCAGGAGGCAGCCTTTCAACTGTAACTGGAGCCAATATACCAGCCACAGTTACACAGGAAATTCTATTAAAAAAATTACGGTAAATGTTGAGATGCCCAAAGTCTTTTATGACTTAATGGGGAACGCAATATGGGAAGTAAATAAAAAATAGATAAAAGCTGCAGCCAATACAAATCACTTACTAGCCTCACCCCCAAAAAACCCTGTGTCTGATATACTAAAATAATTGTTACAGAAACGGGAAACAGATTTTAAAATGAACTTTAGTTGTAATAAAAAAAAAAATAAAAAAAATATTTTTACTACATATATCACCTATTAATGGCAAAAAAAAGTATTTCAATAACAGTAATTAAGCCAATTTTCAGAGAAAAAAAGATTCGAAAACTATATGAATATACAAACCAGAATCTTTTTTTTTTTTTAATTACAGTATTTTTTGGACTATAAGACACACCTTGGTTTTAGAGGAAATTAGGGAAAAAAAATGAAGCAAAAAATGTCAATTCTGTACTTAATATCCCCATCCTGATACACATGGCCCCTCATCCCTATACTGGTATGATTGGCCCCATCCCGTTGCTGGTATGATGGCCCCATCCCGTTCAGGTATGATTGGCCCCATCCCGTTGCGGTATGATTGGCCCCATCCCGTTCTGGTATGATTGGCCCCATCCCGTTGCTGGTATGATTGGCCCCATCCCGTTGCTGGTATGATTGGCCCCATCCCGTTGCTGGTATGATTGGCCCCATCCCGTTGCTGGTATGATTGGCCCCATCCCGTTGCTGGTATGATTGGCCCCATCCCGTTGCTGGTATGATTGGCCCCATCCCGTTGCTGGTATGACTGGCCCCATCCCGTTGCTGGTATGACTGGCCCCATCCCGTTGCTGGTATGACTGGCCCCATCCCGTTGCTGGTATGACTGGCCCCATCCCGTTGCTGGTATGACTGGCCCCATCCCGTTGCTGGTATGACTGGCCCCATCCCGTTGCTGGTATGACTGGCCCCATCCCGTTGCTGGTATGACTGGCCCCATCCCGTTGCTGGTATGACTGGCCCCATCCCGTTGCTGGTATGATGGCCCCATCCCGTTGCTGGTATGATTGGCCCCATCCCGTTGCTGGTATGATTGGCCCCATCCCGTTGCTGGTATGATTGGCCCCATCCCGTTGCTGGTATGATTGGCCCATCCCGTTGCTGGTATGATTGGCCCCATCCCGTTGCTGGTATGATTGGCCACATCCCGTTGCTGGTATGATTGGCCCCATCCCGTTGCTGGTATGATTGGCCCATCCCGTTCCTGGTATGATTGGCCCCATCCCCTTCCTGGTATGATTGGCCCCATCCCTTCCTGGTATGATTCGCCCCATCCCGTTGCTGGTATGATTCGCCCCATCCCGTTGCTGGTATGATTCGCCCCATCCTGTTGCTGGTATGACTCGCCCCATCCCGTTGTTGGTATGATTGGCCCCATCCTTATCCTGAGCAAATATGACAGAATTGAATTATGAAATAAAAATAAAAAATATGCACATGGTAACAATGTACTAACAAAAGCGCATAAATTTAGTAAGAATGGATTCAAGGATCTATCGCTGAAATAAATACAGAGGGGGAATTTGGTCAAAGACCAGAAAAACGACCACAGATCCACAATGTAAGAAAAATAGGCAAATCTTTATTACAAGTATCAAACATTAGTTATAAAATGGACAGGTGAAATCAAAAGGTGACACAAAAGTGAGGCATCATGTCCAACAGGGACATCAATCCAAAAGGCACATATAGTAGATTCCCTGACTGTAAATGAAAAACGCTAATGACTCTATCAAGACAGTGCAAAATATCTCTCCAGATAAACATACCAGTGCCTATATTAAATTGTATATTGCAAATAAAGAGACAAAATAGGTATACATTCACATCCATCAATGAAAAGTCACAGAGTCAAAAACTAAGTAGTATATAGCGTGAGAACTATTAAGATGTGCTACTGCCTGAAGTTTATAATGTTAGCTGATAGGTAACAAATATAGCGCCCACTTAATAAGTGATCTTTTTAATGTTAGCTGATGGGTAACAACTATAGCGCCCACTTCATAAGTGATATTTTGATATAATGCCAGCCATACATAAACATCAATAGTCAGTGCATACAAGTGTAGTCCCTGTTAAAGCATCTAATGTCGATCCATGTCCCATATAGCAGTGAAAATAAGCCTCTTAGGGCAGAGTGCAATGGATCTGTCAAACATTACCTCCAGGGGTACAGTAGCGGTCACAGTCAGGGAAGCTAGGATGCGTGCCAAACGTGCCCCGACGCACGTTTCGGATGTTACTCCTTCGTCAGGATATGTGCCTTTTGGATTGATGTCCCTGTTGGACATGATGCCTCACTTTTGTGTCACCTTTTGATTTCACCTGTCCATTTTATAACTAATGTTTGATACTTGTAATAAAGATTTGCCTATTTTTCTTACATTGTGGATCTGTGGTCGTTTTTCTGGTCTTTGACCAAATTCCCCCCCATCCTTATCCTGGTATGATTGGCCCCATCCTTATTCTGGTACGATTGGCCCCATCCCGTTCCAGGAATGCATGGCCCCATCGTGAACTGCCATGGCAAACACCAAGTCCACACAATCATGATCTGAGGGCACCAATGGGGATAAAGAGGAAGCCCCCACACTCTGTTAACCATTTATATGATGTAGTCACTATTGACAGCAGCATCTAAGGGGTTAAACGGATATGGACGGTGCAAACACCGATTGTGGCTAATGCAGCAAGTTGTCATCTATAGTGTACAGCTGACAGCTGCTGGATTGTCACCTGTATGGGGATGCTGTTCTCTTATATCTCATGTCATTAAAAAGACATATTGGCGGTCATTAAGGTAAGCGATACAGTTATAACATAATTATCAATAATATAATAATTTATATATGGATATTAATATTGAGATGAATTAATTTCAGCCTATTAGTTCGGCCCTCCACAACAGTCGCGGTCTCATGTGGCCCCTCACGAAAATGAATTGCCCACACCAGCTCTAAACTGTTATAGTTGCATTTTTTTTATTCACACAATATATATTATTGTGGGGCATCACGAGAACAGGATGCTTGTTGAAGCAAATATAATGCATCCATTACATTACTCAGAGGGTGGTCAGGGTCTGTTCATTAAGGAACATTATAAAAAATACCTGCATTGGAATGAGACTGTACTGTAGGTCAGAGCAGCCAGCACAGCCGCGTGGCAGGAGCGCAGGCTCCGCTCAGTAGCTCTGGAGAGAGTAGGGGAATGTGCTAATAACACATTAGTCTGATCCATGCATCTTTCAAAGTACATCTTTTTAAGTACAATATTTTGAATTAGACTGGAATTGACTGTAAGGTAATGGAACAGAAAACCACTACAATGTTTGCTTCTTTTCGCTTTCACCCCGATACTACTTCTTACCATCTCCTGTAATCCCTCCACCTAGTTAGGAAGTATTCATTTCTTCCTCCATCCTCCCCAGCCATCTCACCTCCTCCTCACAACTGTTCCTCCACAGACCATCCTTTTTCTCCAGTCACACACGGCTGCATCATCTCCTATCCTGCTCCCACCTTCTAACGCTGTCTGCTACTCCTCACTGCTGGTGACGTATCCCCAAATCCTGGCCCTCCTCAACACATCCCCACTCTCATTTCTAACACCCTGCCACAATCCTCTACAAGTTTTCACAATCATGACAACCTCATACCCATTCATCCAGCCCCCACTCCCCAGGACCCCCTACCTGGAGCACGGTTGTATATCCATGACCTCTTCATCACTAAAAAAACCTCTCCTTCCTTGGCATCACTGAAACCTGGCTCACCCCCCTCGCCCCAGCAACAAACGTGGTGGAGTTGGCTTGCTCCTGTCTGATACCTGCTCCTTTAACCCAATACCGCTACTCTTCCCTTGTTCGAGGTGCACTCCATCCGCATCTACTCCCCCTCCAACCTCCAGCTAGCTGTCCTTTACCGCCCCCCCCCCCCCCCAGAACTAGCCATCTCCACCTTCCTCGACCACTTCACCACCAGGCCACTTCAGTTCCTTTCTGCTGACATCCCCACTATCATCATGGGTGACTAACATCCCCATTGACACTCCCACCTCAGCTGCCTCTAAACTTTTAGCGCTGACTGCCTCCTTTGGCCTCACTCAATGGTCCCCTGAGGCCACTCACAAAGATGGCCACACGCTGTACCTTAGCTTCACCCACTGTTTCCTTACTAATCTCACTAACTCACCCCTCCCCCTGTCCGACCACAACCTACTGACATTCTTTTCCCTCTCCTAGTGCACAAACCCCCACTCCACAAACTCTCTCACCCTCGCAGAAATCTCAAACACCTCAATTTACACTCACTCTCTGAGTCCCTTCTTCCTCTTCCAGACATAGCTTCCTTACATGACATGACACAGATGCTGCTGCCACTGTTTATAATTCCACAATAACAGCAACACTTGATTCGGCCGCCCCCCTCATGCACACCAAAACTCGTACAATCAACAGGCAACCCTGGTTGACCAGTCTGACCAAAGACCTGAGACGGGCTTGCAGGGTTGCTGAGCGAAGATGGAAGAGATCCCGTTCTGCCGAGCACTTTATCGCATACAAGCAGTCTCTAGCCAGCTTCAAGTCCACGCTCACTGCCGCAAAACAAACTTACTTCTCATCTCATATCCTCCTTGTTTCACAACCCTAAACAGCTTTTCAACACTCAATTCTCTACTCGTCCCCCAGCACCACCTCCCTCTCCTCTCATTTCAGCTGAAGACTTTGCCTCTTTCTTTAAGCAGAAGATCGATAATCAGAGAAAGCTTTGGCCCGCAGCCCCCAATGCCCCTCCTCTTAACTGCTCTGCCCTGTTCTTTCATAACCAGCTTCTCCACCATGACAGAAGATCAGCTCTCCACCCTTCTGTCAAGATCACATCTCACCACTTGCACACTTGACCTGCTTCGTCCCACCTCATCCTTAACCTCGCTACAGTCTTCATCCCAACCCTAGTACATCTCTTCAACCTTTCATTTACAAATGGTGTCTTCCCCTCATCCTTCAAACATGCCTCAATCGCACCCATCCTCTAAAAGATGTATTGCGAAGAAAGAAAATCTCCCAGTGATTTTCCTATCACCAAGACTTTTTCAAACTCATCTAACTACCACTAATACCACAGGGTTATCCATGAAAGGATATGCCCTATTCTGTTGCATCCATTCGTATCTTGCGCAAATCACCAGAGGTTTTTTTTTATTATTGGTGTGCAGCATATAAAATCTTTTCTCATCAAAATTTTTAGCTCTCTTTGCCATTAGTAAGAATTCCGTGAACTCAATCAATTTGTGAGTTATTTTTTGTTTTAGATTTACCCATCCTTGGGTGTACTTAGGAAAGGAGTAGATCTAAATCTCAATCTTGTTTGGATCGCCTGAAGAATTTTCACATTTCTTGATGCAAATTAACAACACAATACCTATTACAATCTATGAATTGTTGGAATTTTTTTTTTTAATCTGGCATCTAGTTATTCTAGCTAGTTATGGATTCAATGTTTATTCTTACATCTTTCAAAGTAGTAGTTTGGAATGAGGTAAAATCAGAACATTGTATTTTGTGTGTTATCATGCAGTTTTAATGATATTTGTATAATAGGTCATAGAAGGCTATGCCTCTATATATTACTTCCGTTGTTGTAACATTGCTATATTCTACGACTAAGGGCTACGGCCAGAAACACTTTAGAATGCTACACCACTTTTAATCTGTCAGGACAATCTTTTTTAATGAAATGAAATAAAGAATTTTTTATTGAAATCCAGTAAGTTGATCTGTTTTTTTTTCCCCTAATTAATCCGATGGTCAAACGGAATTCGATCCTTACTGTAGTATCAGAGGCTACCTAGTATACAACACACGGTGAGGCACTATTCCCTCTCTTTTATCCTCAAAAAGCCTTCCCTTGACCCATCCTCTCTGTCTAGCTATCGCCCAATTTCACTTCTCCCTTATGCCTCAAAACTACTGGAACAGCATGTCCATCTTGAACTGTCCTCACACCTCTCCTCCTGTTCCCTCTTTGACCGATTGCATTCTGGCTTCCGACTGCATCACTCAACTGAAACCACCTAAACTAAGGTCACCAATGACCTACTAACCGCCAAGAGAAAGCGACACTACTCTGTTCTCCTCCTCCTGGACCTGTCTTCTGCCTTTGACACTGTGGACCACTCCCTCCTACTACTGATTCTCATCTCTTGGCATCACAGACTCTGCCCTATCCTGCATCTCGTCATATCTAACAGACCGGACATTCAGTGACTCCCTCTCCCACACCACCTCTGCACCTCGCCCCCATCTGGTGTTCCCCAAGGCTCAGTTCTAGGACCCCTACTCTTCTCCATCTACACCTTTGGCCTGGGACAGCTCATAGAGTCCCACGTTTTGCAGTATCATCTCTACACCGATCACACACAGATCTACCTATCTGGACCAGACATATCCCACAATGTCTCAATGTCTGTCCGCTATTTCATTTTCTCCTTCGCCTCATTGGGGGACACACAGACCGTGGGTGTTATGCTGCTGCCACTAGGAGGACACTAAGCAATACAAGCACAAAGGATTAACTCCTCCTCCTGCAGTATACACCCTCTGTTGGCTCAATCCTGAACCAGTTCTTGCTTAGTGTCTGTAGGAGGCACTAGGGTCTGCTCTCAGACCCCACTTTTTTTCTGATTTTTAAACTTTTTATTATTTTACTTTCTTCACGCATGGATGGGCGACGGGACTTGTACGAAAAGTCACGATCTCCCAAAAACCATCAACAGGCGGCATCGTGCGAGTGTCCCCTCCACGTATCCCTCCTGCCACGCTACCATGGGGCGACAGATCCTCACAAACAGGCCGCTCTCCCCATGAGATATCCCTCGATGAGGATGATGAGACTTGCGTGGCACCATTGGATGAATACCCCCACCACCTCTCTTGAAAGCGGTGGCGGTCTGGAGGCATGTAAGAGCCCTCTCCACCCCCCTATTGAAAGGGGTTGGTGGATTGAGGAGGTACAGCCATAGTCGCTGTAGTGCTGTGGAGTTCCCCCTTCCTCCATCTCCGGGCTCTCCCCGCAGTGAGTACAGCCATATGGGGGGCATTGTAATACCGGTCACCGCGACCGCTTCTGCGCACCGCGCCCACATTGGCGTTGCGCCGCCGCAGCACAGCATCGCGCCGCTGGCGTTCTCAACCGCGCCGCGGCCTCAAATTTAGTCCCCGGCTTCGACCCAGGGTAGGCCGCAACTTTAAAATTTACTCCCCGGCTTCAGCCCAGGATAGGCCTCAAGGGGAGAGGGCGGTCCGTGTGGCTCCGCCCACACCGCACGCTATTGGCCATTGCCAGTTAACAGGGGACTTCCTCTGTTTCCTCCCCCTCTCCTCCCACTGCTTCTGGCGCTTCTCGTCTCACACGGGAAGCGCGATTATGATCTCGGGCGCCATATTCTCCTGGGACAGCGCTGCATACACAGCGCTTAACCTTTCGCATGCAGAAGGTTCTCTGGTGCAGAAATATGTCGCAATCAAAGGGAATTAAAAAGGCTGACAAGAACTACTCTGTAGTATACGCCGTCTGCGCTTCATGCAACGCTCCCCTGCCGTCAATGCATAGTTCCCAATTCTGTGCATCATGTGACCAGGAGCCCATGGCTTCTTCTGCTCAGGACCCTCCTACAACGAGAGCAGGAGTCCCTACCTATTCCTGATCCCATTGAATCAGGTTCTTCAGGGTGGCCCGAATATCTGGCGCACTCCATAAACTCTCTGCTTCTAGCCAGAGCGCCTTTTTCCAGAGAGGGGCCCGTTAGCCTTCAGAGAGGTCTCATCTGACAGGGGCCGTCTCACGGCGTCCGCAAAGCGGTCGTCCAAAAAACGCCGCCATAATGCATCTCCCAATCCATCTAGCGGTTCAGCATCTGCGAGCTCAGGTTCTCGTTCCCCTTCTCCCAGAAACATTAGTGACCACGATTCGGAATCGAGTCGGACATTGGTGATGATCCCAACTCGCCAGAATTTCAGGAGTCGTTAGATTCTTTAATTGAGGCAATTAATACAATCCTCAAACTAGAAAAATAACCTGGGTCTCAGCCGAATCATCCTATCTCCTTCAAAAGGGCAAAACGTGTTCACAAGGTGTTTAGTAACCACCCTGAATTTACTGATAATGTTCAGGCACATAGGGAGCGTCTGGACAGACGTTCTTTTCAGGACTGAAGTCTCTGAAGGCACGATACCCTTTTTCAGCAACTGTGGCGAAAGAATGGACTGAATCTCCTGATGTAGATCCTCCAGTATCTCGTCTGTCATCAAAACCCTACTCTCTGTTTCTGATAGTTCATCCATTAGGAACCCTTCAGATAAACAGATTGACAACCTCGCCAAATCAATTTTTGAGGCGGCTGGAGCATCTCTATCTCCCTCCTTTGCAGCCACCTAGGTGGCAAGGGCTACGGTGGCTTGGGTTGAGACCCTAGTCAAAATGACTAGTGATATCCCTCTTTCCCCCGAGGCACGTAATCTAGCCTATCAGATTACTCGGGCAGGTGACTACATGGTTCATGCGTCCCTGGATGCAGCTAATTGCGCTGCTCTCACGGCCATCAATGCTTTCGTCATTCGGAGGTCTCTATGGCTCCGTAAGTGGCATGCAGACGCTGCTTCAAAGAAGACTTTGACTTCATTGCCTTATCGTTCAGGGCGTCTTTTTGGAGATCGCCTTGATCAGATCATTTCTGACGCTACTGGTGGAAAAAGCAAATTTCTCCCACAGCGCAGAATCAGTAGGCCTTTTCGGTCTCAATACCAAGGTCGTTCCCGGCCATTTCGTAGCTCCTTTAATTGGTCCCCTCCTTCGTCCTCTGCTCGAGCACCCCGTTCATCTCGTAGAGATAAGGGCTCGCAACCATCGCAACCATCGTCAGATCCTCTCAGCCCTGGAGAAAAACAGTTTCTACTCTTGTTTCACAGACTCTGGAGGTCAGTAGTTCAAGACCAGTGGGTCCTCGATCTAGTACACTCAGGTTACAAGATTGAATTCTTGTCCCTTCCCTCAACACGTTTCTTTCAGTCTCGCTTCCCCAAGTCCAAGGATCTTGCAAATCCTTTTCTTCAGGCTCTGAACACGCTCCGTTACAGCGGAGTCATCGTCCCAGTTCCTCTCAACGAAAAATTCAAAGGGTTTTACTCAAACCTCTTTGTGGTTCCCAAAAAAAAAAAAAAAAAAAAAAAAAGGACGGCTCCTTGCGTCCTATTCTGGACCTGAAATTGCTAAACAAATTCATCAGAGTCCGTCATTTCAGGATGGAATCCCTCCGTCCTGTTGTCACATCTCTAGAAAGGAAAGAATACTTGGCGTCTATCGACATCAAGGATCGTATCTGTACATTCCGATTTTCAGCGGACATCAAAAGTTTCTGCGTTTTGCTGGCAGAGAGGATCATTTTCAGCTTGCCGCTCTGCCCTTCTGTCTCGCAACCGCCCCCAGAGTGTTCACAAAGGTCATGGCGGCCGCCATGTCAATTTACACTCTCGGGGTGTGGTAGTCCTCCCGGACCTGGACCACCTACTCATAAAAGGTTCGATTTTTCGAGCCTGCGAAGAGAGCGTCGAAATCACTATCGACACCCTCTCTCGCCTCGGTTGGTTAGTCAATTTGGACAAATCTCTTCCCATTCCCTCTCAGAAGTTTCCTTTTCTGGGAATGATTAGATACCTCCCAAGGGTCGGTATCTCTCCCTCCAGAGAAGATTATCTCTCTGAAGCAGGGAGTGCTCCTATTGTCGCAAAACCGCCCTCATTCTCTGCGGAGCGCCATGCAGGTACTTGGGAAAATGGTAGCTTCCATCGAAGCAGTACCTTTCGCCTAGTTTCATCTCCGCTCTCTTCAACAGGAGTTGATATCAGTCTGGGATAGGAACCCAGCATCTCTAGGTCGCCGCTTCCGTCTGTCTCCCACAGTCAGAAGCTCCTTAAGATGGTGGATGAATGCCTCATCACTGAATCACTCGGCTCAAGGCCACTGGTCTCTACCAGAGTCCCGTCTCCCGATCAACATCCTGGAGATCAGAGCTATCAAGTTAGCTCTCGTGCACTTCCATCATCTCCTGGCCGGTCGTCCCATCAAGATTCAGTCAGACGACGCCACGGTCGTGGCATACATAAACCGTCATGAGGGCACTCGGAGCAGAACAGCGATGTTTGATCGCTCCGGACTGGTCTCGCCGTCCGTGGTATGCGGAACTAGTGCGTCTGGTCGCAGACGTCCCCTGGAGATTACCAGATCGACCGGGCCTCCTTTCACAGGGTCCGATTTACCATCACAATTCAAAATCGCTGAATTTGACGGTACGGCCATTGAAGCCTGGATCTTAACTCAGGCTGGTTGTTCTCACAAAGTCATCTCTACAATGGTCAATGCCAGGAAGCGGCTTCCGCCCGCATTTATCATCGTGTCTGGAAGACATTCCTTTCCTGGTGGAGAACAAAGGTCGTTCACCTTTGGTTTTCTCTATCCCTTCCATTCTGGAATTTCTCCAAGCAGGAATGGATTCAGGATTAGTCCTTTCTTCCCTCAAGGGACAGATTTCTGCCTTGTCCGTCCTTTTCCAACGACGGATCGCATCTAAGTCTCAGGTCAAGACTTTTATTCAGGGAGTGTCTCATCTTGTTCCACCTTACAAGAGACCTTTGGAGCCTTGGGATCTTAATTCGGTCCTCAGTGCCTTACAGGACTCCCCCTTCGAACCTTTGCCGGAAGTGTCCTTATCGCTTCTTCCTGGAAGGTGGTCTTCCTAGTGGCGATTACCTCTATCAGACGAGTATCGGAATTGGCAGCCTTATCTTGTAAATCTCCTTTTCTCTTTTTTCACTAGGACAGGTTGGTCCTTAGGACTTCTCCGTCTTTCACGCCAAAAGTAGTTTCGGCTTTTCATATCAATGAGGAGATAATTTTGCCTTCATTCTGTCCGGCGCCAATTCACCGTACTGAAAAAGCCCTTCACACTTTGGATTTGGTGAGGGCTCTCCGAAGGTATATTTCGAGAACGGCATCTTTCCGAAAATCGGACGCTCTGTTTGTGCTTCCGGAAGGACGCAGACAGGGTCTTCCTGCTTCCAAGGCCACGTTAGCCAGATAGATTCGCTCTGCGATTCAAGAGGCGTACCGTGTTAAAGGTCAGCCTATCCCGGCTGGGATTAAGGCACACTCCACTCGTTCTGTGGGGGCCTCCTGGGCCACTCGGCACCAGGCTTCGGCACAGCAAGTGTGCAAGGCTGCGACTTGGTCCAGTCTTCATACTTTCGTCAAGCATTACCAAATTCATGCTCAAATTTCTTCAGATGCGGCTCTCGGCAGACAGATTCTGCAATCAGCTGTTACGCATCTGTAAGTTGTCTGTTAACTGCTTAAGCGTTATATGCATGAGGTTCACGAGGCTTCATCTGTGGATGTGTTCCCACCCAGGGACTGCTTTGGGACGTCCCACGGTCTGTGTGTCCCCCAATGAGGCGAAGGAGAAAAGGAGATTTTTGTGTACTCACCGTAAAATCCTTTTCTCCGAGACGCTCATTGGGGGACACAGCTCCCACCCTTGTTTAACTTGTAGCCTCGTTGTTCATTTGATTTGTTGGCATATTGCACTCTTATGAGCTCCTACTGCTTTGGCACCGAATTGGTTTAGGATTGAGCCAACAGAGGGTGTATACTGCGGGAGGAGGAGTTAATCCTTTGTGCTTGTATTGCTTAGTGTCCTCCTAGTGGCAGCAGCATAACACCCACGGTCTGTGTGTCCCCCAATGAGCGTCTCGGAGAAAAGGATTTTACGGTGAGTACACAAAAATCTCCTTTTTCTTTTCTCCTCGCTTTCTAAAACTGAACATGGACAAAACAGAATTCATCATCTTTCCCCATCTCACTCTACCCCTCCACAAGACCTATCCATTACCATCAATGGCTGTTCACTTTCCCCTGTCCCACATGCTCGGTGCCTCGGGTGATCCTCGACTCTGCCTTCTCTTTGAAGCCACATATCCAAGCCCTTGCCTCCTCCAGCCGACTCCAACTGAAAAATATTTCCCGGATCCGTACATTCCTTGACCAAGAAACTACAAAAACGCTCGTGCACACCCTTATCTCCCGCCTCGACTGTTGCAACCTCCTACTCTCTGGCCTCCCCTCTGGGCACCACTCCAATCTATCCTAAACTCTGCTGCCCGACTAATCCACCTGTCTCCCCATTATTCCCCAGCCTCCCCCCATTGCCAGGCCCTTCACTGGCTTCCTATTGTCCAGAGACTCCAGTTCAAAACCTTAACTATGACCTACAAAGCCATACACAACCCGTCTCCTCCAAACATCTGTGACATGGTCTCCACGTACTTACCTACACGCAACCTTCAATCCTCTCAAGATCTCCTTCACTACTCTCCTCATCTCTTCTTCCCTCAACCGCATACAAGACTTCTCCCGTGCTTCCCCCATACTCTGGAACTCTCTACCCCAACCCATCAGACGTTTGCCTACCATGGAAACCTTCAAAAGGAACCTGAAGACCTACCTCTTCCGGAAAGCCTACAACCTGCAGTGATCCTCAGCTCAACCCTCTCCTAGTGCATCCTCACCCATCCCCTGCAGACTGTGAGCCCTCGCCGTCAGGGTCCTCTCTCCTTCTGTACTTGTGTGTGCCTTTTACAGCTCATGTTTATTGTAATTGTCTTTGTATGACACTTTTTCAAACGTAAAGCGCCATGGAATAAATGGAACTATAAAAATGAATAATAATAAACAATAACCGTGCAGGAGGCAGAGCCCAGTCCAGTTAAGTTACTGATACACATCAACTCACCTGTTTGCTCAGAGTGAGCACGAGGATAAGCTGCCACCCCCTCCTCTGCCAAAACCCCTACTCTAAGTACATAGGACGGGATCCGAGCTCTGGTATCAATGTAACTGACTGCCGGCAAATAGACTTAGGATATGCAGGGATTTAGAAGGCACTTACTATTTACAAGAATGAAGACAAATACATAAATCAAGTGATGTGCAAAAAATTAATCACTTACTATGCTGGACAAAATTGTTACAAAAAAAAAAAACCAAACAAAAAAAAAACAAAACATTAATTACTTATTAATCATACCAATAACCAGTAATGGGATTTGTGAAGGAAATCTTTACAGATTATTTTGGTAACCATCACTGTAATTTGTAAGCAGACGCCTTGCATTCAGGTGATAAATACAGTCAAGAGAAGAACTAAGTATACCCTGCTATAATTCTATAGTTTTACATATCGGGACATAATCACAAAAAAAAAAAAAAAAAACAAGGAACAAAAAACTAAACTACATATCCGATCCTTAGGTCTTAAAATAAGGCAAATAGAATCTTCAACATTCAAGATATTTGCATGTCCCTGTAAATTCGCTGTGCAATGTTCGGAGAAATTGCCAAACACCCAAGAGCTACAGCTCAGACGCTAAAGGTCCCAGTTAGCATGGGAAATGTTTATGTTCTTGACAGTACCATTAGAAACAAAGACAAAACAAGTATGGCTTGTTTGGATAGGTTGCCAGGAGAAATGGCTAAGGCTTGCTTGCAAAGTTGCACCTGAACAAACCACAAGACTTAAGACTCCAGGAATACTGTCTTTTGGACAGAAAAGACAATGATGGAGGCGTTTGGCCATAAGACACTCTTTATTTACCTCCAATTATTGGGTTAATCGGCAGTTAGGATCTCTTAAGCTAAAGATCTCCTTCAAGAGAGCTGTACATAAACCTCAATTAACTTGAATGGGTATTCCCATCCACGAGATCCTATCCCAATATGTAGCAGATGCAATAATAATATTCTAAAATACCTCCAATTGGAAATGTTGTATACTTTTTTTTTTTTTATTTGCCATGTCTCTTTCCTCATGTGCAGGCATTGGAGGACCTTAAGTATCCATGGTTATGACTAGGGTTGAGCATTCCGATACTGCAAATATCGGGTATCGGCCGATATTGGCTGTATCGGAATTCCGAGTTCCGATATTTTCGTCATATCGGATACCGGAATCGGAATGTCACTGTCAGTGTCCGTCTGTCGGGAGTCAGCGGCACTTACCCGGCAGAAGATCTCCGGCGGTCACGTCCTGGACTGCTTGATGGCCGCCACCATCTTCTCCCTGGCGGTCACATGCAGTTTCTCGCGATAACTGCAGTGACTGCCGGGTAATCGCGGCCGTAAAGCAGTCCGATGACGTCACCGCCGGGAAAGCAGGTAATCAGCTGTGCTGCGCCGGGATGTCAGGCTCTGCCTGGCATTCCGATGTAGCAGAGCTGGATCGTCGTGGGACTGTCGTTACTATGGACTGCGTCGGACAGGTGGTATACTGTTGGTTTTGTTTTTTTTCTTTTTTTACAGGAGATCGATGGCGTCGCAGGAATGAGTGTATAATAAAATTAATGAAAACTGTGTTGTCTCTTTTATTTCATTAAAATACTTTTTTCTGGCTGTGTCTTTTTTTTAAACATTTAAAAACTTTGAGATTAATAATGGATCGGTGTCTTATTGACGCCTCTCCATTATTAACCGGGCTTATTGTCACCGTGCAATCAACGGTGACATTAACCCCTTATTACCCCGCTTGCCACCGCTACAGGGCAAGTGGGAAGAGCCGGGTAAAGTGCCACAATTGGCACATCTTTTGATGCGCCAAATGTGGGGCTGCTGTAGCCTGGTATTATCAGGCTGTTGAGGGCCAAAATCCATGGGCCTTGACAGTCTTTTAATACCAGGCCGCAGCAGTCTGCATTTTACTTGGCTGGTTAACAAAAATAGGGGGACCCCTACGCCGTTTTTTTTTCGAGGGGATCCCCTATTTTTGTTAACCAGCCAAGCTAAGCAGACTGCTGTGGCCTGGTATTATCAGGCTGGCAAGGTCCATGGATATTGGATCCTTACCAGCCTGAAAAACCAGACCTCAGCAGTCTGCTTCATCTGGCTGGTTAACAAAAATAGGGGGACCCCACGCCAATTTTTTTCGAGGGGATCCTCTATTTTTGTTAACCAGCCAAGATATGCAGACTGCTGTGGCCTGGTATTATCAGGCTGGCAAGGTCCATGGATATTGGATCCTTACCAGCCTGAAAAACCAGGCCTCAGCAGTCTGCTTCATCTGGCTGGTTAACAAAAATAGGGGGGGACCCCACGCCAATTTTTTTCGACGGGATCCCCTATTTTTGTTAACCAGCAAAGATAAGCAGACTGCTGTGGCCTGGTATTATCAGGCTGGCAAGCAGGGTCGGACTGAGCCACCGGAGAAACCTCCGTTGGGCCCCAGCTCCTGCGTGGTGGGCCCTGATTTGAAAGGATAGGTCGAGGGGCCCACCCGGAGCTACGCTACAGTTACATTCTGCGGCAGAGCAGGGAGAATCGCTCTCCCTGCTCTGCCGCCCGGAAGCTATGGGGCCTGAACAGGCGGTGGGGGGGCCCGGTGCCAGCAGTGGGCCCCCCAACCGTCATCGGAGGGTCAGCTGTATCGGCATGGGTACGGTTGGGGCGAGGATATGGGTGTGATTAGCTGTGAAATGGGTGTGGTCGGGGCGTGGCTTAAAATTTGCAGTGGCGCGCCGCAGCCTTTAACCCTCTTTCCTGTCTTCAAAATTTGGGAGGTATGCTGTATGACCTCCCTACAACTTCTGGGCATGCTCCTGATGAGCGCGACGGATGGTCTCCTGAGGGATCTCCTCCCACACCTGGACTAAAGCATCCACCAACTCCTGGACAGTCTGTGGTGCAACGTGGCATGGCCTAAAATTTGCTGCAGCAGGCACAGCGTGCCACAGCCTTTGTCCCTCTTTCCCTTCTTCAAAGGTTGGGAAGTATGATGGTGGGCCCCAAGAATAATTTTTCTCTGGTGGGCCCAAGGTAGTCCAGTCCGACGCTGCTGGCAAGGTCCATGGATATTGGCTCCTTAACAGCCTTAAATACCATGCGTCAGCAGCAGGGGCGTATACAGAAATCATGGGGCCCCATAGCAAAAGTCTGAATGGGCCCCCCCCCCCCAAAAAAAAAAAAACCCAGAGCCATTGTAAATGTAAAGTGCCAGCACAGTGAGGGGACACATTAAACAAAAAAATGTATTATGCCCCCATAGATTGTGCCCCCATAGATCATGCCCCCATAGATTGTGCCCCCATAGATGCTCCATAGTATAGGCCCTTATGCTGCCGCAGCTGCTGCAACCAAAAAAAAAAAAAAGACATACTCAGCTCTCGTCGCTGGGGGCCAGGTGCCCGTGTCCTGAGCAGGGGGTGACACCAGGTGCCGATGTCACCGCTCGCTCAGGGCCCAGGCACCTGAGATATTTACCTGTCCTCTCTCCACTGCTGAGCGCCGCTGTCTTCGGGGTCCTCCAGCAGTGAATGATCAGGCAGAGGGCGCGGCGCGCACTAACGACGTCATCGCGCCCTCTGACCTGAACATTGCAGCAAGAGGACGCGAGCAACGGTGGAACGGGACAGGTAAATATCCCTTATACTCACCCTTCCACCGGCACGGTCTCTGCAGCCCTTGCTCTTCTCCCGCGGTCTCCGCCGCCAGTGTTCAGCGGTCACGCAGGACCGCTCATTAAAGTCATGAATATGTGCATATTCATGACTGTAATGAGCGGTACCACCTGACCGCTGAACACTGGCGGCGGAGACCGTGGGAGAAGAGCAGGGGCTGCAGAGACCGCACCAGGAGGGGTGAGTATATAGAAGAGCTGCGCTCCCCCTCCCCCGCCGACCCCCTGGTAGTACTGTGTCAGCACAGCTACCCGACCGTCGCGGGCCCCCTCACCTGTCCGGGCCCCATAGCAGCTGCATGGTCTGCTTCATTCACGGTACGCCACTGCTCAGCAGTCTGCTTCATCAGGCTGGTTAACAAAAATAGGGGGGACCCCACGCCATTTTTTTTTCGAAGGGAACCCCTATTTTTGTTAATCAGTTCCCTCTGACGTCACTGATTGTGTCCCTGGCTGACCTGAAGTGAAAGTGGAAAGCAATCAATTAAGCTTTCCACTTCCTCTCCTGTCAGCCAGGAGAGGAACTCATTCATTTGGGGGTTTACTGTGAGGCTGCAGCATTAGCTGCGGTCCCTGCAGTAAACATTAACCCTTTCTGAAGGATTACACCATGGGACCTGACTGTGCATGGGATAGGTAAGAATAATTTTGCTTTTTTATTTTATTTTTATTACAGGAAATGGTTTTTGCAATAAAATAAAAGATGGTCAAAAACATGTGTCTTTATTTCATTAAAATGATTTTTAATTAAAGTGTGTGTTTTATTTTTATTTCATGCAATAGGATTAATAATTGATAGTTGTCTAATTGACAGCTCTCAATTATTAACCTGGCTTAAGGTCACCTTTCAATAGCAAGGTGGCTTTAACCCCATATTAACCCATTCGCCACCGCTACAGGGCAATGGGAATAGACGGGCAAAGTGCCAGAAAGGGCGAATCTAATTATAGATTTGTCTTTTCTGGGGTGTCTGGGGGCAGATGTTAGTAGCCAATAGGGGGGGGGGGGGGGGGGCAAAAATAATGGTCCCTTTCTGGGCTATTATCTGCCCCCACTCGCTGGCTTTGTCTGTCTGGTCGCGAAAATAGGGCGGGAGCCCACGCATTTTTTTTCAACAATTTTACACCTCATATATATATACATGTCATTGAATTTGTGACACATATATATATATGTATATTTATATTTATAGTTCATACACTTCTACATAGTATAATAGCCGCTAATTCAATTGCCGGCTTTTGTGAAAATGCAGAACCCGACATGAAATGACACTTGGTTTACATAGAGTTAACCATGTCATTTCAAGTTGTTTGATCTATTGTTTTCACTAACAATTACATCAGTCTATGTGTGCAAAATTTCACACCTGTAGGGGTTAATTAAAGGTGTAAATTCGTAGCAAAAAAGTCTGTTTTTTTTACAACGAATTTACACCTTTAATTAACTCCTACAGGTGTGAAATTTTGCACACAGACTGATGTAATTGTTAGTGCAAATCAGATATCAAACTACATGAAAAGACATGGTTAACTCTATGTAAACCAAGCGTCATTTCATGTCGGGTGCTTCTGTCTTTTCACAAAAGCCGGCTTTACCCGGCAATTGAATCAGAGGCTATTTTACTATGTAGAAGTGATATAAACTATAAATATATATATATATATATATATATATATTATATATATATGTCACAATGACATGTATTATATATATATATAAAATATATATATATTATATGTAATTCTATGTGTGTTATTTAGTGTTTACAAGGAAAGAAAGAGGTTTTTTTAGTTACGATATTTCTGTCCCATAGACTTACATTGGATTTCCGGTATCGGTATTGCCGATATTTTTTGGATATCGGCGATACCATTACGATACCGATACTTTTGGATATCGGAAAGTATCGCTCAACACTAGTTATGACCACTAGCAACTAGTTAACTATCACCATCAGTGGACACAACCATGAATACCCAAGATCCTGCAATGCCTGCCCATGAGGAAATATATAGCAAGTCAAAATCTATACTACATTTCTAATTGGAGGTATTTGCTAATATAATTGCTACAACTACCACATATTGGGATAGGATCTTGGAAATGGGAATACCCCTTAATGGTTAACCAGCCTTAGGGTAGAAGGCTGCAGTCACGTTGTGTGACTGCAGACTTGTGAATCCTCGCACTGACCACTGTGAGGATATTCTGGTGACAAGTGTGTGACCGCAAGTGTGTAATTTCACATACCTGCCTGATAATCCTCACAGTGCACCTTGTGCGAGGATTCACAAGTTTGCAGTCACAGAATGACTGACTGCAGCCTTGTACCCCAAAGGACAGACAACTCCTTTAAAAGCAGCGTTGTGAAGCAGTGGCCAAAAATCCTCCAGAATGAAAACCAAAACCATTCTTTCAAGTTATTTCTGTTAAGGGTGGTTCTACAAGCTACCAATTGGGGTGTACTTCATTTTACATACACTGCTGGAATATTTTGGCCTAGTCTTTGTTAAATAAGGACACTAATTTCTCACATGAGGAGATATATATATTATAATATATATATATATAATTATATATAATATATTATAATATATATATTATATATATAACACACACACACCTTTTTAAATTAACTTCTAAAGGCACATGAGATGTTCTAATACATAAAATCATAACATTCAAAGAGGGTGCACTTAGTTTTTCTCATGACTGTAAAGCTAAAATAAGGCAGGCCATAGAGAGGTTAACTTGGCTTTCTCTAATACAGAACAGTCATCAGTAATCCTAAGGCGGACTGAACTTGACCCGAGTCTGTAGCATAATCGCCCCTCAGGGGACAGAAAACCGCTGCACTTACTGCACAATCAGAGGCTTCTTATCGAAGACGAATGGCTTTTTAAGCTTGATGGCAATCGCATGATGCTTGGCGCGTGATGCCAGCACTAGTCCTTTGTCCCCGGGGAGCTTCGTCTCTTTCATCTCAGACACTTCCCATTTGCCTAAATAATATTAGAAAAAGTCAGCAGTGACTCCGCGGCTTCTGTGTCCCGTCAGGCCATCAACGTTAAAGTTCTGGAAACCCCTTTAAGCCTCAGTTACGGAGACAGAAATACCCTTTGTGGGTTTTGAGTTGAATCCTACTATCGTGCTCCAGGCATTTCAAAGTAGCCTACATGGCCTCAGTAATGTAGCTGGCATGTATAACACGTGACAACTAAGGCAAGCGATTAGCTGCAGCGGTCACATCAATGATGTGCGGCATGTGACCAGCTGTAGGACAGGCAGAGAATGCCATGGCAAATAATGGTTCTTTTCCTCTTAAATTAAAAGGGAAGTACATATACAGACAATATACAGGGCATTCAATGGTCTTAGTAAGCACAGAGCCACCAATTTACTCAATGAAGAAATGGCCGCCATTAATTTCAATGCAAGTGCTAAGCTTGGGCCATCTGAAAGTGACAATTTAGGACATCTGAGAAGCGCCTACCATCATATTTGGCAATCTCATCATCTGTGTCATCCTTCTTCGCCTTGGAAAGAACCCACCTATGAAGCGAGAGGGGCTTTTAATGATTACTTCTCAACAGTTTGTAACAGGAAACAAAGAAAACTGCATTTCTTACCCCTCCAATGTTCCCTTGTCAAATGACTCTGCGACATAGACATCACCAGTTGGGACGGGGCTTTGTAAGTAACCTAAAAATAATAAAAGTTGAAAGAAGAATTTGTAAGCCAAAAGAGAAGACAATCAATACAAGATTTCAGCCCCAGTGCTATGTCTGCCCGGATGTTGAAATCGACACCATTTACTAAGAGCTGAGATGCAGTACCACGCACAGCCTCAGACGAGGGAGAGGTGCCGTCTCCTGCACAAGTGCAGATCTTTAATTTAAGGAAAACTTTTTTAATTTTTAAGAGTTATTTTTTCTAATATCAGATAATCCATTACAGGATTGCAGGTCTGTAGAGTCATTTATCAGCTGATCGCATTGTCTAAAGGGTATGCCACACTAAACAATATCGCTAACGGGATCGCTAAAAAACGTCACTATTTAGCGATCCTGTTAGCGATGTTGTTCAGTGCGGCAGCTTCCAGCGACGAGCTTCCTGCTGTGATCTCGCTCGTCGCTGGAATCGTTCCGGACCCTATTTTCTCGTCGGCGCTCCCGCTGGGTAAGTATTATCGCTAGTGTGGCACCTTTTCTTAGCGATTTAGCGGTACTTTTGTACCGCTAAAGTCGTTAAGAAGATCGCTAACGGCGATAGCGTCGTTAACTATATCGCTAAATGTGGCCGCATTTAGCGATATAGAAACAATCCCGCTAGCGATCGCATTAGTATGCGTCGTTATTGTGATCGCTAGCGGGATTGTTTAGTGTGGCAGTACCTTAAGCCTGCACTTGTTTCACAAAGGACTTTTGTATTAAAACAGTAAATTTCAGGCTAGGGGAATACACAAACCTTAGGAGCAGGGGGTGAAGTGCTGGTTTCTGGTGTTGGATCTTCGGCATCATCAAGGAGATCATCGATGTCATCTTCTATATCAAGTCCATCATGTTGGTCATGGTGATGACCATGGTGATGACCATGGTGGTGTCCATCATGGGCTTTTATCAGTACAACACCAAGAAGCAGGAAGGTCAGGCAAAAAAGCCACTTCAGATCCATGATCTTAAAAAAAAAAAAAAAAAAAATACCAATCAGGAGAAACACACAGTACATAACGAGTACCATTCATTTTAATTGTATAAATCAATAGTACACAAGAACATGAGAAACTTCTACACCCAGTGAAGACAGACATCCACTACAGAGATAGGAGGTGTTGGTGCTCCGCAGCTAGGGAGCTACAGGTCGACAGGTTGTGTTGTAGCGCTACACCTTCCCTACTCACTAGTGAGCACTGTGACATCTTATCATCCAGCCTGCTCATCAGACACTGCAGACACCCAGGGCCGACCACCATTTTCCAATTTCTCATAGCCACTGCCATGAGATAGCACAGAACCAGCACTAACAAAATACCAGGTCACAGTGAATGCTGTTTTGCCTGCCATCAACGCTTCGATTGCTGATGGCCATGTCCAACAGCAAAGATACTGACATGGCGTCAGGGTGGGTGATGGGCTTGAAACGAGCCATATGACTATCTGCAGATTTTCATTACTTGGTGGCTGCTTTCTTTAAAGGGGTTTTCCACCACTGAGGATTGATCCTTATGATGCATTATCAATAGCAGACAGCTGGGGGGTCCAATCCGCTGCGAGCAGCTCCAGTGTATGTAGGACGGAGTGCTGCAGGTTGCTGACCCCATCTCACACATTAGATCAATGAATCAGGGGTCTGACCAGACCAGATATGCCCACCCGTGGTCGATCTAGCCCCTTGTGGAAACAAACATGCACGCCCGGCCCATGAAAGTGCGTTTGTCCATGGGGATTAAAGGGAGAATAAGCAAACAGCCGTCTTCTCTCCAATCACTACCCTGGCACACAGAGCCCCAGGAGCATCAGCGATGAGCAGTGATGCGATGAGCCTTCGGCAGATTTACCCTGAAGACGAGAGACCTTTAATGGCTTCCTAAGTTAATATATAACTGTCTGGAGAACACAGAGGCCTCATTCTGCTATTAGCCGTTGTATAAGCACTTAGATCCAATCTGTGAAAGACGCAAGACATGAAGCTTGTACTGGAAGTTGCGCGCTTCACGTATCGGAACCATAACTTAATAATCATTTTATACCTGGAATTGCAAATACTTATGGCCATCAAGAAGCCATTCCCGCTTCCATGGCTTACCCATAATAAAGCGATTCTGGGGCATTGTTTCTTATAGCTTTGCATTGTGTTATTCGTCTGAGAAATATATGAATGGACATCTGGGGTCCGCGTACGTACGCATCCACATTACACAATCAGGATTAACGGTAGTGGACTGTAGGGACACTCCTCGCTGGCGATAAGGACAGCACTACACGAGCTCTCTGCCCACTATATTCCTAAGATTAGTGGGGATCCCACAGGTTGCCCCACTGATGATCTACTAATCCTAGTGATCGGCACTTTATGAGATGGTACCGGTCTGATTCTAAGGGCCCCGTCTCACATAGCGACACACCAGCGATCCCGACAACGATCAGGATCGCTGGTGTGTTGCTACATGATCGCTGCTGAGCAGCCAAACAGGCAGCGATCAGGACAGCGACACTGCGGGTAACGTCGCCTAGTTACCCGCAGTGTACGTTGGATACCAGCCCGCTGATGCAGGGAGCTGGTAACCAAGGTACACTTCGGGTTTCCAAGCGCTGCGCAGTGCCTGGAAACCCGATGTGTACATTGGTTAACAGCTCCCCTGCAGCAGCGCGCTGGTATCCAACGTACACGTCGGGTTTCCGGGCACAGCCCCGCGCCTGGAAACCCGATGTGTACCTTGGTTATCAGGAGATCGCTGGTCTCCTGCCTGTCACACGCAGCGATGAGTGCTGGCCAACGGGAGACCAGCGATCAAAAAAAAAAAAAAAAAAGTCCTGGCATCTCTGACATGACCAGCGATTCACAGCAGGGGCCTGATCGCTGGTACGTGTCAGACATAGCGAGATCGCTGCTGAGATCGCTGTTTAGCAGCGATCTCGCTATGTGAGACGGGCCCTAAGCAACACCTGACTCCACGTGCTTGTAGAGGGTCTCAGTAACACCCATATTAAAGGGGGAAGTCTGATGAGACAGCGCATTTAAATATCACACATACTTTGTTACAACGGTGGATTCCTACCTGTAACAATTGTTAAATATAAATCATGCAGTTAGTGGCTTTTACTTTAAGAAGCCGATGGCCGCGCAAAGCATCTAATCTGCTATCGAAACCATGGAAAAAGTTGTATCATTGATAGAGAGAAAAAAAAATCAACCCATAGAATGAATCAGTAACAGGTTTCATTGAAAAGGGAAAAAGTATGTACCCGAGAACCAAGCATCAAGCATGGGTCTATAAGTAAGTCACGGGCCAAACGTGGGGACACAAGCCTCCATGTATCACATCCGTCCTGACATAGGGGCAGTCACGGCTCATTCCAGAGATCAGCCATCTAACAGGACGTTACTGCGCTATGCGATCAGAGCTGTGTGTACAGGACATTTACTGCTCATCGACGTCACTAAGGATCCAATCACACAGGGCCTAATATCCCATTTGTTTGTTATTTTAATTAAAGTCACATTTGTTTTCATTCCGTTGCTGCTTTTAGGCTATGTCCCCACGATCCAGAAGTAGCAGCGATTTGAACGCAGCGAAAATACACTGCGTCCGATCGCTCAGCTAAATCCGCATGTGTTCACTGAACTAGTGTCTCCGCAAAAGAAATTGACATGCTGCGGCTCGGAAACCTGTGCCGCGGGTGAGTCTACGCTGCGTGAAACAGGACAGCGGGCATGAGCTTTCAATAAATCCCATCCACTGTGCTTGAATTGCAGAACGCAGCATCCAAAACGCTGCTATTCCTGATCGTGGGCACGTACCCTTAGCGCCCAATTCTTCAAAATAACACACGGGTTAATGACTTTTGCACAATATCACAAATGCTGGTAAATTTCAGCTTTTACTTTTCCTGCATCTTTTTAATGCAAAAAGCTTATGTTCTGTTAAAATGTTGCATGACTAACATTGTGCAAAAAATATATATATATATTTTTTAAATAAAAAAAACAAACGTATATTATCTTACCACATAAGGCCGGGTTCACATTGCGTCAATGGCAATGCGCTGACGGCATCCGTTACATAGCGGCACTAACGCTATGTAACGGATACGTTAGCGCACCCATTGACTGCCATTATGTAGCGCACCGCTAACGCATGTCATAATCGGAATGCGTTAGCGATGTGCCGTCATTCTGTGACGGACCCTCGGAAGCGGTCTGCAGCGTTCGGGGGTCCGTCAGCGCTAGCACAGATGGAGCATCTGCGATAGCACGATCGCATAACTCGATCTTTAAAGGCTCTTGCGTTAGCGCAGTCCGTTTAACGCATGCGTTGAACGGACTGCTCTAACGCAATGTGAACCTAGCCTTACATGTATTTGTGTATCTTACACAAATAATATAGTAAGATAATATACAGGTAAAATATTTTATACGCACACATATACAGGGTGGGCCATTTATATGGGTACTCCTAAATAAAGTGGGAATGGTTGGTGATATCAACTTCTGTTTGTGGCACAATAGTATATGGGGGGGGGGGGGGGGAGAAAACTTTTCAAGATGGGTGGTGACCATGGCGGCCATTTTGAAGTCAGACATTTTGGATCCAACTTTATTTTTTCTAATGGGAAAAGGGTCATGTGACAAATCAAACTTATTGAGAATTTCATAAGAAAAATTATGGTGTGCTTGGTTTTAACGTAACTTTATTCTTTCATGAGTTATTTACAAGTTTATGACCACTTATAAAATGTGTTCAAAGTGCTGCCCATTGTGTTGGATTGTCAATGTAACCCTCTTCTCCCACTCTTGACACATGGATAGCAACACTGCAGAAGAAATGCTAGCACAGGCTTCCAGTATCCATTGTTTCCATTGGCTATGAATGAGAAAAAAATATGGACGGCAGCAGATTGTGTCCACAAAGTGG
>JARQOD010000004.1:28963043-29001461 GCA_033576555.1 Oophaga sylvatica
ACACTGATGCACACAGACAGACACACACACACACACACACATCTCACCTGACCGGCGTCCGCGCTCTCTGCCACAGCCGGCCGCTGAATGATGACGTCATTCAGCGGCGCTGCTGTGAGAGGAAGCGCCGGCGCCCCCTGGAGCCCGGAGCTGCGGCAGCGGAGGCACGGGAGAGGTAAGTATTGTGCCAGCTGCTGCCGGGGCCCTGAGCAGGCGGGGGCGGGTGGCGGCGCTGACACCGCTCTCCTCCGCTAACGGGCGCCGGGGTGCCCGACGGTGAGGGGGCCCACCCCGCCTGCTCAGGGCCCCGACAAACCCGGGTTTGTCGAACCCTGGGTTAAATCATCAAAACTTAGCTTTCTCTGTTGCAATGCACCGCACAGCAGAGTAAGGCACCAGATCATGGAAACAGCAGAAGTACCACTGCGCTCAGAAAGCTCCTGACTCCAACTTGGCTGGTCTCCAAAAAGCAGAAGTATCACCAACAGTCAGCTGACGCCTCAGGTGACCTTTTAAAGGATGGTGGGAGTGGTCACCGCCCTCCCAACAAGTCAGCAGAAATGCAATTACACCAGCGGCCACCGGGGAAAAGACTGACATTAACCCCCGATGGCCTGAAAGGAAAAAGGTTCCAACATGCAAAGTAAGATCTGCCACAGATCCAAAAGTGGATCGTGACAATTACTAATGGAAGGGGTCCAGGATAAGGGACATTACTAATGGAAGGGGTCCTGGATTGGGGACATTACTAATGAAAGGGGTCCAGGATGGAGGACATTATACCAGGAAGAGACTCAAGATGGGGACATTATACCAGGAAGGGGCCCAGGGTTGGGACATTATTCCAGGAAGGGGCTCACGGTCAGGACATTACACCAGGAAGGGACACAGGATGAGGACATTATACCAGGAAGGGGGCTCAGGGTGGGTGGCATTAGTACAAGTTGTGGTAACTAACGCTACAAAGGCCTATACGTCGAACACATAGATGGGGGTCCAGATCCAAATTTTGCACCGGCACCCATTAGACTCTAGCTACACCACTGCCTGTGATCATCGTCACTGGTCAGATCTACACTATTTGTATTCTCTCTTATTGCAGAATAAATATTGAACTTGCTGCAGTTTTGTAACAGTGGAGCAGAAACTAAAAAAAAAATAAAATAAAAGTCAGAAAATCAGCGGAGAGATCAGCAGCGATTCCATAGATCAGCAGCGATCCCAGGGATCAGCAGCGATTCCAGAGATCAGCAGCGATTCCAGGGATCAGCAGCGATTCCAGAGATCGCACTTCCCAGGATCAGCAGCGATTCCAGGGATCAGCAGCGATTCCAAGATCAGCAGCGATTCCAGAGACCAGCAGCGATTCCAGAGACCAGCAGCGATTCCAGGGATAGCAGCGATTCCAGAGATCAGCAGCGATTCCAGGGATCAGCAGCGATTCCAGGATCAGAGGATTCAGTCAGCAGCGATTCCAGAGATCAGCAGCGATTCCAGAGATCAGCAGCGATTCCAGAGATCAGCAGCGATTCCAGAGATCAGCAGCGATTCCAGAGATCAGCAGCGATTCCGATCAGAGATTCAGGTCAGCAGCGATTCCAGAGATCGCAGCGATCAGGATCAGCAGCGATTCCAGGATCAGAGTTCAGTCAGAGATTCCAAGTAGTAACATTTATGAGAAATGCATCCACTGTCATGGCATTGTCCTCTGCGGTCTGTGCAGCTCAGGGCCCCTCCGTGGGCGGAGGAGAATGTCAGGAACACACTCTGACCCCACCCAACATAAACATCTTACAAGAGCAACGTGATAAGTGCTCCCCCACCACCTGACACCGCCACACGCCGCGGCCTGTGCTCCGCGCCCGGGGACGCCCGCTCGTGTGATGCTTCAATGAATGGATTATTTTTAGAGCTCTTTCACTATTTCACTTCCTCTTTCCTCCTCGCCCAGCAGCCGACCCCTCCCCGCAGCCAATCAGCGTGCTCCATCTACAACCCGGGCCAGCCAATCCTTGCGGTCCACGAAGAGAAGGTCCTGGAAGGTCTCCGCCCCTCAGATGACTGGCGGCCTCTACAACCAATGATATTTCGATATCTCTTATTAGTCTCGCCCACAGCTAGATGAGTGACCAATAGTAAACCGAGTAGCAGGCGTGGCCAGTGTGGGTGTTCGCAGAGGCTGTGTCCTAGCTTTTAGTGCGTGGCTCCTCCCCTTCTGCTTCACTCCCGGCAGGACACGTGACGGAGCGGTTGGTGCAGCGGCGGCAGCTGGCGGGTGTCTGTGGAGAGGGAGGGAGAACCGTGTACCGGCGGTGAGTGCTGCGGAGGGAGAGGGGACAGTGCGGCTGCTGCACCCGGGAGTGGGAAGTGGTGGGGCCTGGGCCGGCTCTCAGGGCCATGACAGTAGGCCTCACATACACGGTGCTGCCCATTCATCCTCACAGCCCTGACAGGCCGTAAACCAAGCCCGCCGGCACGACACTGCTCGCCCCTATACATATATGTGTGTGATATGAGTTATGCCCTTGGATCCTCATTGCTGGGCTGCTAAATAATATAGTTGTGCAATGTTGGACCCTGTGACCAATGGTATCGAACCACCCGCATGTGTGTGTGTGTGTGTATATATATATATATATATGTGTGTATATTATACAGTCTGTCTCTTTAAAAGGCGGAGCTATCTGTCCATTAGCCCCACCCACTTTATAATTAATTTTATGTAGCTGTCACATTAAATTCCCCATCTGATCCACCTCCTTGTCACCGGTGTTTGCACCCCTCCCCCGTGTTTAGTGACACCCTCCCAAAATAATTGTTTAAAGCGGATGCCTTTACATGGAGGGGCTGCACAATGACTTGCAGGACCCCCGCGATCAGTTAAAAACAAGTATTCTTTATTCATCCTCCCCGGGTCCGCGTCTGTTGTTGTCCACAGCTCTGCTTCAATCTGTGACCTCCCTCCACGTCTCCGCCTGCGTTGATAGCTCAGTCTGCACTGTCACTGATTGGCTGCAGTTCTGTCGATGTGATGTCAGCGCTGGACCTGTGCAGGGTGATGAAGGCACGGTTTGTTCACTTAAAAAAAATAAAAGAAACAAACTATAGCTTGAAGACGGCAGGTGGTTTCTGAAACCAGGAACCCCCTTAATGTTCGCCGATATGAAGGTCACTACAGCGCCATGTTGGTTTTGACACTTTAGACTACGTGCTCCTGTGGAGCGGCGCTCGGCTTCAGTTGGCACGGCCAGGAGTGACTGTTATGAATGAAGGGGCTCCAGGAACAGTATAGAAATGCTAACAATCTTTGCTTTCTGTATCTGCAGGTGTAAATGATGCTGATCTAGGTGACTTGTCACTTACAGGTGTTGGGTAGGTGGCTGTTTGTGTGGTGTGGTTTATATATATATAGATATATATATATATATATACACACACATATATGTCCATCCTGAGGATACGGAAGATATTCTGCTCCTCTCAGACATCACTAGGGGCATCTGGAAGATAACGGCGTCCTGCTATCCGCACACCCGGTGGTGTCCCTGATGGTGACGTCCCTGATGGTGACGTCCCTGGACCCCCCCCTCTCCCTGCTCTCTCATTTCTGTTGTCTCAGTGACACTGTGCAGGCCAGTTCCTGATGGCTGCAGGAAGGGCAGAATGACCTGTGTACATCAGGCAGAGTCTTCCTTAGATTTCCAGTCACTGTTTCCTGGCATAATGACGGGACACGAGTAGCTACGGTGGCCCGGAAGTCCATGGGGTGAGGGTTGTAATTTAGCAGTAACTGGATGGGGAAATCTGCGCAGTGTGATCAAGCTTGTGCGATTTGATTACTTGCAGTTATGTGGTTCACCAAAAACTTCTACTCCGAGCAGGGGGTGTCTCGCCTCATCTCCGCCCCCTTTGTCAGTGCTGGGCCAAATCGGCACGAGAACGCAAAGTGTCACAAAATTTTAACACCGCTTTGCTTTTTACCAAAATGTTACGACTTTTCAAAGATTTTTATGTCCGAATTCTGGCTTAAAAGCTTTGATAAATCGGGACCATACTGTGTGCAGGATTTGCTGCTTAGATCGGACAGCCCTTTAAATACTATGAAAACTTGTCAGGTCCCCATGTCTAAAAAATTAAATGGGATGTCCAATTTTCAGACTACCCCTTCTGAATCCCCAGATTTCCTCCCAGTAATATAACATCTATACTGGCATCTGATGCCAGAGAAGTTCCAGCGATGTCGGTACTGGCTCTCCTGGGCCCATCAGGCATTGTCATGGGATTTTTGCTCTCCTTTGGAAAAACCAAGGCTTCCAGAGGAAGTGACAGCTGTTGCAGATCTCCTAGCAGATCTTAGTCAATTATGTTCATAGGAGAGGAGAATAAAGCCAGCTCTGATTGGCCCCAAAATCACATAACCATGTCATACGGGCCCCAGGATAGCCAGTGCTGGAACGACACTGAAGGCGTGTATAGATGCTGTTTTACTGGGAGGAAACAAGGGGATTCACAGTAGGGGACAAACCCCTTTAAAGGGAATCTGTCACATGTTTTGCCACTATAAAATGCGGCCATGGCCTTTCGGGGCTTATCTATAGCATTCTGTAATCCCAGCCTCCTCCTTGCTTTGTGTCGCGGCTCCTGCGCAGGCGTACTGATCTGCCCTGTTGAGGGCAGAGCAAAGTACTGCAGTGCTTAGGCGCTGGACCTCTGATCTTTCATGGCGCCTGCGCACTGCAGTACTTTGCTCTGCCCTCAAGAGGGCAGATCAGTATGCCTGCGCAGGATCCGCGACACGAAGCAAGGAGGATGACGACATCGCATGAAGATGGGAGGCGCCGGACCTGCGACACCCAACAGACCGGACTGCACGAGGTGACAGGTTCCCTTTACCTTTTTCTGCAGTGTCCCATGTCCTAACTATGCTGCACTAGTCCGGTGGGCGGTCATAACTATCAAAATGGTGATTATGGCACTCCTGTGGATGGTGCCTAAGTAGGATCTTATCCATGTAAACCTTGAAGAAAACTTAGGCACTCGGGTAAATGTTGTAAGGAGATAACTTTATTGTGTGCAGGCAATCCAAAAATAAATGATGTTTCGGTCATATGACCTTCATCAGTCAACAGGTTGCAGTGTGCACAAGGGTACAGGTAATAATGAACGCTCTGGATCAGCAGCAAGTGCAGCAGTGTGTGACGCCCCCTGCAGACCACTTTTGTATGAAAAGCACAGGGACGCTGCGGATGAACAGTTGATTCTTCAAAGAATTGCAGCGTAAATAAGTTACAGAGAACGTTGTTAGAATAAAGAAATCTGCACCCATTTTGCTATAGTAGCGTTTGGGGACCTAATAGGTTCTCTTTAATAATGGGTAAACTTTTTTCTTTTCAGGAATAAATAATAATATCTTTATATAGGCCATCATATTCCGCAGCGCTTTACAGTTTAACAGTTTCAAAACACAAGTCATAAGTAACAACGTTAACAATACAATAATTAAAGCAAAATAAGACGGCCCTGCTCGTGAGAGCTTACAATCTACAATGAGGTGGGGGAGATACAAAGTACAGGTGTGTGTATACAATGGTGCATTTACAATGATGGTCCAGCCATCTTAAGAGAGTGAGGGATGGATGGAGATAGTGAATGGGCTACACACACACACACTTACACAGAGAATGACTTTGATTAGTGAATGTGATAGGCCGCTCTGAACAGATGTGTTTTGAGGGAGCGCCTGAAACCATACAAATTGTGGATAGTCCTAATTTCTTGGGGTAGAGCATTCCAGAAGATTGGCGCAGCGCGGGAGAAGTCTGGAGTCGGGAGTGGGAGGTACGGATTAGTGCAGAGGTTAGTCGAAAGTCGTTTGCAGAGCGCAGCAGTCGGTTAGGCCGATAGATAGAAATGAGGGAGGAGATGTAGGGGGGTGCGGCATGTGGAGAGCTTTGTGGGTGACAACAGTACTTTGAATTGGATCCTATAATGAATGGGCAGCCAGTGTAAGGACTGGCGAAGAGCGGACGTGTCCGAGTACCAATTAGCCAGATGGATGACCCTGGCTGCTGCATTAAGGATGGACTGGAGAGGGGATAGTCGAGTAATGGGGAGGCAAAGTAATAGAGCGTTGCAGTAGTCCAGGCGGGAGTGGATCAATGCTACAGTGAGGGTTTTTGTTGTTTCCATGGTGAGAAAAGGGCGGATTCTAGAGATGTTCTTTAGGTGTAGGCGGCAAGAGCGGGCAAGAGATTGTATATGGGAGGTGAAGGAGAGATTGGTGTCAAACATAACACCCAGACAGCAAGCCTGCTGCCGGGGTGTTATTATGGTGCCGCCCACTGAGAGGGAAATGTCAGATTTAGGGAGGTTAGTAGACGGCGGGAGCAGAAGAAGTTCAGTTTTGGAGAGGTTAAGTTTCAGATAGAGAGCGGGACATGATGTTGGAGACTGCGGACAGACAGTCGGTGGCGTTCTGTAGTACAGCGGGGGTAAGGTCGGGGGATGACGTATAATTGTGTGTCATCAGCATAAAGATGGTACTGAAAGCCAAATCTGCTGATGGTCTGTCCAATTGGGGCGGTGTAGAGAGAGAAGAGAAGGGGGCCAAGGACTGAGCCCTGGGGTACACCGACAGTGAGAGGGAGAGGAGATGAAGTGGAGCCAGAGAACGAAACACTGAAGGAGCGGTCAGAAAGATAGGAGGAGAACCAGGAGAGAACAGTGTCCTTAATACCTAGTGACTGGAGCCTAGACAGTAGGAGACGGTGGTCAACCGTGTCGAAAGCTGCAGAAAGGTCGAGTAGAATGAGCAGAGAGTGGTCACCGTTACGTTTTGCTGTAAGAAGGTCATTGGTCACTTTGATGAGTGCAGTTTCAGTCGAATGTAGGGGGCGGAAGCCGGACTGTGAAGGGTCTAGGAGGGAGTGAGTGGAGAGGTAACGGGTGAGGCGGGAGTAGACTAGGCGCTCCAAAAGTTTAGAGATGAAGGGGAGATTGGAGACCGGTCTGTAGTTGTTTGTGCAGGAAGGGTCAAGAGTGGGTTTCTTTAGTAGTGGAGTAATGATGGAGTGTTTGAAGGAGGATGGGAAAATGCCAGAGGAGAGTGAGAGATTGAAGATTGTAGTTAGGTGAGTTGTGACAACAGGAGAGAGAGACTGGAGGAGATGTGAGGGGATGGGGTCGGTAGTGCATGTAGTCGGACGAGAGGAAGAGAGGAGTCTGGAGACTTCTTCTGTGATGGGATCAAATGTGGAAATTGAGCCAGGGGAAATCCAGGGAGGGATGGGAGTCACAGCACTTGGTGGTTGAGAGCAGATTTCCTGAG
The DNA here is from genome assembly GCA_033576555.1 of Oophaga sylvatica. Classification (NCBI taxonomy): domain Eukaryota; kingdom Metazoa; phylum Chordata; class Amphibia; order Anura; family Dendrobatidae; genus Oophaga; species Oophaga sylvatica. The sequence continues at coordinate 28,970,371 of JARQOD010000004.1, forward strand.
GATAGTATCTATTTTTTCTATAAAGTGGGAGGCCAGGTCGTTAGCACAAATGTCAGTGATAGGGGCTTTGTGCTTTTGGCCTGAGGAGGGAGTGAAAAGTGTCAAAAAGTTTCTTGGGGTTGTTGGCTAGTGAGGAGATCAGGGTGGTGAAGTAGGTCTGTTTAGCGAGGTGAAGGGCTGCATTATAAGTTCTTAACATGAATTTAAAGTGGATGAAGTCTTCTGGTGTGCGGGTTTTTCTCCATAGGCGTTCAGCACTCCTAGAGCATCGCTGGAGAAGGTGAGTTTGCGATGTGAGCCAGGGCTGTTTTACTGTGTGTTTGGAAGTTCTGAGGGTGAGCGGTGCTACTTGGTCAAGGGTGCTTCTAAGAGTGTCATTGTAGTGATGAACAGCCAGATCAGGACAAGAAAAAGAGGAGATTGGGGACAGCGAAGAGTGTAGGGAGTCTGAAAGTGTCTGAGGGTTAATGGCTTGTAGATTTCTGAATGTGTGGTAGGTAGGAGTTCGCTGGGGTGGTGGAGGATTTGTGAGCGTGAAGGAGAGAATGTTGTGGTCAGAGAGTGGAAGCGGTGAGTTATTTAGGTGGGAGATTGAACAGAGGCGGACAAAGACCAGGTCAAGGGTGTTGCCATCCTTGTGTGTCTCAGAGGGTGAAAGCTGTGAGAGGCCTAGAGAAGTGGTTAGTGATAGAAGCTGAGATGCAGATGTGGAAGTAGGACTGTTAATGGGGATGTTGAAGTCTCCAAGGATAAGGGTTGGTAGTTCTGAGGACATGAAGTGCGGCAGCCAGGCTGAGAAGTGGTCAAGGAACTGGGTGGATGAGCCTGGGGGCCGATATATGACCGCTACTCTGAGGGAGAGGGGATGGAAGAGCCTGATGGTGTGGACCTAAAAAGAAGGGAATGAGAGTGATGGAATTGGGGGGATGACCTGGAAAGTGCATTGTGGGGACAGGAGTATGCCAACTCCACCACCATGTCTGTTTGTGGGTCTCGGGGAATGGGAGAACTGTAAGCCACCATAGGAAATGGCAGCAGGGGAGACCGTGTCAGAATCCTGAATCCAGGTTTCAGTGAGGGCCAACAGATGAAGAGAGTTGTTCAGAAAGTAGTTGTGCAGGAAAGATAGTTTGTTGCATGCAGACCGTGGATTCCAGAGGGCACAATTGAAAGAAGGAGATGAGGGAGTGCAAGTAATATTAACAAGATTATTATGGTTTCGACATGAGGTAGGGTAGGGATTGAGGTTGGGGGAGATGTCCCCTGAAATCAGTAGGAGTAGGAAGATAAAGAGCAGGTAGTTGTTGGAGTTGTAAGTAGGTTTTTTCTGTGATATGTTTGGGCAAGATGGGCTGAGGTTTCTTAGGAAGGTGAGGAGTGCATGGGAGCTGTACATGGGAGAGGGAAGTATGGAGGGGCTGATGTATATGAGTCGTGATGGAGGGGGATGGGGCAGTGAATGTGGATGGCAAGGGAACACAGGAGGATAGAGATAAAGAACATAATTTAAAAGAAAGCAAAGTGTGGGTTACCTGATTCCTGCCCTGATTAACTGCCATGGATAACTGGCGTTTACTCGATGCTTTGCTTTCTGTGATGCGTGCGCCCCCTTACTGTGTGCGCCCCTTAAGGGTATGCCACACTAAACAATATCGCTAACGGGATCGCTAAAAAACGTCACTATTTAGCGATCCTGTTAGCGATGTTGTTCAGTGCGGCAGCTTCCAGCGACGAGCTTCCTGCTGTGATCTCGCTCGTCGCTGGAATCGTTCCGGACCCTATTTTCTCGTCGGCGCTCCCGCTGGGTAAGTATCTAATCGCTGTGTGGCACCTTTTCTTAGCGATTTAGCGGTACTTTTGTACCGCTAAAGTCGTTAAGAAGATCGCTTAACGGCGATAGCGTCGTTAACTATATCGCAAAATGTGGCCGCATTTAGCATATAGAAACAATCCCGCTAGCGATCGCCATTAGTATGCGTCGTTATTGTGTCGCTAGCGGGATTGTTTAGTGTGGCAGTACCTTTAGACTACTCCTAAATATATAGCCCACACTACAGGGTCAGGAAAGTGGGATTGTGGGAGCTGTTTTGGGATAATTTGCCAGCTGGGGCCAGCACACCAGGGGGTGGTTAGATCATCAAAGGCAACCTGGCAACATCTATATGCTTTACCACCTTCCACCTGATAGGATCTAGAGAGGCCCCAGTCACCGGGATATAAAGCAGTAAGTAAGGAAAAACTACATATAAAAAAAAAAACCGCTAATCGCCTTCAAAAAGCAGATAGAGTGCTTATCCTCCGGTCCCTCCAGGCTTCACTAGCACGTGACCCCTGCTGCCGAGCATGAGCCACAGCTGCTATCACACTGCAGTCATGTGTGCTACCCACTGGGCAGCATGCACAAAGCAACTGCTGGACAGAGCCCGTAGGCAATAATTCTGCATGCTCTGTCACACGCCATAGGCTCCAAAGGGGGCGCTGTTACACTCATGGTGGACACTAGGCTTGCTGCATACACTATTGATTGGAGTGTTTTTAGCTTCGTGGCCTCTGCGCAGTGGTCTGTAAGCTGGGGGCAGACGTTTATCTCCTCACCACCTGGGCATATGTGTTCTGCGCTATGATCCTCTTTCACATACGCTGTATTCCAGAGTTTTTTCTGTAATCCTATTAGTGGGAACCTGAAGATGACCCATCATTTGCTGGTTGGGACTCAGATTTTTTTTTTTTTTTCTGGTAATACTTGCCATTCTTTGGAACTTCATCAATTTTTGGGAAAGTTATAACAAATCTTTGATTTCACAGGTCGATAGGGTCATCATGTGAGCGGTCTTAGGCTTAGAACGCCATCTGTCCTGCTCTTCCCAGTAACCTCGACTTACTGACGCGGGTCACTGGGCAGATCATAACCAGATAATGGTGAATGTCAGGGATCCGGATATTTGTCAGGACTTTCTTAATCCCACAAAGCCCTGATATCACAGGCCGGGAAGGTCACAAGTACCACCCGCTGCCCCCATCGTCCGGACAGTTACACGATTGGCCGACAATCAGCGGAGAAGGCCGCAACCTGTTTCTCACCACTAGGCCGGCTATCAGAAAACTAATAGTCAACGTACGGTACATACAACTCTGGTACTATCACCGCTAAACCCAGACTACCCGCTGCCACCACTAATCTGTTTTGGTCGATTAGACACCCTTTACACGGTAGCTATGACTTCAAGGTGTAGTTTACAGAACAGAAGGAATGGAACTGTTAAATTTTTTATTTAATCCAAAGGGAGGCAGTGTTTATAAAAAAAATATACAAAAGAGTTTACAAATGGGGACAAAACAATACAGCATAAAACGGTTACATAAAATAAAAGGGATTAACAAGAGAACTTACTACACCGATGGTAGAGACGATTCAGTTTAGCCGAAGGAGAGCGATTCGATTTGGCCGTTAAGACGGGGTCCCTACATACACAGAATATGTAACTCTCTTGTACGAACACTGATAATTGGGATCGATCTTTTCTCAGACCCCGAGTCCCAACCACACACCCCTCTGCGATGACCTCACAAGGTCATGGTTGTCGGCCGCACTCAGCCCTTCATAATTTTAGGAAATCACAATTTATGTAATGACTCCTCATAGTGCGATCACAGAAGGTCGAGACTGATGTCATCTTTTGTATCAGGATTTTAGCTGCGCTGAGAGACCAAACATGGCTTATCTGCTAGTGGTTATCTGCCCCCTATGGCTTTGGGGCCTTTTGGTGGGTGTTATAATTGAGAAAATATGTATACTTTTGGCCTAGTTATCCCAGTGCCAACAATGTACGTCTCATTAATATTGGGTGTATAGAAAATCCAATATTCCATATTTTCTCCAGGAGCCATACTGTCTGCTGTCTCATTGTACTGCAGACACTGTGTGATATGTTCTTTGATCCACTCCAATCTAGTAGCCTTTTCCTGTCTCTCTGTGGGGACAATACACATCGTCTTCAGTCACCTAGACATCAAGAGGAATCCTGGCTTTTTAATTAATCTGCTTCACATAGCTGTTTCACTGCCATTTTACATAACGACCGGTTTGATTGCTAGCTCACATCTCCTCAAGACAAATGGATGATGAACGGGTCCCGCCTGCATCTGCTCTTGTAATGCCCCCAGCAGCGCCACATGTACTGAGACTGACATCTATCTTGGTGTGGAAGCTATTTAATATTGGGCTTAAAGGTGTTTTTGATCTTGTACAGATGCACGGGATTCTGCGGCCTGTATCTTGCATCACTTTTTGATTCTGCAAGATTAAGTGACCATGTGGTTTAATCATTGCACCATCGCCACTTTGTGGACACAATCTGCTGCCGTCCATATTTTTTTCTCATTCATAGCCAATGGAAACAATGGATACTGGAAGCCTGTGCTAGCATTTCTTCTGCAGTGTTGCTATCCATGTGTCAAGAGTGGGAGAAGAGGGTTACATTGACAATCCAACACAATGGGCAGCACTTTGAACACATTTTATAAGTGGTCATAAACTTGTAAATAACTCATGAAAGAATAAAGTTACGTTAAAACCAAGCACACCATAATTTTTCTTATGAAATTCTCAATAAGTTTGATTTGTCACATGACCCTTTTCCCATTAGAAAAAATAAAGTTGGATCCAAAATGTCTGACTTCAAAATGGCCGCCATGGTCACCACCCATCTTGAAAAGTTTTCTCCCCCCTCCCCCCCCCCCCCATATACTATTGTGCCACAAACAGAAGTTGATATCACCAACCATTCCCACTTTATTTAGGAGTACCCATATAAATGGCCCACCCTGTATATGTGTGCGTATAAATATTTTTACCTGTATATTATCTTACTATATTATTTGTGTAAGATACACAAATACATGTAAGGCTAGGTTCACATTGCGTTAGAGCAGTCCGTTCAACGCATGCGTTAAACGGACTGCGCTAACGCAAGAGCCTTTAAAGATCGAGTTATGCGATCGTGCTATCGCAGATGCTCCATCTGTGCTAGCGCTGACGGACCCCCGAACGCTGCAGACCGCTTCCGAGGGTCCGTCACAGAATGACGGCACATCGCTAACGCATTCCGATTATGACATGCGTTAGCGGTGCGCTACATAATGGCAGTCAATGGGTGCGCTAACGTATCCGTTACATAGCGTTAGTGCCGCTATGTAACGGATGCCGTCAGCGCATTGCCATTGACGCAATGTGAACCCGGCCTTATGTGGTAAGATAATATACGTTTGTTTTTTTTTATTTAAAAAATATATATATAAAATTTTTTGCACAATGTTAGTCATGCAACATTTTAACAGAACATAAGCTTTTTGCATTAAAAAGATGCAGGAAAAGTAAAAGCTGAAATTTACCAGCATTTGTGATATTGTGCAAAAGTCATTAACCCGTGTGTTATTTTGAAGAATTGGGCGCTAAGGGTACGTGCCCACGATCAGGAATAGCAGCGTTTTGGATGCTGCGTTCTGCAATTCAAGCACAGTGGATGGGATTTATTGAAAGCTCATGCCCGCTGTCCTGTTTCACGCAGCGTAGACTCACCCGCGGCACAGGTTTCCGAGCCGCAGCATGTCAATTTCTTTTGCGGAGACACTAGTTCAGTGAACACATGCGGATTTAGCTGAGCGATCGGACGCAGTGTATTTTCGCTGCGTTCAAATCGCTGCTACTTCTGGATCGTGGGGACATAGCCTAAAAGCAGCAACGGAATGAAAACAAATGTGACTTTAATTAAAATAACAAACAAATGGGATATTAGGCCCTGTGTGATTGGATCCTTAGTGACGTCGATGAGCAGTAAATGTCCTGTACACACAGCTCTGATCGCATAGCGCAGTAACGTCCTGTTAGATGGCTGATCTCTGGAATGAGCCGTGACTGCCCCTATGTCAGGACGGATGTGATACATGGAGGCTTGTGTCCCCACGTTTGGCCCGTGACTTACTTATAGACCCATGCTTGATGCTTGGTTCTCGGGTACATACTTTTTCCCTTTTCAATGAAACCTGTTACTGATTCATTCTATGGGTTGATTTTTTTTTCTCTCTATCAATGATACAACTTTTTCCATGGTTTCGATAGCAGATTAGATGCTTTGCGCGGCCATCGGCTTCTTAAAGTAAAAGCCACTAACTGCATGATTTATATTTAACAATTGTTACAGGTAGGAATCCACCGTTGTAACAAAGTATGTGTGATATTTAAATGCGCTGTCTCATCAGACTTCCCCCTTTAATATGGGTGTTACTGAGACCCTTACAAGCACGTGGAGTCAGGTGTTGCTTAGGGCCCGTCTCACATAGCGAGATCGCTGCTAAACAGCGATCTCAGCAGCGATCTCGCTATGTCTGACACGTACCAGCGATCAGGCCCCTGCTGTGAATCGCTGGTCATGTCAGAGATGCCAGGACTTTTTTTTTTTTTTTTTTTGATCGCTGGTCTCCCGTTGGCCAGCACTCATCGCTGCGTGTGACAGGCAGGAGACCAGCGATCTCCTGATAACCAAGGTACACATCGGGTTTCCAGGCGCGGGGCTGTGCCCGGAAACCCGACGTGTACGTTGGATACCAGCGCGCTGCTGCAGGGGAGCTGTTAACCAATGTACACATCGGGTTTCCAGGCACTGCGCAGCGCTTGGAAACCGAAGTGTACCTTGGTTACCAGCTCCCTGCATCAGCGGGCTGGTATCCAACGTTACACTGCGGGTAATAGGCGACGTTACCCGCAGTGTCGCTGTCCTGATCGCTGCCTGTTTGGCTGCTCAGCAGCGATCATGTAGCAACACACCAGCGATCCTGATCGTTGTCGGGATCGCTGGTGTGTCGCTATGTGAGACGGGGGCCCTTAGAATCAGACCGGTACCATCTCATAAAGTGCCGATCACTAGGATTAGTAGATCATCAGTGGGGGCAACCTGTGGGATCCCACTAATCTTAGGAATATAGTGGGCAGAGAGCTCGTGTAGTGCTGTCCTTATCGCCAGCGAGGAGTGTCCCTACAGTCCACTACCGTTAATCCTGATTGTGTAATGTGGATGCGTACGTTACGCGGACCCCAGATGTCCATTCATATATTTCTCAGACGAATAACACAATGCAAAGCTATAAGAAACAATGCCCCAGAATCGCTTTATTATGGGTAAGCCATGGAAGCGGGAATGGCTTCTTGATGGCCATAAGTATTTGCAATTCCAGGTATAAAATGATTATTAAGTTATGGTTCCGATACGTGAAGCGCGCAACTTCCAGTACAAGCTTCATGTCTTGCGCTTTCCACAGATTGGATCTAAGTGCTTATACAACGGCTAATAGCAGAATGAGGCCTCTGTGTTCTCAGACAGTTATATATTAACTTAGGAAGCCATTAAAGGTCTCTCGTCTTCAGGGTAAATCTGCCGAAGTCTCATCGCATCACTGCTCATCGCTGATGCTCCTGGGGCTCTGTGTGCCAGGGTAGTGATTGGAGAGAAGACGGCTGTTGCTTATTCTCCCTTTAATCCCCATGGACAAACGCACTTTCAGGGCCGGGCGTGCATGTTTGTTTTCCCAAGGGGCTAGATCGACCACGGGTGGGCTATCTGGTCTGGTCAGCCCCCTGATTCATTGATCTAATTTTGTGAGATGGGGGTCAGCAACTGCAGCACTCCGTCCTACATACACTGGAGCTGCTCGGCAGCGGATTGGACCCCCCCAGCTGTCTGCTATTGATAATGCATCATAAGGATCAATCCTCAGTGGTGGAAACCCCTTTAAAGAAAGCAGCCACCAAGTAATGAAAATCTGCAGATAGTCATATGGCTCGTTTCAAGCCCATCACCCACCCTGACGCCATGTCAGTATCTTTGCTGTTGGACATGGCCATCAGCAATCGAAGCGTTAAATGGCAGGCAAAACAGCATTCACTGGTGACCTGGTATTTTGTTAGTGTGGTTCTGTGCTATCTCATGGCAGTGGCTATGAGGAAATTGGAAAATGGTGGTCGGCCCTGGGTGTCTGCAGTGTTGATGGGCAGGCTGGATGATAAGTGTCACAGTGCTCACTAGTGAGTAGGGAAGGTGTAGCGCTACAACACAACCTGTCGACCTGTTGCTCCCTAGCTGCGGAGCACCAACACCTCCTATTCTGTAGTGGATGTCTGTCTTCACTGGGTGTAGAAGTTTCTCATTTTTCTTGTGTACTATTAAATTTATACAATTAAAATGAATGGTACTCGTTATGTACTGTGTGTTTCTCCTGATTGGTATTTTTTTTTTTTTTTTTTTTTAAGATCATGGATCTGAAGTGGCTTTTTTGCCTGACCTTCCTGCTTCTTGGTGTTGTACTGATAAAAGCCCATGATGGACACCACCATGGTCATCACCATGGTCATCACCATGACCACGATGATGGACTTGATATAGAAGATGACATCGATGATCTCCTTGATGATGCGAAGATCCAACACCAGAAACAGCACTTTCACCCCTGTCCTAAGGTTTGTGTATTCCCCTAGCTGAAATTTACTGTTTTAATACAAAAGTCCTTTTTGAAACAAGTGCAGGCTTAAGGTACTGCCACACTAAAACAATCCGCTAGCGATCACAATAACGACGGCATACTAATGCGATCGCTGCGGGATTGTTTATATATCGCTAAATGCGGCCACATTTAGCGATATAGTTAACGACGCTATCGCCGTTAGCGATCTTCTTAACGACTTTAGCGGTACAAAAGTACCGCTAAATCGCTAAGAAAAGGTTTCCACACTAGCGATAATACTTACCCAGCGGGGAGCGCCGACGAGAAAATAGGGTCCGGAACGATTCCAGCGACGAGCGAGATCACAGCAGGAAGCTCGTCGCTGGAAGCTGCCGCATGAACAACATCGCTAACAGGATCGCTAAATAGTGACGTTTTTTAGCGATCCCGTTAGCGATATTGTTTTAGTGTGGCATACCCTTTAGACAATGCGATCAGCTGATAAATGACCTCTACAGACCTGCAATCCTGTAATGGATTATCTGATATTAGAAAAAATAACTCTTAAAAATTTAAAAAAGTTTTCCTTAAATTAAAGATCTGCACTTGTGCAGGAGACGGCACCTCTCCCTCGTCTGAGGTGTGCGTGGGTACTGCATCTCAGCTCTTAGTAAATGGTGTCGATTTCAACATCCGGGCCCGACATAGCACTGGGGCTGAAATCTTGTATTGATTGTCTTCTCTTTTGGCTTACAAATTCTTCTTTCAAAACTTTTATTATTTTTAGGTTACTTACAAAGCCCCCGTCCCAAGGTGTGTCTATGTCGCAAGCATTTGAAAAGGGAACATTGGGGGGGAAAAGAAATGCAGTTTTCTTTTTTTTCCCTGTTAAAACCCCTGTTGGAATAATCTTAAAAACCCCCCTTTTTTTTTCATAGGTGGGTTCTTTCCAAGGCAAGGGGAAGGATGACACAGATGATGATTTTCCAAAAATTATTGGTGGCGTTCTCAGATCCCCAAAAATTGTCACTTTCAAAGGGGCCAAGTTTAAACATTGCTTGAAATTAATGGCGCCCATTTTTATGAGTAAATTTGGGGCCCCTCTGGCTTACAACCCCATTAAAACCCCTTTATTGTCTGTATAGTATTCCCTTTTTTTAATTAAGGGGAAAAAAAACCATTTTTTGCCATGGCATTTCTCCCTTTTTCCTACAGCGGGCCCCACAGCCGCACCCCCTTAAATGTCCCCGCTGAGCTAATCGTTCCTTTTTGTTGTCACGGTTATAAGCCAGTAATTTAGAGGCCGGGGAGGCTATTAAAACCCCTGGAGCCGATAGTGGAAAATTCAACTAAAAAACCCCAAAGGGTTTTCGTCTCCGTAACGAGGTTAAAGGGGGGTTTCCAGAATTTTTAACTTGATCCCCAAAAGGGCACAGAAGCCGGGAGTCATGTGATTTTTCAAAATTATTTAGGAAATGGGAATTTTTGAAAAAAAGAGAAAGCCCCCGGGGGGGAAAGGGGGAAAATGCTGGCATCCCCGCGCCCAAAATCGATTGCCAAAAAATTTTTAAAAAACCCATTCGTCTTCTTTTAAAAACCCCTCTTTTTGGTGCAGTAAGGGGGCAGGGTTTTTTTCCCTGGGGGCATTATGCTACAGCCCGGGTAAAGTTCAGTCCCCTTTTAAGGTTCGTGACTTTCCCCTGTAAAAAGAAACCAAAATTAAACCTCATGGCCCCTCCTTATTTTAGCTTTACAAGGGGGAAAAAAAAAGGCCCCCCTCTTTTGTTAGATTTTAGGGTATTAGAAACTAGTCTTTAAAAGTTAATTTAAAAAGGGGTGTGTTGTATATTTTTTATAATATATTTTATATAATATTTATATAATATATATATATATTATAAAAAATTTAAAATATAACCTCATGTGAAAATTGTCCCCTTTTTAAACAAAGATAAAAAAAAATTTCCCAGCGTGATGTAAAATGAAGTACCCCCAATTTGGGTAGCTTGTAAAACCCCCCCTTAACAGAAAAACTTGAAAGAATTTTTGGTTTTTTTTTGGGGAGGATTTTTGGCCATGCTTCCAAGTTTTTAAAGGAGTTGTTTCCTTTGGGGTAAAGGGCAGTCAGTCATTCTGTGCTGCAATTGGGAAAAAAAAAACCCTCGCACAAGGTGCACGTAGGTTTCAGGCAGGTTTAAATTAAACTTTTTGCGGTCCAACACTTGTCACCAGAATACCTCACAGGGTCAGTGCGGGATTCACAAGCTGCAGTAAAACCCAAAGGCTGCACCCCTTTCCCAAGGCGGTTAACCATTGGGGGGGTTCCATTTCCAAGATCCTTTCCCAATATTTTGGGTTTTTTACAATTAATTAAAATCCTTAAATTTTTTAAAAAATGTAGATAATTTTGATTTGCTATATATTTCCTTGGGGGGCATTGCGGTCTTGGGTTTAGGTTTTGCCACTTTGGGGGGAATTAAACTTTTGGAGGGCCAAAAAAGTGTTGAGGGGAACTTTCCGTACCCCAAAAATTTTGGTATCGTTGGATCCCCTATCCAAAAATTTCGGCAAAACCGATCCGGGGGAACCAATGTAAGTCTAGGGAAAAAACGAAATAAAAAAACCTCTTTTTTTCCTTGAAAAAAAAACCCCCTAGAAACAAAAAATTTTTTTTATATTATAATTTTAAAAACTTTTATTGTGCATATATTAAATTATTATATATATATATATTTATATTTTACACTTCTACATAGAAAAAAAAACCTCTGATTAAATTTCCGGGAAAAAACCGGCTTTTTAAAAAAAAAAAATGCGTGGGCTCCCGCCCTATTTTCGCCCCCCGGACAGACAAAGCCAGCGAGTGGGGGCAAAAAATTTCCCCCAAAAAGGGGGACCATTTTTTTTTGCCCCCCCCCCCCCCCCCTTTTTGGCTCAAAACACCCCCCCCCCAACACCCCAAAAAAGAAAATCAATAATTAGATTCGCCCTTTTGGCACTTTCCCCCGTTTTTTCCCATTGCCCTGTCCCCGGGGCGAAGGGGTTAAGGGGGGGTTTAAAAAAGCCCCCTTTTTTTGAAAGGCCCCCTTTTAACCGGGGAAAAATTTTGAGAGGTAAAATTCCCCCAACTATCTTTTATTAATCCTTTTAAAAATAAAAAAAAAAATAAAAACATTTTTTAAAAAAAAATTTTTTAAAAATAAAAAAAAAGGGGAAAAAATTTTTTGACCTTTTTTTAAAATTTTTTTTAAAAAAAAACCCATTTCCTGTAAAAAAAAAAAAAAAAAAAAGCAAAATTTTTTTTACCTACCCCGGGGGAAACAGTCGGGGTCCCATGGTTTTTAAATCCTTCAGAAAGGGTTGGGGGTTTTACTGGGGGGACCGAAAAAAATTTTGCTCCCCCCCTCAAAAAAACCCCCCCCAAAAGGGAAAAAAATTCCCTTTTCCCTGGTGACAGGAGGGGGGGGGGGAAAAATTTTAATTGTTTTTTTTTTCCACTTTCACTTAGGTCAGGGGGGGAAAAACAATCATGACGAAAAAGGGAACTGATTAAAAAAAAAGGGGGCCCCTTTTAAAAAAAAAAAAATTTTGGGCGGGCCCCCCCCAATTTTTGTTAACCCCCTGATGAAGAGATGCTGAGCCGGGGCCCAATTTTTAAAAGGAACAAACCATGCGCGCTAGGGGGCCCGGACAGGTGGGGGGGCCCCGGGGGGAAACGGCCCGGGTAGTTTTGGGGGGAAACATTTTTTTCCCCGGGGCCCCCGGCGGGGGGAGGGGGAGGCACCCTTTTTTCTAATACTCCCCCCCCCGGTGCGGTCGGGGGCCCAGCCCCTGCTCTTCCCCAAAACGGTCTCCGCCGCCAGGTTCAGCGGTAGGGGGAAACCGCTCTTTACAGTCATGAATAAAAACATTTTTAGGGTTTTAATGGGGGGTCCTGCGTGACCGCGAACCACTGGGGGGGGCCCCCCGCGGGGGGGAAAAAAAAAAGGGCTGCAGCCCCCGGGGCCCCGGGGAAGGGTGAGAAAAAGGGATATTTACCTGCCCCCCTTTCCACCGTTGCCCCGGCCCTTTTTGCAAAAATTTTTGGTCAGAGGCGGGGATGTTTTTCGTTTGGGGGGCGCCCCCCCCCCCCCTGAAAAATTTCAGGGGGGGGCCCCCCAAAGACAGCGGCGCTCACAGGGGAAGAGGCCGGGGTAATATCTCAGGTGCCGGGCCCCTGGCGAGGGGTGAAAATCGGCAGGGGGTTTTCCCCCCTTCTAGGACAGGGGCACCGGCCCCCCAGCACGAGAGCGGGGCCCCCCTTTTTTTTTTTTTTGGGGCCCCCGCAGCTGCGGCAGCATAAGGGCCTTTTACTATGGAGCATTCTAGGGGGGAAAAATTCTAGGGGGCCCATGATTTTTTGGGGGCCCCCCCCAAGGGGGCATAAAAAATTTTTTTTTGTTTAATGTGTCCCCCCCCCTTGTGGCACTTTTACATTTACAATGGTCGGGTTTTTTTTTTTTTTGGGGGGGGGGGGCCCATTCAGATTTTTGGGGGTTTTGGGGCCCCCGTTTTTTCCCTTTTTCCCCCCGCGGGTGAGCATGGTATTTAAGGGGGTTAAGGAGCCAATACCCCCGGGGAAACCCTTCCCCCCAGCGCGGACGGGGCTCCCCTTGGGGCCCCAAACCCGAGAAAAAATTTTTTTTTTGGGGGCCCCCATAAATTTCCCCCAAAACCCTTTGGGAAAAAGGGGGGAAAAAGGGACAAAGGCTGGACCTGTCCTTTTCTCCCCGAAAATTTTTTGGCCATCCCAAAAGGGGTTTCCCCCAAAAGACTTCCAGGAGTTGGGGGATGTTTTTGCCCCGGTGTGGGGGGAGATCCCTCAGGAGCCCCAAACCGTCGCGCTCACCCCGGGGCATGCCCAAATTTTTGTAGGGAGGTTACGCATACCCCCCAAAATTTTTTAAAACAAAAGGGGGGGGTTTTTAAAGGGCTGGGGCCCCCCCCGCCATTTTAAAATTTTTTAAACCCCCGCCCCACCACCCCTTTTTTACAGCAAAAACACACCCAAAAACCCGCCCCAACCGCCCCCAAAACCGAAAGCTAAACCCCCCAAAAAAGGGGTTGGGGGGGGCCCCCCCCTGCGGGGACCGGGCCCCCCCCAACCCCCTGTTCGGGCCCCCCTAGTTTCCCCGGGGCCCCCGACAGGGGGAGACTTTTTTCCCTGCTCTGCCCAAAAAGAAACCCCGTAGCGAGCTGGGTGGGCCCCCCCCCCTTTTCCCCTTTTTAAATAAAAGGGCCCCCCCACGCGGGGGCCCCGGGCCCCAAAGTAATTTTTTTCCGGGGGCCCCCGTCCCCCCCTGCTTCCCCGCCGAAAAATCCCCGGGGCCCCAGCAGTCTGCTTATCTTTGCTGGAAAAAAAAAATGGGGGGTCCCCCCGAAAAAATTTTGGCCCGGGGGGGCCCCCCCTTTTTTTTTTTTAAAACCCCCAGATAAAGGGGAGACTGCGACCCCGGTTTTCGGGGGGGAAAAGGCCCCCAAAAATCCATGGCCCCTTTCCAGCCTATAATCCGGGCCCCCAGAGCCCGGCAAAATTCTTGGGGGTTAAAAAAAAAAAGAGGATCCCCTCGAAAAAAATTGGCTTTTGGGGGCCCCCCTATTTTTGTTAACCAGCCAGATAAAACAGACTGGGGGGGTCGGTTTTTTTAGGCTGGTAAGGATCCAATATCCATGGACCTTGCCAGCCTGATAATACCGGGCCCCAGCCCCCCTGCTTAGCTTGGGGGTTAAAAAAAAGGGGGGGCCCCCCCTCAAAAAAAAAAGGGTTTTAGGGGCCCCCCTTTTTTTTTTAAACCCCCCCCAAAGAAAAATAAAAAGCTGCGGCCTGGTAAAAAAGACTGTCAAGGGTTTTTGTTTTTGGCCCTCAACCCCTGAAAATACCAGGCTGGGGGCCCCCCCCCTTTTTTTGGGCCCAAAGAGGGGGCCAATTGTGGCATTTCCCCCCGGTTTCTTCCCATTGCCCTTTAGGGGTGGAAGGGGGGTTTTAAAAAAGGGGGGGTTAATGTCCCCGTTTTTTTGCAGGGGGGAAAAAAAAGGGGCCCGGGGTTTTAAAAAAGGAGGGCAAAAATTTTAAGGGGACACCGATCCTTTTTAAAAAAATTTTTTTTTTAAAATTTTTTAAAAAAAAAAGAACAGCCAAAAAAAATTTTTTTAAAAATAAAAAAAAGAACAACCCCCCTTTTTTTTTTTTTAAAATTTTTTTTTAAAACCCTCATTCCGGGACGCCATCGACCCCCTTTTAAAAAAAAAAAAAAAAAAACCCCAACGGGAATCCCCCCCTTTGTCCGACGCAGTCCATAGTAACACCCCCCCCACGACGCCCAGTTTGCAAAAAATGGAATCCCGGCACCCCCGACACCCCGGCGCAGCACAGTGTTTTAAACCTTTTTTTTCCCCGGCGGTGACGCATGGGCCTGCAAAACCCCGCGACCCCCCGGGGCAGTCCATCCCATTTATCGCGGGAAAATCATTAACCGCCGGGAGAAGTGGTGGCGGCCAAAAGCAGTCCAGGAGGGCCCCCGGGGGGGGAAAATTTTCCCCCCCGGGGTTTTAAGTGCCGCTTTTTTCCCCGACAAGGACCCCCCCCAGTGTTTTTTCCCGGGTTTTCCGGTACCCCGAAATACAAAAAAAGGGGGAACCCCGGGAAAATTCCGTCCCCCCCAATATCGGCCGCCCCCCGGATATTTGCAGTATGGGAAAAATGCCAACCCTAGTCAAACCAGGGAACTTAAGGTCCTCCAATGCCTGACATGGGGGAAAGAACGGGCAAATAAAAAAAAAAAAAGTAAAAAACCCCTTTTCCAATTGGAGGTATTTTAGAATTTTTTTAAAAGGGCATCGCTCTTATTGGGATAGGATCTGGGGTTTTTTGGGCCCCCCAATTCAAGTTTTTTTTTTTATTACATTTTTAAAAGGAGCCTTTGTTTTTAAGAGATCCTAACTCCCTTTTTAAAACCCAAAATAATTGGAGGAAAAAAAAGAGCCCCCAAAGGCCCCCAAACCCCCCCTTTTTTTTGGTCTTTTCTGAAAAAAAAGGGGGGAAAAAAATTTCCCGGGTTTTTAAGTTTTTGTGGTTTTTTTTTAGGTGCAACTTTGCAAGCAACCCTTTTTGCCATTTTTTCCTGGAAAACCCATCCAAAAAAAGCCATTTTTGGGTTTTTTTCTTTTTTTTCTAATGGTAGCCCCAAAAACCCAACACTTTCCATGCAAAAGGGGGCCTTTAGCGTTGAGCTGTAGCCTTGGGGTTTGGAAAATTTTTTTCCGAACTTTGGGGACGCAAATTTTTCAGGGAATGCAAAATCTTGAAGGGGTTTAAAAAACTATTTCCCCTTTTTTTAAGACCTGGGGTCGGATAAATTTTTGTTTTTTTTTTTTTTTCCTTTTTTTTTTTTTTTTTTTTTTTTTTATTAGGCCCGAAATTTAAAAACTAAGAATTATAGCAGGGGTATATTATTCTTCTTTGACTGTTTTTTAAAACACCTGAATGAAAAGGGTTTTGCTTAAAAAAATTTTCAGTGAGGGTTTTCCAAAATAATCTGTAAAGATTTCCTTCAAAAAAACCCATTACGGGTTTTTGGGTATGTTTAAAAAATAATTAATGTTTTGTTTTTTTTTTTGTTTGGTTTTTTTTTTTTTTAAAATTTTTTCCCATAAAAGTGTTTTTAATTTTTTTTTAAAATTTACTGATTTAAAAAATTTTTCTTAAAAATTTTGTAAATAGTAATTTCCTTTTTAAAAAACCCGCATATCCTAAGTCTATTTGCCCATCAGTTACATTGCCCCCAAATGGGAAACCCGTCCTATGTACTTTTTTTTGGGGTTTTTTGGGAGAGGGGGGGGCTGGCAGCTTATCCCGTGCTCACTTGAGCAAAACAGGGGATTTAAAATTTATCAGTAAATTAAAAATGGACTGGGCTCTGCCTCCCCCCCCGGTTTTGTTTAAAATTTTTTTTCATTTTTTTGACCCTTTATTCAAAGGCCTTTCCCTTTTAAAAAGTTTCATACAAAGCCAATTTTTAAAAAAAAAGAGCTGTAAAAAAAGGGGGCCCCAAGTACAGAAGGGAGAGGACCCGACGGGGAGGGCTCCCCGTTGCAGGGTGGGTGGGGGGTGCATAGGAGAGGGGGTTTTTCTGAGGGGCACTGCAGGTTGTAGGGTTTGGAAGAGGGAAAAGGGTTTTTTGGGTTTCCCCTTTTTTTGTTTTTCCCCCGGGGGCAAACGTCTGATGGGTTGGGGGGGTTTTAAAAATTCCGAGAAAAAGGGGGGGAAAAAAGGGGGGAAATCCCCTTTTTAAGCGGTTTTTAGGGAAGAAGAGAAAGGGGGATTTGTTAAGGGGTTTTTGGGGGGGATTGAAGGTTTTTTTGGAAGGGAAAATTTCCCCCGGGGACCATGTCCAGATGTTTGGAGGAGGGGTTTTTTTAAGGCTTTGTAGGGGTTTTAGTTTTAAAGGTTTTAACTGGATCTCTGGAAATGGGAATTCCAGTTAATGGCCTGGCCCCCCCCCCCCCAATGGGGGGAGGTTTTGGGGGAAAAAAAAGGGGGAAAAGGGGGAAATTTTTTGGGGGGCCCCGAGTTTAGGATAGATTGGGGTGGTGCCCGAGGGGGGCCCCCGGGAGTGGGGGGTTTTTTCAACAGTCGAGGGGGGGGGAATAAGGGTGGGCACGGCTTTTTTTTAGTTTCTTGGTCGGGGAAAAGTACGGTTTTGGGAAAATTTTTTTTTTATTTGGGGTCGGTTTTGGGGGGGGAAAGGGGGGTTGGGATATGTGGCTTAAAGAAGGAAAAGGGGAAGGTCGAACCCCCCCCCCCCCCCCCCCCCCCCCCCCCCCCCCCCCCCCCCCCCCCAAAAGGGACCGGGGCATGTGGGGGGGGGGGAAAAGGGAAAAAAACCATTGATGGTAATGGATAGGTCTTGTGGATTGGAAAAAGTAGATGGGGGAAAGGATTTTTTTTGGGGTTTTTTCCATGTTCAGTTTTGGGAAAAACGGGAAAAAAAAAAAAGGGGGAAAAATTTTTTTGTACCCCCCTAAAATCCTTTTTTTCCGAAAAAGCTCAATGGGGGACACACAGCCCCTGGGTTTTTTTCTGCCCCCCTAGGAGGACACTAACCCCAAAAAAAACAAAGGATTAATCCTCCCCTGCAGTAAAAAACCTCTGTGGGGGTCAATCCAAAAACCCAAATTTGGTCCCAAAAACAGTAGGAGCTCTTTTAAAAGTGCAATATCCCAAAAAATAAAAAAGAACAAGAGGCAAAAAAATTTAAAAAAGGGGGGGAGCGTGCCCCCCCAAAGGGGGGTTTTCGGAAAAAAAGGGTTTTACCGGTGAGCCCCAAAAAAAACCCCTTTTTTTCCCCCTTTCCCCCCTTTTGGGGGGCACACAGACCGGGGAAAAGCCCCCAAACAGCCCCCGGGGGGGAACACTCCACAAATAAAGGGGCCCCTTTTTAACCTCAGCCTATAACCTTAGCATTTTAAAAAGAAATTTAAAAAAGGGGTGCGTAACAGCCCGATTGCTAATTTGTCCCCGGGGGAAACCGCATCGGGAAAAAATTTGAGCATGAATTTGGAATGCTTGCCCAAAAATTTTAAACGGGGGGCCCAAACCCAAAACCTTGCACACTTTTGGTCCGAAGGGGTTTTTCCCCTTTTTGGGGCCCCGGAGGCCCCCCCCAAAACGAGGGGGAAAAGGGGGGGGTTTTAAAACCCAAAACCCGGGGTTTGGCGCCCTTTTAAAAACCCTTTCGCCTCTTGAACCCAAAAAGCGAATCAAACTGGCTAATGGGGGAAAGGGGAGGAAGACCCGTCTCGTCCCCCCGGGAAACACAAACAAGCGCCGTTTTTTTAAAAAGGGGCCCCCCTTCTCGAAATTACCTTCGGGACCCCCCCCAAAACCAAAGTGTGAAGGGCTTTTTCGAAACCCGGGGAATTGGCCCCCCCGGACCGAAAAAAAGGCAAAAAAAAAACTCCTAAAAGTTTGGGGAAAAACCAAACCCGATTTTTTGGGGTGAAAGACGGAAAAAAATCAAAGGGCCAAACCCCCCCCAGGAAAAAAAAAAAAAGGAGTTCCCCAAAAAAAGGCTGCCAATTCCGATACTCTCGATAGGGGTTTTAATTTTCCCCCCTGGGGGAAAAACCCCCTTCCAGGAAGAAGCGATAAGGACATTTTGGGAAAGGTTAAAGGGGGGAAAATCCTGTAAGGCACTGGGGCCCCCAAAATTTGATCCCAAGGCCCCCAAAAGGTTTTTTGTAAGGTGGAACAAGATAAACACTCCGGGGAAAAAAAGTTTTTACCTGAAAAATTTTGATGCACCCCTCGTTGGAAAAGGACAAGGCCAAAAAAATCTTTCCCCCTTTTTTGGGGGAAAAAAAAAAAATAACCTGAATCATTCCTGCTTGGGGAAATTCCAGAATGGAAGGGATAGAGAAAACCCCAAAAGGGGGAAAAACCTTTGTTTTCACCCGGAAAAGGGGAAAAATTTTTCCCGACAGATGATAAAGCGGGCGGGGAACCGGGTTCCTGGCATTGACCATTGAAAAATTACTTTTTTAGAAAAACCAGCCTGAATTAAGAACCCGGCTTTAATTTCCCCCCCCGTCAAAAATTTACGATTTTTTAAAATTTTTGGGGGGGTAAAAGGAAACCCCCCCGGGGAAAAGGGGGTCCCCCTCGATCTGGTAATCCCGGGGCCCCCCCGCGACCCGACGCCAATTCCCCCCCACAAAAAAGGGGGGAACCAGTCCCCGGGGGGGGTCAAACATCGTGTTTTTCTCCCCCGGCCCCAAAAAAAGGTTTAAGTATGCCACGACCGGGGTTCGAAAAAAATCTTTTATGGGGCGGGGCCGGCCAGGAGTTTTTTTGGGGAAAAACACAGAGTAAATTTTTTTTGTCTGATCTCCGGTGTTGATCGGAAAAAGGGATCGGTAGAGACCATTGGGGGTTTAGCCAGGGGATTCAGTGATGACATTTATCCCCCCTTAAAGGGGGTTCTGGTTTGGGGGGGAGAGACAGGGCGGAAGCGGGGACCCCAGAGAACCGGGGTTTTTCCCCCCCCGACTTTTTTTTAATCCTGTTAAAAAAGCGGAGAAAAAACTAGGGGAAAGGGGTTTTCCCCTTTTTTGGAAGCAAAACCAAAATTTTCCCCCAAAAAAACCTTCATGGCGCTCCCCCGAGAAATTTGGGGGGGGGTTTTTTCACAAAAGGGCACTCCCCCCCCTTTTAGGTAATCTTCTCTGGAAAAGGGGGGGTACCCGGGGGCCCTTGGGAGGGATCTAAATCAATTTCCCCCCCAAAAGGAAAATTTTTTTAAAGGGGAAAGGGGGGGAGTTTGGGCCAAATTTACTAAAACCCCAACCCCCGGGGGGGGGGAGGGTCGTAGTGATTTGAGCTTCATTGCAGGCTCGAAAAAACGAACCTTTATGAGTAGGGGTCCAGGGGGGGAAAAGGGGGACCCCAAAAACCCCCCCAGTGGGGGAATTGGGCAAGGCGGCCGCCATGACCCTTTTGTTTAACACTCCCCGGGGGGGGTTTTTTTTTGACAGAAGGGCAGAGCGCAAGCTGAAAATGATCCTCCCGGCAAAAAAAACCCAAAAATTTTTTTTTTCCCCTGAAAATCGGGGGAAAAAACAGATAGCTTTTTTCCTTTTTTTTGATAGACCCCCAAATATTCTTTTCCCCTTTTTTGAGATTTTAAAACAGGAAAAAAGGGGGGTTCCATCCGGAAAAAAAAAGGACCGGAAAAAATTTTTTTTTTGGTTTTTTTTGGCCAGAAAAGGGGCCAAGGACCGGGCCCCTTTTTTTTTTTTTTTTTTTTTTTTTTGAACCCCCCCAAAATTTAAAAAACCCCTTTTAAAATTTTTCCTTTTGGGGCCCCCCGGCAAGAACCCCCTTAAAATTTCAAGCCAGAAAAGGTTTTAGATCCCCTTTGGCTTGGGGGGAACAGATGAAAGAAAGGTTTTTTGGGGGGGAAAAAATTTTTTTTAAAATTTTAAAAAGGGGGTTTTTTAGAAAAAAGGGCCCATGGTCTTAACTACTGCCCCCCGGGGGCTGTGAAAAAAGGGGTGAAACTGTTTTTCCCAGGCTTTAAGGATCTGGCCCATGGTTTTGGGGGGGTTTTCAGCCCCCCCTTTTTTCTACGAGATGAACGGGCTGGCAGGGGGGAAAGAAGGAGGGGACCAATTTTTTTTGGAGCAAAAAAAGGCCGGGGGAAAAAAACCTTGGGAAAATTTTTGGGCCCCCCCTAGTTCTGCGCGTGGGAGAAATTTTCTTTTTTCCACCCCCAGCGTCAGAAATGAAAACAAGGGGGATCCAAAAAAAACGCCCCTTAACGATAAGGGGAATGAAGTCAAAGTCTTCTTTGAAAAAGCGGTTTGCATGCCCCTTTTTGGGGCCAAAGAACCTCCGAATGCCCAAAGCATTGATGGGGTTAGAGCAAAAACAATTAGTTCATCCAGGGACGCCCTGAACCCCTGTAGTCCCCTGCCCAGTTTTCTGAAAGGGTAATTAAAAAGGGGCCCCCCGGGGGAAAAAGGGGGAAAAAAACTAGTCATTTTGATAGGGTCTCAACCCCCAACCCCCTAGCCCCTTTTTACCTAAAAGGGGGGGCAAAAGGGAGATAGAAGCCCAGGGGCCCCTCAAAAATTGATTTGGCGGGTTGGGCAAACTTTTTTCCCCCAAAGGGTTCCCCCTGGGGAAACCCCCCCGAAACAGAGAGTAGGGGGGTTTTTTATGACAGCGAGATAAAGGAAAGGGGCCTTTCCCTCAGGGGTTTTTTTCCCTTTTTTTGCCACAGTTGCTGAAAAAGGGTTTCCCCCCCTTTTCCCCCAAATTCATTTTCCCCCAAAAAAGGGGGTGTCCCCAAAAAACCCCCATGTGCCTGAACATTAAAAAAATAAATTTTTGGGGGGTTTTTTTTAAAAACCTTTGAAGGAACCGTTTTGCCCCCTTTTTTTGGGGGATAGGGATGATTCGGGGTGAACCCCCGGTTTTTTTTATTTTTAGGCTGTAAAAATTGCCCCCAAATTTTAAAATCTAACGACTCCTGGGAAAATTTTGGGGAGTTGGGATCATCACCAAAAGCCGACTCGATTCCCCCGTGGCACTAATGTTTCTTGGGAAAGGGGGGGGAAAAAAAAACCTGACTCGAGAGCTGAACCGCTAGATGGATTGGGAGAAACCCTTTTGGCGGCTTTTTTTGGGGGACCCCTTTGCGGACGCCCCCCAGAGGCCCCCCCCAATGGACCCCCCTGAAAGCTAACGGGGGCCCCCCCCGGGAAAAAAAGGGGGTCTGGCCCAGAAGCGGGGTTTATGGAGTGCGCCCCCTATTCGGGGGCCCCCCCGAAGAAAAACCCAAAATTTTTTGGGGTCAGGAAATTTTTTAGGGACTTTTCCCCCCCCGTTTTTTAAAGGGGGGGCCCTTTTTCAGGGGAAAAACCCGGGCTCCTGGTCACATTAAGCACATAAAAATTTGGGGAAAAAAACATTGGGCGGCAGGGGAGGCCCTTGCATTTTTGCGCAGGGGCGGTTTTTCTACAGAGTAGTTCGTCAGTTTTTAAAATTCCCTTTTTTTTTCGACAAAATTTTTTCACCAGAAACCTTCTGCATGCGAAAGGTTAACGCGTGTATTTAGCGCTGCCCCCCAAATTTTGGGCCCCCCATCAAAACGCGCTTCCTTTTTTAACGAGAAGCGCCCCCGAAGCAGTGGGAGGAGAGGGGGGGGAAAAAAGGGAAATCCCCGTAAAAAAGGGAAGGGCCCCAAAAACGTGGGGGGGTTTTTGGGGGGAAACCCCACGGGCCGCCCTCTTCCCCTTTTTGGGGATCCCCGGGGGGGAAACCCCGGGGGAAAAAAAAATTTTTAAAATTGCGGCCTACCCTGGGGCGAAGCCCGGGGGGCTCAATTTGAGGCCGCGGGCGGTTGGAACGCCAGCGGGGCGATGCGGGGCTGCCCCGGGGGCCCCCAAAAAACCCCAAAAAGGGCCGGTTTTTCAGAAGGGGGGGCGGTGGGGCCGGTATTTACAATGCCCCCCATATGGCTGTACTCACGCCCGGGGGGGGGCCCCGGGGTGGAGGAAGGGGGGGGGAAAAACCCCCAAAAACCCCAAAAACGACTATGGCTGTACCCCCCCCAAAAAAACCCCAACCCCCCTTTTTTTAGGGGGGGGAGGGGGGGAGGGGTCTTACAGGGGGTTTCCCAAACCCACCGCTTTCAAGAAGGGTGGTTGGGTATTCCCCCCCCAAAGGTGCCAAAGCCCCAAAAACAACAACCCCCTCGAGGGGGTTCTCATGGGGAAAGCGGCCTGTTTTTGAGGATCTTTCCCCCCCTGGTAGGGGCAGGGGGGGGTTTGGGGGGGACACTGCCCGATGCCCCCCTTTTTATGGTTTTTGGGGGGATCGTGATTTCGTACAAGTCCCCGCCCTCCCATGCTAAAAAAGTAAAATAAAAAAAAAGTTTAAAAACAGAAAAAAAGGGGGGGCGAGAGCAGACCCAAAATGCCTCCTACAGAAAAAAAAACAAAAAAAGGGTTTTGGATTGAGCCAACCCAAGGGTGTATAGGGGAGGAGGAGGAGTTAATCCTTTTTGTTTGGGGTTTTGGGTTGTGCCCCCCCCTTTTTGGGGCCATAAACCCCCGGCTGTTTTCCCCCCAAGAGGGAAGGAAAAAAAGGGGAAAAAGGGACAGACATTGGGGGCTTGTGGGAAAAGGGCTGGCCCCGATGGGGGGTTTCCCCGTGTGTGACCCCGGGGTAGTTTTTATACTGCAAAACGTGGGGGGCCTTTAAAATTGGGGGGCCCCAAAAGGGTTTTAAAAGGGGGAAAAAAGTAGGGGCCCCAGAAGGGCCCCTTGGGGGGAAACCCCAAAGGGGGCTGGGCAGGGGTTTTGGGGTGGGAAGGGGGGGGAAAATGAATGCCCGGGGGCGTTAGATATGACGGGGAAAAAAAGGGAAAAAGGGCCAAATCTGTGAGGGGCCAAAAGATGAGAATCAGTAGTAGGAGGGGGGGGGCCACAGTGCCCAAAAGGGAGAAGCCCGGGTTTTCCCGGAAGGGGGGAAAACGGGGGAGTGTCGCTTTCCTTGGGGGTTAGTGGGGCATTGGGGACCTTTTTTTTGGGTTTTTTCTTTTTAGGATTCAGTGGGGAACCAGAATGCCTTTTAAAGGGGGAAACCCCGGGGGAGAGGTTGGGACATTTCCCCGTGGACATGCTTTTTCCATAGTTTTGGGCATAAAAAGGGGGAAAAGGAAAAATTTGGGGAAAAACTAACAGAGGGGGTGGGTAAAGGGGAAAAGGGGGTTTTTGGGGGGATAAAAAAAGGGAAAGTGCCTACGTGTGTTGTTACTAGGAAAACCCCGAAATACAGAAAGGGAAACAAATTTCCCCCTTTTTACCATGGGAAAATTAAAATTTTGGAAAAAAAAAAGGGGGTTTAACTTCTGGATTTAAAAAAAAAAATTTTTTATTTTTTTCCCCTTAAAAAAGTTTTTTCCGAAGATTAAAAGAGGTTTTAGCTTTAAAAAATTTTTTTTGGCCCGTTACCCCCTTTTTTTGTAGAATATAGAAAAAGTTCCCCAAAAAGGGAAAAAAAAATTTTAAAAAATTTTAGGGGGGGTAGCCTTCTATGACCTATTATAAAAAAAATTTTTATTAAAACTGAAAAGAAAAAACCCCCAAAATACAATGTTTAAAATTTTCCCCTATTCCAAACTCTCTTTAAAGATGTAAAAATAAACATTGAATCCATAAAAAAGAAAGGGGAAAAAACTAGATCCCCGTTTAAAAAAAAAAAATTTTAAAAAAATTCATAGATGGGAATAGGATTGTTTTTTTAATTTTTCATCAAAAAAATTTTAAAAAATTTTTTTCGGGGGATCCAAAAGGGGTTGAGATTTAAAATCTCCCCTTTTTTCCCAAAAACCCCAAAGGGGTGGGAAAATCAAAAAAAAAAAATAATCACAAATTGTTGATTCAGGGGGAAAAAACTTATAAGGGGAAAAAAGAGCAAAAAATTTTTTATGAGAAAAATTTTATATGCTCACACCAAAAAAAAAAAAAAAAAAAAAAAAAAAACCCCTTTTGGGGTTTTTCGAAAATAAAAAAAGGAAAGCAAAAAAAAAGGGCATACCTTTTTAAGGTTTAAAACCCCGGGGGGTTTTTTAAAAATGAATTTTTTGGGGAAAAAGATTGGGGGGTGGAAAATACTGGGGATTTTCTTTCTTTGCAAACTTTTTTTGAGGTTTTGGGGTTTTTCGATTGGGGAAAGTTTAAAAAATTTGGGGGGAAAGGGGCCCCCTTTTTAAAATAAAGGGTTTTTAAAGAGATGAAAAAAAGGGGGGGATAAGGGGCTGAAACAAAAGGTTTTTGGATGAGGTGGGGGGGGGGAAAAAGGTCAATGTGCAAGTGGTGAGAGGGGAACTTGACAGAAGGGGGGAGGCTGTCTTTGTCTTTGGGGAGAAGGTTTTAAAAAAAAACCCCCCGGGAGAGCAGTTAAGAGGAGGGCATTGGGGCTGCGGGCCAAAGCTTTTTTTAATTTTTGATCTTCTTTAAAAAGGGGGGAAAAAATTTTTTCGAATGAGAAAGGGGGGTAGGTGGGGGGTTTTGGGGGCCAAGAGAATTGGTGTTGAAAAGCTGTTTTGGGTTGTGAAACAAGGGGGGTAAGAGATGAGAAGTAAAAATTTTTTGCGGCAAATGAGCGGGGGACTTGAAGCTGGCTAGAAACGTTGTTGCGATAAATGTCGGCAGAACGGGGTCCCCCTTTCCCTCTTTGCTCAGCCCCCCTTTTTAAACCCGTTTCCGGTCTTTTTGGGGGGACTGGCAAACCCAAAGGGGGGTTTTTATTTTTTGGTTTTGGTGAGCGTGAGGGGGGGGCCGGCCCCCTCAAGTGTTGTTTTTTTTGTGGAGTTAAAAACATTTGGGGGCCCCATCTGTTCATGACATGTAAGGAAGCTTTTGTCTGGAAGAGGGGGAAGGGACCCCAGAGAGTGATTTTAAAATTTTTTTTGTTTTAGATTTTGCGAGGGGTGGGGGAGTTTTGGGGTTTTGGAGTGGGGGTTTTTGGGGGTAGGGGGGGGAAAAAAAAGTCATTTGGGGGTTTTTGGGCGGGCAGGGGGAGGGTTTTTTTATTAGATTATAAGGAAACGGTTTTGGGGGAAAAAAAGGTACAGCGTGTTTGGGGCCCCCCCTTTTTGAGTGGCCCTTTTTGGGGAAAACCCCCGAGTGAGGCCAAAGGAAGGGCAGCAGCGTAAAAGTTTTTAAAGGGGGGGTTTTTGGTTGGGGAAAAATCAAAGGGGGGGTTAAACCCCCTTAAAAATGGGGGAGTCAGCAGAAAGGGGGAAAAAAAGTGGCCCCCTTTTGGGGGAAAAAGGGCGAGGAAGGAGGGATTTCCCCCTTCTGGGGGGGGGGGGGGCGGGAAAAAAAAACCCCCCTGGAGGTTGGGGGGGGGGAAGAATTTTTGGGGGGGAGGCCCACGAACAAGGGAAGAAGGGAGCGGTTTGGGTTTTTTTTGGGCCCGGGTTTCAGGGGAAGGGGGAAGCCAAAAACCTCCACCAAGTTTTTTGCTTTTGGGGGGGGGGGGGGAGCCCCCTTTCAGTGGAAAAAAGAAAAAGGGGGGGTTTTTTTAGGAAAAAAAGGCATGGAAAATAAACCCCCCTCCAGGGAGGGGGGGCCTGGGGGGTGGGGGCCCCCAGAATGGGTATGAAGGAGGGCCCTGAAAATTTTTAAAACTTGTGAGGATTGGAGGGGAGGGTGTTGAAATTTTGGGGGGGGAATTTGTTTAGGGGGGGCCCGGGTTTGGGGAAAGCCCCCGCCTGAGGAGTATCGACAGGTTGAAGGGGGAAAAAGGGAAAGGGGCATGATGCCCCCCTTTTGTGCGGGGGGAAAAAAAAGGGGGGGTTTTGGAGGAAAAAATTTGAGGAGGGGGTGATGGGCGGGGGGGGGGTGGGGGAAAAAAATGAAAAAAATTCCCAAAAATAGGTGGGGGGGGTTACAGGAAAAGGAAAAAATATTTCCCGGGGGGGAAAAACGAAAAAAGAAAAAAATTGTAGTGGTTTTTTGTTCCTTTTTCCTTTTCAGTCAATTCCAGTTAATTAAAAAATTTTAAATTAAAAAGATGTATTTTTTAAAAATGCAGGGAAACAATTTTAAAGTTTTTTTTTGCACATTCCCCTACCTCCCCAGACTACTGGCGGACCCCGCGCCCTTTTCCACCGGCTGTGCTGGGGCTCTGCCCCATTTTTCCCCCCTTTTTTTGCAGGTATTTTTTTTTTAAGGGGCCTTTAAAAGAACAGCCCCCGACCCCCCCTGAGAAATTTTTAAAGGATTGCATTTATTCTTAACAAGCATCCTGTTCTCGTGATGCCCCACAAAAATTTATTTGTGAATAAAAAAAAATGCAAAAATAACATTTTTTAAAAACTGGTGTGGGCAATTCAAATTTTTTTTGGGGGGGGCCCCCTGAGACCGCGACGTTGTGGAGGGGGGCCCCCCTAATAGGGGAAATTAAAAAATCCCCCAAAAATTTTAAAAACCTTTTTTAAAAATTTTTTTATTAAGATAAAATTTTTTTAACTGAAAAACCTTTAAAACCCCCCCCCTTTTTTTTACTGACATGAGATTAAGAGCACATCCCCCTACAGGGACAATCCACAGCTGTCACTGTACACTAAAGATACAACTTTGGGGGGGATTAAACCCCAAAAAGGGTTTTTTTCACCGTCCAAACCTTTAACCCCCCTTTTTAAATTTTTTTTTTAAAGTTTTACATCAAAAAAAGGTTAACAGAGTGGGGGGCTTCCCCCTTTTTCCCCCTTGGTGCCCTCAGAACTGAAAATTTTTTGGGAAAAAGGTTTTTTGGGGCCCCCGGGAGTTCACGATGGGGCCATGCATTCCGGGGGAAAAAGGGTGGGGCCAATCGGTTTCCAGAATAAGGGAAGGGGGCCCCCCTTTTCCAGGATAAGGATGGGGGAATTTGGGGGGAAAAACCAGAAAAACGACCACAGATCCCCAAAGTAAAAAAATAAAAAGGGGGAATTTTTTTTTACAAGTATCAAACATTAGTTATAAAATGGGGGCAGGGTTGGGGAAAAAAAAAAGGTGACACAAAAAAAAAGGGGATCATGTCCAACCCGGGACCAAAAAAAAGGCACATAACCTGGAAGGAGTAACCATCCGAAAAAAGGGCCCCCGGGGGCCCCTTTTTTTTTCCTCCAGCCCTTTTCCCCCGTGACCCCCAAAAACACCCCCCCGGGGGAAAAAATTGACAGAAACCCCCCCTTGCCCTAAGACTTATTTTCACGCTAAATGGGACATGGGGGGGCGACATTAGATGCTTTTTAAAAGGGGCTACACTTTTATCACAGACTAAATTTTTTTTTAAGTTTGGCTGGAATTTTTAAAAAAAAAAATCACTTTTGAAAAAGGGGGCTTTTAGTTTTTTCCCATCACTAACATTTTAAAAAAAAAACTTATTAAAAAGGGGCCTATATTTGTTACCTATCAGCAAAAAATTAAAAATTCAGGCAGTAGACAAATTTTTAAAAAATTTCCCCCCTATATACTTTTCTTGTTTTTGACCCCTGTGATCTTTTTTAAATTTTTTTGGGTGTTAATGTAAACCTAATTTTTTTTTCCCCCTTTCAATATCAATTTTAAAAATTTTTTCACTGGTAAGTTTACTGGAGGAAATTTTGCCCCCGTCTTTTTTGTCATTAGCTTTTTTTATTTTCAGTCGGGGGAAAAAAAATTTTGTGCCTTTTTTGGGGGGAAAAACCCCGTTTTTTATGATTTTTTCATTTTTGTCACCTTTTGATTTCACCTGTCCTTTAAAAAAAATGTTTTTTTTTCTTTTAATAAAGATTCCCCCTTTTTCCCCTTTTTTTGTGGAACTGGGTCATTTATTCTGGTCTTTGACCCCAAAATTCCCCCCCGTATTTTTTCAGGGGATAGATCCTTGAAAAAATTTTTTCCCCCAAAAATTAAAAAGCTTTTGTTGTACATTTTTACCATTGCAAAAATTTTTTTTTTTTTTTTCATAATTCAATTTGTCATATTTTTCTAGGATAAGGATGGGGCCAATTTATACCAAAAACCCCGGGGGGGGGGGGGTTTAAACCCGCAACAGGATGGGGCGAATCCCCCAAACCCGCCCAAAAAAGGGGGGGGGGGGAACATACCAGCAAGGGTTTTGGGGGGGGGAAAAAAACCGCAAAAGGGATGGGGCCAACATACCCCCAAGGGAAAGGGGCCCCAAAAAAACCCGGAACGGGGGGGGGCCCCAAAAATTTCCCCCCAAAGGGTGTGGCCCCAAAAAACCCGCAACGGGATGTGGCCAATTTTAAAACCCCCCAACCCCGGGGGGGGGGCCAAAAAAAAAAACCCGCAAAAGGGATTTTGGCCAATCAACCAGCAACGGGAAAAAGGGCCCAAAAAAAACCAGCCAAAAATGGGGCAATAACCAACGGGGAAGGGGGGGCCCCAATTTTTTTTCCCCCCCCAAAGGGAAGGGCCAATCGTCCAAAAAAAAAAGGGGGGGCCAACCCAAACCCCCCAAAAAGGGTGGGGGCCAAAAATACCAGAAAAAGGGGGGGGGCCCAAATTAAAACCCCCCCAAAGGGATGGGGCCCCAAAATTAAAACCCCAACGGGGGTGGGGCCAATCGTACCCCAACGGGATGGGGCCAAACGCCCCAACGGGAGGGGCCCCAAAATTTCCAGCCAAAAAAGGGGGGGCCCCAAAAACCCCCCCAGCAACGGGGGTGGGGGCCCCAAACCCCCCCAGCAACGGGGGGGTGGGGGAAACGTACCAGAAAAGGGTTGGGGGGCCCCCCGTACCAGCAAAAAGGGTTGGGGGCCCCCCGAACCAGAAGGGGAAAGGGGCCAGTGAACCCCCCAAAAAGGGTGAGGCCCCCCCGTACCAGCAAAAAGGGGGGGGCAGTCGTCCCCCCCAAAAAAGGGGGGGGGGCCCAGTCCCCCCCGGGAAAAAGGGGTTTGGGGGCCCTCATACCGGGAACGGGAAAAGGGCCCAATTTTTCCCCCCCAAAGGGGGGGGGGGCCCCCTTACCCCAACGGGGGGGGCCAGTCGTAAAACCCAAAAAAAAAAGGGAAAGGGGCCAAAAATACCCAACGGGATGGGGGGCCCAAAGACCACAACGGGGTGGGGCCCCGGTTTTTTGCAACCCCGGGGGGGGGGCCGTCGTCCCCCCAAAAAAGGGTGGGGGGCCCCCCGTCCCCCCAACGGGGGGGGCCAGTCGTACCACAACGGGATGGGGGGCCCTTTTACCAGCAAGGGATTGGGCCCCCCGTACCCCCCAAAAAAGGGGGGGGGGGCCCCCTTTTCCCGAAAAGGGTTTTTGGGGGGGGGGTTTTTTTCCAGGGAACGGGGGGGGGGGCCCATCGTACCAAACAAGGGATGGGCCCCTCGTTACCAGCCAAAAAGGTGGGCCAATCTTCCCAGGGGGCGGGATGGGGCCAGTCCCCCCCAGCAAGGGAAAAAGGGGCCCTCGTACCAGCAACGGGAAAAGGGGGCCCCCTTTTACCAGCAACGGGATGGGGCCCCCCGAAAACCCCCCCAAACCCGGGGGGGGGGCCCCCCGTACCGCAAAGGGGGGGGGGGGGGGGCCAGTCGTTTCCGCAACGGGGTGGGGGGCCCCCCGTCCCCGCAACCCGGGGGGGGGCCCGTCTTACAGCAAGGGATTTTGGGGGCCCCCGTACCAGCAAGGGGAAAAATTGGGCCGTCGTACCACAAAAAGGAAAAAGGGGCCCGTCGTACCCCCAAAAAAATGGGGCCATCTTTTGCAAAGGGGTGGGGCCCTCGTACCAGCAACGGGAAAAAAGGGGCCCGTAAAACACAACGGGATGGGGCCCCCCATAAACCCCCCCAAAAAGGAATTTTGGGCCCCCCCCCTACCAGCCAAAAAAGGGGGGGGGCCCCAAAAAAACCCCAAAAAAGGGTGGGGCCCCCAAAAAAAACCCGCAACGGGGTGGGGCCCCCAAAAAAAACCCCCCCAAAGGGATGGGGCCCCAAAAATTACCCCCCCAAAGGGATGGGGCCAATCAAAACAGAAAAAAGGGGGGGGCCCCCCAACCCCCCCCAAAGGGGTGGGGCCAGTCAAACCAGCAACGGGGTGGGGCCCCCCCTACCGCAAAGGGTGGGGGGGCCCCCATACCAGCAACGGGGGGGGGGGCCCGTCATACCCCACGGGGTGGGGCCTTTTTTTCCAGCAAGGGATGGGGCCCCCCTCATACCACAACGGGGTTTTGGGGGGCCCAATATCCCCCAACGGGGTGGGGCCCCCATCCAGCAAAAAGGGATGGGGCCAGGGCAAACCAGCCAAAAATGGGGCCAGTCAACCCCCCCCCCCAAGGGATGGGGGGCCCCCTTTTCCCCCCCCAAAGGGATGGGGCCCTCCATACCAGCAACGGGGTGGTGGCCATTTTTTAAAACCCCCAAAGGTTATTGGGGGCCCGGGGGGCAATTTCCGCAAAAAGGGTGGGGCCCGTCATAACCCCCCCAAAGGGTTTGGGGGCCCCCCCATCCCAAAAAAAAAAAGGGTGGGGCCAGTCATACAAAAAAAAGGGATGGGG
>JARQOD010000004.1:29001561-29030124 GCA_033576555.1 Oophaga sylvatica
CTGAGATCATCCAAGCAGAAAAGCTTCAAACCCTTTTTAGCTGAACATTTAAAACCCTTCACTAAAACAAAAACCTCATGTTTAAGATAAGGAGTGTGCTTCAATTTTAATGCGGGAGTATGTGAAATCAAGCTGCAGTCTTCGGCCCCTTCTGCGAAAAAACCCCCTGGACACCCCAAAATATGACATGGCACCCTCAAACTTTCCAGAAAAATCTAACTCCAATATGCGCTTCTTCCATTTCTGAGCTTGCTTGGCCTCAAAAGACCGGTTTTTCAACCACTAGGGGAAAAGGGGGTGTACTCAGGAAAATTTTGCCAAAAAAATTTGGAGTCCAATTTTCTCCGCTCCCCCTTGGAAAAAAAAAAAAATTGGTACTAAAACAACTTTTTTTGTAAAAAAAAAAAATTTTTCATTTTCCAGATAAAAGTTTAAAATTTTTGGAGCCCTTGCGTTCAAAGGCCAAACCATAAGGGGAAAATTTCCCTTTTAGGGGATATTTTTCCAAAATGGAGTCAATTAGGGGGGGTTTTCCAACTGTTTTAGGTTTTGGGGCTCACCAAAAGCAACATGACACCCACAGACCAACCATCAAGTCTTTTCCAAAAGTCACCCCTTCCTTTCTGAGCCCTGCTGTACAAAACCTTTTTTCCTCCACATATGTGATATTTGTTTACTCAAAAAAAATGCACAACATTTTGGGGGGGCCATTTTCCCCTGTTACCCTGTAAAAAAAAAATTTTTGGTGCTAAAAAAACATTTTTTTGTGATTTAAAAAGGGGTTCTACGCAAAAATTTGTAAGCACCTGAGGGTTCAAGGTGCTCACTACACTCTAAACGTACAGACCAAAATTTTGGAACATCTTCTCATTTAAAGATTTTTCTGTTTTTCAGACTATGACAATTCACATCCCCCCAAAAACATCAAATTTAAAAAAACACTGTGGAATTTTAAAATTAAAAAAAAAAAGTGGAAACAACAAAAATTCTTAATTTTTCAACAGGAAAAAGACCCCAAACACACCTCCGGCGGGGAAGAGCTATTTACAAGAAGGAGATGAGGGGTGTTTTCCCCGATGACCGGGCCCCCAATCACCGTCCGAAACCCAATCAATGGTTTTGGGGAGGGGTCGCAGAGTGAAGGAAAAAGGGGCCCAACAAGTGCGAACACTCTGGAACTCCTTAAGATTTTGGGGAAACCATTCCCGGGACTCCCCTTTTTAAGCCTCAAAGAATGCCAAAAGGTCAAACATAAAAAAAAGCAAAAGGGGCTACTTTGAAAAACCTAAAAATAAGACAAAAATTTAGTTGTTCCACTTTTTTTTAAGTAATATTTCACGTGTTTTTTTAAGTTTTTGATGCCTTGGTAAAAGTACAATTTTCAAGCCAGAAAATACAGAAAAATTTTTAAATGAAAAGGGGTTTCCCCAAAATTTTCTGTACGTACATTCCTGGAGGTCCCTTGTGTTTTTTTTACTTTTTGGGCAAGGGGGCCCCCAAAAAGCACCGGGGGATCCCTGATTCCAGCCAATTTTGTGCCCAAAAGTCCAAACACTATTTCTCTTCGAGCTTGCTGGCCAAAAACATAATTTCCCCCCATATGGGTTTCGTGACTCAGGCAAATTTTGCCAACAAATTTTATGGTGAAATTTTCCTCTACCTTTGTGAAAAAAAAAAAAAATTGGAATTTTAAATTAACTTTTGGGAAAAAGGGATTTTTTTTTACAGCTTTTTTTTAAACTTCTGTGAAACCCCTGGGGGTTGGGCTCACCACACATCTAATACGTCATGGTCTGATTTCGGGAAATTAGGTGGTTTTGGGTTTTAACCGGATGGCCACTGGGTTTTTGGGGGGCTTTTTTTAGCCTCATTGTGGGGCCATCCTCTGTCGCTTATACTCGCCCGGGGCCCGGGTGTGGCCCCCTTTGCTTGGCCAGTGCTTTGTCCTGTGCTACTTTGTCTTCTGGTTCGTTTGGCTGGGCCCCCCGTTTCGAGTTTTGCCTTTTTTTGGGCTCTGCTGCCCTCCTTTTTCCCCCTTGCACGTTCTGACTCCCCTCTGCGCTCCTCTTGTACTTCGTGCCCCATGTGTTACCCCTTGGCTACGCCTGATTATCCGTTCTGAATATCCCCTTGGTAAATGTGCCCCCTAGTTACCCTTCTAATTTTTTTCCTTCCCTCATAGCTCCGGGGGTTGGCCCGCCACTAGCAGTCACAGGGGTGAAGGCCTGTTTCTCAAAGCCCCTTTTACTGCTGCGGCTCTGCAAACAGGTACTTTGGGCATAGTTTGTTCACTCAGTGTTTGAATGGGCTTGAAAATGATTCTGAGCGGGCTCCCCTCTGGGGGGTTTCAGCGGTAAGGCGTCCAGTGAAATTTTTAGGATTGGGAATCAGGGGGTTACTGACTGGCTATATAAGGGAGTCGCCTTCCCCTCGGGTTTCGGTGTCAATTGTTCTGGCTAATCCTTATTCCTGTTTCCTTTTTTTGCCTGCTGTGCGTGTCTGCATCTCCCCCCTAACAATAAGACATTTTTCTTTTTTTTTTTTGTGCTTTTTTTTTTTCATTTTGTCCGCATTCTTGGGGGCCTTCAGGGTCCCCTCCGGGGGGTTTTTTTTCCCCCCATTTTGTTCAGCCCCCCGATGTTTGTACATTTTTTTTCCAGTTTTTTCATGGCTGCTGTTTTTTTTTTTTTTACACCAAGAAAATTTAGGTGGTAGAGGTGGTGACTCAGTGTTTTTGAAATTATAGAGTTTTGGGGCTTTTCCGGGTTTTTTGGGGGTTTCAGAAGTGCCCTTTCCCCTCCTTTTCTATTTAGGTAGTTTGGGCCCCAACTTTGCCTATATTTTCTGCTGTGCAGGTTTTTTTTTTGCTAACCGCTTACATTTTGGGGGGGTTTCAAATTTTTTTTTTTGGGGTCTGCCCGGGCAGTAGTTTCCCTTTCTATCTTTAGGTGAGTTTTGTTTTTGGGGTGTGACGAGGCGTCTGGCCCCAAAAGGAACGCTCCACGGCTCCTATAGTTGTGGGGGTTTGTCAGGGTACTGCAATCTCATAGATTTCCCAAATGCTCGGGGTTTGCCTTTTTACCGCACCCCCGCTCCGAAACATAACACTCGGAACACGCACGGCTCAATGGCAAGTGCATTTTGGGTCCCGACAGATACTTTTCCCTTTAGGTTACAGTTTCAAAAAAGGGGGGGCACCTTGGGTGTTTCCACTGTTTTAGAATTTTAAGGCTCTCTAAATGTGACAGGCGTAGGGGAACGATTCCACCAATTTTGCCTTAAAAAATCCAATGGGCCCCTTCCCTTTTCCCGGGTCGAATGCACCCCCACAGTATTTTCCCCCCAAAAGGGGGATGGGATATGGGGAAAAAATTGCACAAAAAATTTTTTGGTAAAATTTTTGTGAAAAATTTTTTTTTTTTTCTTTCCATTCCTTTTAACATGTTAAGCACCAAGGGTTTTAAAAATTTAATGGGGTTTTGGGCACTTTGCGGCTGAAATTTTTAGAATGTTGATTCTCTGTCATATAGGCTCCTCAACGTCACTTAAATTTGGGAATTCTCCCAAAAAAAAAAATGGTTTTGAAATTTTTTTGGGGAAAAAAATTTAGAAATCGGGGGAAAATTTTTAACCCTTTCTTTTTTCCTAACAAAAAAAATTTTTTTAAAAATTTTGTGTTGATAAAAGTGACATTTACAAAATATTATTTATTAACCAGTTGTGGCATAACTATCTGGGTTAAGGGAAAAAAAAAAATTTTAAAAGTTTGAAAATTTTGAATTTTTTCCAAAAATTTTCAAAAATTTTTCCCTTTTTTTTTAAAAATAAACGCAAGTTTATAAAAAAAATTTTACCACATACAACATATCCAAAACACAACCTCAAATCAGGGGATGCGTTGAAGTTTTACAGAGTTATTACCACATAAATTGACACTGGTCAGAATTAAAAAATTTTTCCCTGGTCATAAGGGGTGGAAAACACTTGGGTGGTAAGGGGGTTTTAAACCTTTTCCCCAAAAACCAGTCTTTAGAACCTTGCACACTAACACAGTCAATAAACAAGCCCCATTTTAAATTTAGTCCATTTAAAATCACTGAGTGCTCCTCACCAAAGTTTGCTGCAGGGGGGAAAAAAAAAACCCCAAAAATTGTTGAAGAATTTACAAGCCGTTTTGCCCTCCCCCCACCCCCCCCTACTCCACTCACTATATTACTTTGCTCTGCCCTTCGAAGGCCCAAGGGACACTGGGGGATGAATAGACGCATCATCCACCAGGGGGGGAAAGAAGGGGCGAATTGGGCCCGGATCAAGACCAATTTTATAAACATGCACTCATAAAAAAGTTGTTTTAAGGGAAATTTAGAACATAAAAGGAGAAGCACAAGAAAATTTACGTTTCGGCCTCCACTACCCCTTATCACAAAGTCGTTTGGAAAAGCAGAAAGTGAACATTAAAAAAGGTGACAAAGGGATAAAATAAAAAACAAAAAATATATACAAAAAATATACAATAAGGATATACGTAGTCCATGTCTATATAGGGGGTGGGGAAAAAAATTGGCTGTGGTTCAAAAAAAGCGACAAGACATGAGTAGGGCAGTACAGGAGAAAAACAGAAAATTTAAGATAATTAATATCAGAACCCAAAAAGTGCATACATTTCTTTGAACAATACCCTTTTGTGTTGATTTAAAGGGGGGAAATTTTTGGAATCCTACACAGGACTATCCCCGGAGGGGGGAATTTATCCTTGTCAGAGGGGTTCTTTTGGGAAAAATTAGGATAGAAGTATATAAAAAATCCAAAAAAATATATCTCTTATTATGGTATAGTTATAGGGGAAAGGTTGTCCGAGTTTTTAAACTAGCGGGTAATTAAATATAACGGTAATAGGTACCTTTTTAACATGGACCATAAGCACACTTGAAAAGTGACCTGTAGGGGAAAAAAAAAAAAAAATCAGGTCAAGTATAAAGGTCGGCCCCTTTAAAAATAGGACCCTTGTAAAAAAGGGAGAGATCACAGAGTTTTTTGTGTTCACATGGGGAGGATTTGTAATTTGTATTGAACGGTATTTACCTAGTGAAATGATGACCGCCACGGAGAGTTTCTATACAATTGCTCTCAACTGTAATAAGAATGATAGATAAGTTTTTGGTGACACAAGTATATTATATTCCGTGTGGCTGAGGATATTTACCGTTCGTGCAGAGAGAGGGGGCCCGCAAAATGCTGTCCATAAGGGTAGGCATAGCGTGGGGGACATAATGGTAATAGTGTGTAGGGGGCCGGAATATTACTTACTTAAGTTGGGGAGTCACATCCGTTGGCGGGGTATGGGATCCGGGCCCCGGCTTGGTGCTCAGTGTAAAATGCTGGACTCTTTGGCCCCAACCTGCGGGGGCTGGGTGGCTCACAGCAGCGCTATAAAAAAAGCCTTTTTTAGCCATGGGGCCCGGAAAATGACGACACGCCGGGGGAGCCGTAGGGCCGCCCAAAAAGAAACGCCCCAGGCAGAGGTGCGCCGTCACCAGTCGGCGCCTGCCAGGGGGTGTGAAGGAAATGCACTCACTGTTTAGATAGCGCTTTTGGGGGGGGGGAGTACCAAATTGGTGCCCCCGTGGTCGGGGTGATCTAGGTGTTTAATCGGGGTTTTAATGGGGGGTTTGGGGTCAAGAAATAAATGAAAAAAAAAAGATAAACAAAGCAGCATTAAAGGGGTATGCATAACAAAAAAAATAAATCAACAAAAATAAATTAATCATATGAGAAATAATAAAGTAGCAAAAAAGGTAAAAAAAAATTAAAAAAAAAAAGTAAATTAAATAGAAAATTAAATCAGCGAAAAAATCATAAAAGTACAAAAAGTAGGAGTCCAAAAAAGAAAAAATAAATAAATAATAATAAAAAGGAAAAGAATGGGGGATGGGTCTTCCCAACTAACTGTGGGGGAAAGCCAAATTTAGGGAACCTATGATTGTTGGGGGGAAAAAGAAGGAAATTATTTTTGCCACCACTCCCTTTTTTGCCCTTGGGTGTGTGTATCTAGGGAAAATTCCGTATGTCTCACTTGTTTGAGTAATTTAAGGGGGTTCCACCTCGTCTGGGTCGGGGACGCTTTCTATGACCGGAATCTTTTTGGGGGTACGTTGTGTTTTGGCCTCCAAAAAAAAGGGGTGGCAAAGGTACCCAAAGGGTTTTTTTCGCATGGGGGAGTCGATTTTTTGATTTGAAACCGGTCCCTTATGGCCTGAGTGGTCTCACCCCGTATACGGGGCCCAGGGACATTTGATGATATACACAACAAATTTAGATTCACAGTAAAAAAAAACCCGGGGGAAAGATTTCCCAGTGGGGGGGTGTACCTTTTTGTTTCCTCAAGATATTAGAAAACTCATGCATTTTCAAGCAGGGAAATTTCCTGTTTTTTTGTCCAGTTAAAGTTCTAGGGGGGATTGTCTGCAGGATCCTAAATCAGCTCTAACTACTTTGTCCGAATATTGCGGGCCCCGTCGGTACACAGATTTGGGGGTCATGGAGAATTTGAATGTCAGGATAGCTTTGGTGAGGAGTGCCATGTTTTCTTATTAGATTGTGTACCCGCGCATGGATGGGATGATTGTGTCAAAGGAATCGCGGTTTTTAAAAAACACTGATAGCGGTGTCAGTTGTTCCTACCTCGTCATCGTCTCATGGATTCTATTTGAGAGGTCAGTCGGGTAGTTGCCACCTGAATTTATTGGCCATACCTTATTTGGTTTTCCCTGAGTTGGGGTCAGATACAATTCTGGTAACCCTTTTGAATTGCGACTTGGCAAACTATTCTTCATTGACTTAGGTGACAGCTGTTGTAAAGGAGTAGACGACATCAGTCGGTTGGTGTAAATATCTGTGCTCAATCGACCATCCGTGCTTTGATGACCGGGTATCAAGGAATGTAACATTACTGTTGTCATGTGTTATAGTGAAGGTTAGCTCCGGTGTGGACGCTATTGATGTTGTTGAAAAATTCGAGAAGACTTGATTCATTGCCCGTCCAGATACAGAAAATGTCCATCTATGTATCTGACCCACTGTAGCGTATTGTGTGAATAGGGATTGGGTAAACATGTTCTTGTTCGAACCGATCCATGTAGATATTTGCGTAGGCTGGCGCTACGTTCGACCCATGGCGGTCCCGCAGGTCTGTACATAGAATTCGTCGCCAAAAAGGAAATAATTCTCCCTAAGGACCAGATTGAGTAGGCTAAACATAGTTGGGTTGATGTCTCTATCTACATTAGCTTCCTGCAGACTAAGTGACACAGCTCGAATGCCCTTTTCAATGAGTGATGGACGTGTACAGGCTGTTCACGTCCATTGTGCATATAATGCTGTCGGGAGGACGTTATTGATGTACGTATTTTATTTAAAAAATCACTTGTACCAAAATAAATGATTTAGTTGCGTGGCAGTGGTGTTAGAAGTTTTGTCAAGGAAGATAGATAAAGGGTTCAAAGTGAATCCGTGGAATGCTACGGGTCGGGCGTCCTGGTGGATTGTGGAGGTTTTTTATGTATCTTAGGGAGGATGTATAGGATAGGGGTGACTGGATGGTGGTTGATCAAGAATTTCTTGTTTTGCTATCAATGGTCCCCCGTTCCAGGTGGTTGTCTAGAACTGAATTGATTTTGTGTCGTATGGAGCTGATTGGGTCCCTGTCGACTTTCTTATAAGTAGTGGTGTCACTGAGTTGTCTCCTGATTTCAGAGACATAGTAGCTTTTGTTCATGACTACAATGGCCCCAACCCTTGTCCGCAGGTTTAATAACAATATTGTTATTGTTTTTCAGTGAGTCTAAGGCCTGTTTCTCAAGGGGATTTAGATTGTGGCGGACAGGGAGGAGACCCAATTGTGGTCATGTATGGTTTGTCTGATGTCTCTATCTAGTAACTCGACAAATGTCTCGACTGCATGGTTTGTTTTAGGCGGCATGAAACTACTGGGATTTCGTAACCCAGTTCGTCAATTGAGATACTTGGTCCACTGTTACGGTCAGGTATTGTGCCGGCCAGAATTGAGATTGGGGAGTGTTCCCTGAGAAATGTACTTTGAGCCTAATGTTTCGGTAGAAACGGTGAAGGTCTTTCTCTAGTTGAAAAGAATCCCACTTAGGGGTAGACAGAATGATAAGCCCATGTTTAAAACCTTAAATTCGAGAGGGAGAGGGAGTAATCAAGATGTTTACAACTATGTTTGACTCCTACCTGTGATCTGAGGATCATCTGGCGTCCACTTCTCTTCTTCCTTGACCTCCTTGTTGTCTTGTAGTTTGTCCTAAAAAAGCCGGTCTTGTGCTTGGGGCACCGCCAGTTTTCGCTGCCAGAGCCTGCGGAGGAACCCCCTGCAGGTGAGGAGCCCCCCGATTGATAGTAGCCCCCTTGTTGCCGGCGGAACCTTGGACGTTGTCTCCGAATTGGTGGGTCCTCCCATCTGTAGACCTTGTTTGGATAAATAATCCTCAGTGTCCCTTTGGAACTTAGCCCGTTTCCTTTCCTCTAATGTTTTCTGATGGGTCGCTAGGATGGAATCCACTTTATTCTTGAGGGTTGTGAATTCAGAAGGACTCAAAGTAGCTGTCAGTTGTGTTTCAATAGTTGAGATTTTCTCTTCTGTCTCCTTGATAGCTTCCTGGAGGTGTTCTATGGTGAGTAGAATTAGATCAAGGGAGCACTTGTTGAGGATTTTTTGAAAGGTGTCACAATATTTCTCGTTGTTGGCGAACAGTGTAGGGCGTAGATGGCTGCGTAGGCCACGAGGGATTTTACCTTGCCTGTGGTATTCCCCCAGAGTGGCACAATGTAAGTCGTAAGAAATAAGTTTTTTCTTCTCCTTTTCCCAGTCCCGTGTCTTCACGTCCTTGCTGGGGATATGTAGGAAGTCGGTTTTTGCTTCTTATTCTTGAAAGAATCGTTGAACCAGAGGCTTCGTCATATGCATAGGTGGTGGTTGACATGGGTACGGACGGTGTTACAAACCAAAAAAGGGACAGTAAATCAACAGCGAGGGTTTGGCACTCGAATAAAGAATTGGTGCAAGTGAACGGGATCAAAAAACCCTTCAATCATAAAGTCCTTATAAACACTGCACTCATGGAAAAAAGTTGCTTCAAGTGAATATTTATTGAACATATAAGGAGAAGCGACAAGTAATTTGACGTTTCGGCCTCCACTAGGCCTTGATCACAAAGTCGCTGTGAAAGACAGAAAGTGAACATTATAACAGGTGACAAAGGAGATAAATATAATATACAAAAAAATATATACAAAAATATATACAAGTATAGGATAATACGTAGTCCATGTCGTAGTATA
Organism: Oophaga sylvatica; assembly: GCA_033576555.1. Classification (NCBI taxonomy): domain Eukaryota; kingdom Metazoa; phylum Chordata; class Amphibia; order Anura; family Dendrobatidae; genus Oophaga; species Oophaga sylvatica. Next base: position 29,010,919 of record JARQOD010000004.1, read on the forward strand.
TGGGTGGTAAAATAATTGGCATGTGGTTCAATATAAAGCGACAAGACATGAGTAGGGGCTAGGTACAGGAGAAAACAGATTAGATGATACATTGAGATATCAGAACCCAAAAAGTGCATACATTTCTTTGAACACATACCCTTATTGTGTTGATGTAAAGGGGAATATTCTGGACATCCTAGCACAGGACTAGTCCGGAGGGGCAGAATTTGATCCTGTCAGAGTTACTGGAATAAATTAGGATAGAATGTATCATAGAAATCCAAAATAGTATATCTCTTATATATGGTCCATAGTTATAGGATAATGGTTGTCAGAGTTATGTAACTAGCTGATAATTAAATATAACGGTAATATGGTACCTTTAGAACACTAGGACGCATATAGCACATGCTTGAAGTGTGATCCTGTAGGGACGAGGTCAGGGTCAAGTATATATGGTCAGGGTCTTAAATATAGGACCGCTTGTAAAAGGTAGAGATCACAGAGTTATATTGTGTTCACATGGATATGGATATTGTATTGTGTATTGAACGGTATTTACCAGTAGTGAAATGATAGACCGCCAGCTGGAGAGTTTCTATACAATTGCTGCTCAACTGTAATAAGAATGCATAGAGTAAAGGTACTGCCACACTAAACAATCCCGCTAGCGATCACGATAACGACGCATACTAATGCGATCGCTAGCGGGATTGTTTCTATATCGCTAAATGCGGCACATTTAGCGATATAGTTAACGACGCTATCGCCGTTAGCGATCTTCTTAACGACTTTAGCGGTACAAAAGTACCGCTAAATCGCTAAGAAAAGGTGCCACACTAGCGATATATACTTACCCAGCGGGAGCGCCGACGAGAAAATAGGGTCCGGAACGATTCCAGCGACGAGCGAGATCACAGCAGGTAGCTCGTCGCTGGCAGCTGCCGCACTGAACAACATCGCTAACGGGATCGCTAAATAGTGACGTTTTTTAGCGATCCGTTAGCGATATTGTTCAGTGTGGCATACCCTTAAGTTGGCTGACATCAATGTATATGTATATTCCTGTGTGGCTGAGGATATTTACCGTTCGTGCAGAGATGAGTGGCCAGCTATAATGCTTGTCAGCATAAGTGGTAGGCAGTAGCTGTGGGTACATAATGGTAAGTAGTGTGTAGGTACTGGTAATATTACTTATCTTAAGTTGTGGGAGCTCACATCCGTTGGCGGTGGTATGGGATCCGGTCCAGAGCATTGGTGGCTCAGTGTAAATGCTGGCACATCCGTGCCTAAGCCTGCGGGGACTATGGTGAGCTCACAGCAGCGCTATAAGAAGCGCTTGCTAGTCACATGGCCGGATGTGACGTCACACGGCCGCGCATGCGCAGTAGGGGCCAGCACCAACGAGAAACGCCCACAGGGCAGAGAGTGCGCCGTCACCAGTCGGCGCCTGCGCAGTGAGTGTGAATGGAAATGGCACTCACTGTTACATAAGCGCTATTAGGTGGTGGGAGTACCAAATTGGTGCCCGAGTGGTCGGGAGTGATCTAGGTGTTTATATCGGCATTGTATTATGGCGGTTAGCGGTCAGAGATAATAAATGAAAAATAAAAGATGAATCATAATGCAGCGATTAAATGGTATGATGCATGAACAAAATAAATAAATCATACAGAATAAATTAGATCATATGAGAAATAATAAAGTAGCAAAAAAGGTAACAAAAAATGTAAATAAATTAAAGTAAATTAAATAGATAAATTAAATCATGCGAGAAATCATAAAAGTAACAATAATGGTAGGAGTCCAAACAAAAGAAAAAATAAATAAATAATAATAAATGAGGAAAATGAGGGAAAATGAATGGGAGTATGGGTCTTACCATCTCAACTGTAGGACAAAGCCAAATTTATGGGAACCTATGGATTGTTCTGGGGGAAGAGAAGGAAATTATGTTAGCCAGTCCATCTCCCTGTTTAGACCCTTAGGATGTAGTGTATCTAGGGTATATATCCAGTATGTCTCACGTTGTTTGAGTAATTTGATGTGGTTGCCACCTCGTCTGGGTCTGGGGACGCTTTCTATGACCTGGAATCTTAGTTGGGCTACGTTGTGTTTGGCCTCCTTAAAAAAGGGCTGGCAAAGGTAGCCAAGTTTTTTCGCATCGGATAGTCGATTTGTGACTTGAAATCCGGTCCCTTATGGCCTGAGTGGTCTCACCCACGTATAGCAGGCCGCAGGGACATTTGATGATATACACAACAAATTTAGATTCACAGGTGAAAAAATCCCTGATGGGGAAAGACTTCCCAGTGCGGGGGTGTACCACTTCGTTGCCTCTAATGATATTAGAACAACTCATGCAGTTCAAGCAGGGCAATGTTCCTGTTCTTTTTTGTCCAGTTAAAGTTCTAGTGGTGGATTGTCTGCAGGATCCTAAATCAGCTCTGACTACTTTCTGTCTTTCACAGCGACTTTGTGATCAAGGCCTAGTGGAGGCCGAAACGTCAAATTACTTGTCGCTTCTCCTTATATGTTCAATTAATATTCACTTGAAGCAACTTTTTTCCATGAGTGCAGTGTTTATAAGACTTTATGATTGAAGGGTTTTTTGATCCCGTTCACTTGCACCAATTCTTTATTCGAGTGCCAAACCCTCGCTGCTGATTTACTGTCCCTTTTTTGGTTTGTGCACCATCCGTACCCATGTCAACCACCACCTATGCATATGACGAAGCCTCTGGTTCAACGATTCTTTCAAGAATAAGAAGCAAAACCGACTTCCTACATATCCCCAGCAAGGACGTGAAGACACGGGACTGGGAAAAGGAGAAGAAAAAACTTATTTCTTACGACTTACATTGTGCCACTCTGGGGGAATACCACAGGCAAGGTAAAATCCCTCGTGGCCTACACAGCCATCTACGCCCTACACTGTTCGCCGACAACGAGAAATATTGTGACACCTTTCAAAAAATCCTCAACAAGTGCTCCCTTGATCTAATTCTACTCACCATAGAACACCTCCAGGAAGCTATCAAGGAGACAGAAGAGAAAATCTCAATTATTGAAACACAACTGACAGCTACTTTGAGTCCTTCTGAATTCACAACCCTCAAGAATAAAGTGGATTCCATCCTAGCGACCCATCAGAAAACATTAGAGGAAAGGAAACGGGCTAAGTTCCAAAGGGACACTGAGGATTATTTATCCAACAAGGTCTACAGATGGGAGGACCCACCAATTCGGAGACAACGTCCAAGGTTCCGCCGGCAACAAGGGGGCTACTATCAATCGGGGGGCTCCTCACCTGCAGGGGTTCCTCCGCAGGCTCTGGCAGCGAAACTGGCGGTGCCCAAGCACAAGACCGGCTTTTTTAGGACAAACTACAAGACAACAAGGAGGTCAAGGAAGAAGAGAAGTGGACCGCCAGATGATCCTCAGATCACAGGTAGGAGTCCAAACATAGTTGTAAACATCTCTGATTACTCCCTCTCCCCTCTCGAATTTAAGGTTTTAAACATGGGCCTATCATTCTGTCCTACCCCTAAGTGGGATTCTTTTCAACTAGAGAAAGACCTTCACCGTTTCTACCGAAACATTAGGCTCAAAGTACATTTCTCAGGGAACACTACTCCCAATCTCAATTCTGCCGGCACAATACCTGACCGTAACAGTGGACCAAGTATCTCAATTGACGAACTTGGGTTACGAAATCCCAGTAGTTTCATGCCGCCTAAAACAAACCATGCAGTCGAGACATTTGTCGAGTTACTAGATAGAGACATCAGACAAACCATACATGACCAACAATTGGGTCTCCTCCCTGTCCGCCACAATCTAAATCCCCTTGAGAAACAGGCCTTAGACTCACTGAAAAACAATAACAATATTGTTATTAAACCTGCGGACAAGGGTGGGGCCATTGTAGTCATGAACAAAAGCTACTATGTCTCTGAAATCAGGAGACAACTCAGTGACACCACTACTTATAGAAAGTCGACAGGGACCCAATCAGCTCCATACGACACAAAATCAATTCAGTTCTAGACAACCACCTGGAACGGGGGACCATTGATAGCAAAACAAGAACATTCTTGATCAACCACCATCCAGTCACCCCTATCCTATACATCCTCCCTAAGATACATAAAAACCTCCACAATCCACCAGGACGCCCGATCGTAGCATCCACGGATTCAATTTTGAACCCTTTATCTATCTTCCTTGACAAACTTCTAACACCACATGCCCACGCAACTAAATCATTTATTTTGGATACAAGTGATTTTTTAAATAAAATACGTACCATCAATAACGTCCCTCCCGACAGCATTATATGCACAATGGACGTGAACAGCTGTACACGTCCATCACTCATGAAAAGGGCATTCGAGCTGTGTCACTTAGCCTGCAGAAAGCTAATGTAGATAGAGACATCAACCAACTATGTTTAGACCTACTCAATCTGGTCCTTAGGGAGAATTATTTCCTTTTTGGCGACGAATTCTATGTACAGACCTGCGGGACCGCCATGGGGTCGAACGTAGCGCCAGCCTACGCAAATATCTACATGGATCGGTTCGAACAAGAACATGTTTACCCCAATCCCATATTCACACAATACGCTACCATGTGGGTCAGATACATAGATGACATTTTCTGTATCTGGACGGGCAATGAATCAAGTCTTCTCGAATTTTTCAACAACATCAATAGCTCACACCGGAGCTAACCTTCACTATAACACATGACATCAGTAATGTTACATTCCTTGATACCCGGGTCATCAAAAGCACGGATGGTCGTTGAGCACAGATATTTCACCAAACCGACTGACTGTAAACAGTCTACTCCTTTAAAAACAGCAGTCACCCTAATCAATGAAGAATAGTTTTGCCAAGATCGCAATTCAAAAGGGTTACCAAATTGTATCTGACCCACAACTCAGGGAAACCAGAATACGGATATGGCCAATAAATTCAAGTGCGCAACTATCCGACTGACCTCCTCAATATAGAATCCATGAGAGCGATAGACGAGGTAGGAACAACTGACACCGCTATCAGTGTTTATAAAAACCCCGTATTCCATTTGTACACAATCAACACCCATCCATGCGCAGGGTACACAATCTAATAAGAAAACACTGGCCACTCCTCACCAAAGCATATCCTGACATTCAAATTCTCCATGACCCACCACTCATGTGTACAAGACGGGCCAGCAATATTCGAGACAAAGTAGTTAGAGCTGATTTAGGATCCTGCAGACAATCCACCACTAGAACTTTAACTGGACAAAAAAGAACAGGAACATTCCCCTGCTTGAACTGCATGAGTTGTTCTAATATCATTAGAGGCAACGAAGTGTACACCCCCGCACTGGGAAGTCTTTCCCCATCAGGGATTTTTTCACCTGTGAATCTAAATTTGTTGTGTATATCATCAAATGTCCCTGCGGCCTGCTAATACGGGGGTGAGACCATCAGGCCATAAGGGACCGGATTTCAAGTCACAAATCGACTATCCGATGCGAAAAAACTTGGCTACCTTTGCCAGCCCATTTTAAGGAGGCCAAACACAACGTAGCCCAACTAAGATTCCAGGTCATAGAAAGCGTCCCCCAGACCCAGACGAGTGGCAACCACATCAAATTACTCAAACAACGTGAGACATACTGGATATATACCTAGATACACTACATCCTAAGGGTCTAAACAGGGAGAGGACTGGCTAACATAATTTCCTTTCTTCCCCCAGAACAATCCATAGGTTCCCATAAATTGGCTTTGCCCTACAGTTGAGATGGTAAGACCCATACCCCCATTCATTTTCCCTCATTTATTATTATTTATTTATTTTTTCTTTTGTTTGGACTCCTACCATTATTGTTACTTTTATGATTTCTCGCATGATTTAATTTATCTATTTAATTTACTTTAATTTATTTACATTTTTTGTTACCTTTTTTGCTACTTTATTATTTCTCATATGATCTAATTTATTCTGTATGATTTATTTATTTTGTTCATGCATCATACATTTAATCGCTGCATTATGATTCATATTTTATTTTTCATTTTTATCTCTGACCGCTAAACCGCCATAATACAATGCCGATATAAACACCTAGATCACTCCCGACCACTCGGGCACCAATTTTGGTACTCCCACCACCTAATAGCGCTTATCTAACAGTGAGTGCCATTTCCATTCACACTCACTGCGCAGGCGCCGACTGGTGACGGCGCACTCTCTGCCCTGTGGGCGTTTCTCGTTGGTGCTGGCCCCTACTGCGCATGCGCCGGCGTGTGACGTCACATCCGGCCATGTGACTAGCAAGCGCTTCTTATAGCGCTGCTGTGAGCTCACCACAGTCCCCGCAGGCTTAGGCACAGATGTGCCAGCATTTACACTGAGCCACCAATGCTCTGGACCGGATCCCATACCACCGCCAACGGATGTGAGCTCCCACAACTTAAGATAAGTAATATTACCGGTACCTACACACTACTTACCATTATGTACCCCACAGCTACTGCCTACCACTTATGCTGACAAGCATTATAGCTGGCCACTCATCTCTGCACGAACGGTAAATATCCTCAGCCACACAGGAAATATACATATACATTGATGTCAGCCAACTTACTCTATGCATTCTTATTACAGTTGAGCAGCAATTGTATAGAAACTCTCCAGCTGGCGGTCTATCATTTCACTACTGGTAAATACCGTTCAATACACAATCAATATCCATATCCATGTGAACACAATATAACTCTGTGATCTCTACCTTTTACAAGCGGTCCTATATTTAAGACCCTGACCATATATACTTGACCCTGACCCGCCCCTACAGGATCACACTTTAAGCATGTGCTATATGCGTCTAGTGTTCTAAAGGTACCATATTACCGTTATATTTAATTATCGCTAGTTACATAACTCTGACAACCATTATCCTATAACTATGGACAATATATAAGAGATATACTATTTTGGATTTCTATGATACATTCTATCCTAATTTATTCCAGTAACTCTGACAAGGATCAAATTTCTGCCCCTCCGGATATATCCAGTATGTCTCACGTTGTTTGAGTAATTTGATGTGGTTGCCACCTCGTCTGGGTCTGGGGACGCTTTCTATGACCTGGAATCTTAGTTGGGCTACGTTGTGTTTGGCCTCCTTAAAATGGGCTGGCAAAGGTAGCCAAGTTTTTTCGCATCGGATAGTCGATTTGTGACTTGAAATCCGGTCCCTTATGGCCTGAGTGGTCTCACCCACGTATAGCAGGCCGCAGGGACATTTGATGATAATACACAACAAATTTAGATTCACAGGTGAAAAAAAATCCCTGATGGGGAAAAGACTTTCCCTGTGCGGGGGTGTACCACTTCGTTCCTCTAATGATATTAGAACAACTCATGCAGTTCAAGCAGGGCAATGTTCCTGTTCTTTTTTGTCCAGTTAAAGTTCTAGTGGTGGATTGTCTGCAGGATCCTAAATCAGCTCTGACTACTTTCTGTCTTTCACAGCGATTTGTGATCAAGGCCTAGTGGAGGCCGAAAACGTCAAATTACTTGTCGCTTCTCCTTATATGTTCAATAAATATTCACTTGAAGCAACTTTTTTCCATGAGTGCAGTGTTTATAGACTTTATGATTGAAGGGTTTTTTGTCCCGTTCACTTGCACCAATTCTTTATTCGAGTGCCAAACCCTCGCTGCGGATCAAGACCAGATACGCCCATAGGTCCAGACTGCCCCATCTTTGGGTATCATAAAACGTCTTTTTGGGGATCTGCAGAGGTAATTGGGGACCTTTTTTTCACAGCATTTCGGTATGCTTTAAGAATGGCCCAAATGGTGTTGACCATACCATACCTTACATGAGAAAAACCTCGTGACACTGATTTTTTCTGGTTAAAACATCTAAACCGAAAACCCCAAGCTTTTTTGTTTGTTTTTTTTGTGCTTCAATTGATTCAATTGTCAAATAAATTTGGAGAGTTTTTTCAAACAGAAAAAAAACATAAGAATTAACATGTTGCTTCTTTTTCCACACTGAAAAAAACCTAGAAAAAAATAGCCCATATGCATCATGGCGATTTTTTTTTTTCGACTTTCCCTGAAATGAATACCCGCTTCCGACAATGCACCGTAATGTATACAGCGGATTTGTGAAGGGGTTAATTATTATTTCATATTCACATATATTCATGAACTCGTATAGATTCTGTAAAGATATTTTTTTTTTCAATAGGATTTCATTTAAAAATGAAGAATGTTTTTGCTTCCTCAGCCTCTGTATATGGCCGGGATCACACATGTGAGAAACCGCACGATTCTCATGCGTGTATCTCGCATGAACACCCGGCACTGCTGCCGGCACTCGGACTGGAGTGTGCAGCTGCATGTGTGACCCCGGCCTATCACTGCACACAGCAAACTGCAGAATGTGTTGCCTGTCATATCAGCCTGTAAACCCTTATCCTCTTCTTTGAGCTTCTTGAAAGCTAATTTAGGTGGTTTCACACTTGCGGATGGAGGTGCTGCGGAGGGCTGCGTACTTCCTCCGTGAAGCTCTTCCCACCGCCGCACCTCCTCCGGTCAGCTCCCTATGTCTGCATGCGTTTTGCCTGTCCTGAGTACCTATATTTAACATGGGTACGTAGGGGCGTGCGGAAGTATGCAGATGCCTCCGCATGCTCGTTTTTGACGTGGCAGTGACCTGCGCCGAATGCAACATGTTGCATTTTGTTGCGGGTCGCAAATATGACACCATAGGAAATCATCAGATGCGTGTCACAATGCAACACTGTAATTTCAATGTCCCTGATATCTAGCCATAGCCTTAGGCTGCATTCACACACCTGTTTCCGTTTTTACATCTACAAAAATGGATAGTTTTACTTCATTTTGCTTTACTTTTATATCCATGTTGCATCCATTTTATTCTCACCCCAAGGGTGGTTTGCACGTTAATGTCCGGGCCAATTTTTACAATTCTGACCACGGTCTCTTTATGAGGTTATAACTCTGCAACGCTTCAACGGATCTTCGCGATTCTGAGAATGTTTTTCTCGTGACATATTGTACTTCACGTTAGTGGTAAAATTTATTCGATATAACTTTGCGTTTATTTTTGAAAAAAACGCAAATATGGCGAAAATGTTGAAAATTTTGCAATTTTCAAACTTTGAATTTTTATTCCCTTAAAACAGAGAAATATGTCACAACAAAATAGTTAATAAATAACATTTCTCACATGTCTACTTTACATCAGCACAATTTTGAACCAAAATTTTTTTTGTTAGAAATTATAAGGCTAAGTTCACACGTTGCGGAATTGCCGCGGAAATTTCCGCGGCAATCCCGCACTTCTCCCGCGGGAAATACGCATTTTTTTTTGTATGCGTATTCCTGCCAGAAACTAGCGTTTTGCAAGCGTAATTAGCGTGCAGAATGCTAGCGTTTTCCTACGATCTGTAGCACAAAGTAAAAAGATCTAATGTAAAAATAAAAAAAAAAATAAAAATAATGATATTCTCACCTTCCGGCGGCCCCCGCAGCTTTCCCGCCTTCAGTGACGCCCCGGCAACTCCCGTTCCCAGGAGTCCTTTGCGACAAATCATCCCGATAACGTAGCATCACGCGAGACCGCTACGCCATCTGGGTGATCTCGCAAAGGACTCCTGGGACCGGGAGCGTCGCGAGGCGGGAAGGCTTCGGGGGCCGCCGGAAGGTGAGAATATCATTATTTTTTATTTTAATAATTGTTTTACCAGGGATATGGTACCCAGGGCCTGGAGTGTATTGTTACGGTAGCTAGAGGAGTGCAGGTAAAAAAAAGGAAATACCCAGAGCAGTTGGAATCTATGAGATTGCAGTTACCTCGACATAACCACCGCAACAGAGGCAGCGTGGAGCGTTTCCTACGTTGGTCCTAGACGCCTCGTCACAGCCTGAGAAATTAACTACACCTAAAGATAGAAATAGGAAAGCTATCTGCCCGGAGCAGAACCCCAAGATAATAGAAAGCCCCAAACTGTAATGGCGGTTAGACAAGAGGAAATACTGACACAGAAAGAAAATATAATGAGCAAACGCTGGGGCCCAAACTATCTAAATGAAAAGGACAGGAAGGGTACTTACTGCAATCTCAGAAACCCTGAAAAACACCAACTCTAACTAATTTCAAAATCACCTGAGATCACACGACCTCTACCACCTAAATAGTTCTCTGGTGTAACAAAATCAACACAGCAGCCACTGAAAAAAAACTGGAAAAAACAAAAGTACAAAACACAGTGGCTGGACTAAACTGAGAGGGCAAAAGCCCCCGGGAGGGACCCTGAAGGCCCCCACAGAAGTGCAGGACAAAATGCAAAAATATAGCAAAAACACAAAAGAAGAAATTGTCTTACTGATAGCAGGAGATGCAGACACACACAGCAGGCTACAAGGGAAACTGGAAAGAAGGATTCAGACCAGAACAATTGATCACCGGCAACCCTGATGGAAAATGACTCCCTTATATAAGACCAGTCAGTAACACCTGATTCCCAGTCCTCACAATCCCTCACTAGTACCGCTTGTAACCACCAGAGGGAGCCCCTGCTCAGAACTCATCCCAAACCCATTCACAACAGTACCCCCCCCTTGAGGAGGGGTCACCGAACCCTCATTGAGCAACCAGGTCGGTCCAGGAGATTTCTATGATACGCACGGATAAGTCTCTTAGCATGGATGTCCGAAGCAAACACCCAAGAATTGCTTCCTGACCATAACCTCTCCATTTTAACTAAATACTGGAGTCTTCGTCTAGAAAAACAGAATCCAATATTTTTCCCAACCACATACTCCAGATTGCCCCAACCAAAACAGGGTCAGGAGGCCCAGCAGCAGGAACCACTGGCTCAACAAACCTCTTCAACAAGGACTTGTGGAACACGTATGGATCTTAAATGTCCCTGGAAGAAGCAAACAAAAAGAAACAGGATTAATAATCTCCATGATCTTATAAGGTCCAATGAACCTAGGCTTAAATTTAGGAGATGCTACTCCATAGGAATATTCTTTGAGGACAACCAGACCAAGTCCCCCACTTTAAAACCGAGGACCATCAGTCCTATGCCGGTTAGCAAACCGCTGGCCTTCTCCTGAAGAGGGACAACCTCTCCACAACCTGGTCCCAAATCTGCTGCATACGCTCAACAACAGAGTCAACACCTGGACAGACAGAAGCCTCCGTCTGTCCTGAAGAAAATCGAGGGTGAAACCCAGAATTACAGAAAAACGAGACATCAAAGTGGCAGAGCTAGCCTAATATTAAGAGCAAACTCAGCCAAAGGAAAAAAAAAGAGACCCAGTCATCCTGATCAGCAGACACAAAGCATCTAGATAAGTCTCCAATGTCTGGTTTTGTTCTCTCAGTTTGACCATTGGTCTGAGGATGAAATGCCGAGGAGAAAGACAATTGAACACCCAGTTTAGAACAAAAAGTCCTCCAAAATCTGGAAACAAACTGGACTCCTCTGTCAGACACAATGTTTCTCAGGAATGCCGTGTAAACGAACCACGTGCTGAAGGAACAACGGCACCAATTCAGAGGAGAAGGCAACTTAGGTAATGGCACAAGAATGTATCATTTTGGAAAACCTATCACAAATTACCCAGATGGGGTCATTCTCTGAGAAACAGGAAGATCGGAAATGAAATCCTAGAGATATGGGTCCATGGTCTCTTGGGCACAGGCAATGGCATCAACAAACCACTAGAGCGAGAGCAAGGCTTGGAGCGAAAGCAAGTCCCGCAGGACTGCACAAATTCCCTGACATCGCGAGACAAGGTAGGCCATCAAAAGGACCGACTAACCAAGTCTCTGTTACCAAAAAATTCCGGGATGCCAGCCAATGCGGAACAATGAATCTCAGACATCACACTCTTTTCCATTGGTCCGGGACAAACAATTTTCCAACAGTGCAGCGCTCGGGCCTATCCTCCAGACACCCTCCAGAGCAAGTCTCAAATTGGGCGAGATGGCGGAAAGAACTACACCCTCCTTCAAAATAACAGAGGGATCAGATAGCTCAGGAAGTCCGCAAGGAAACTCCTCGAGAGGGCATCCGCCTTAAACATTCTTAGTGCCAGGAAGAAAGGAAACCAAAAATTAAACGTGTGAAAAACAAGGCCCACCTGGCCTGTCTAGATTGAGTCGCTTGGCAAGATTCCAGATAGACCAGATTCTTATGGTCCGTAAGGACCACCACCCTGATGTTTGGCTCCTCCAGCCAATGTCTCCACTCTTCAAAGCCCACTTCATGGCCAATAACTCCCGATTACCCACGTCATAATTACGTTCAGTAGGAGAAAATTTTCGAGAGAAAAAGGCACAAGGGTTACTTTTAGAGGTCTCTGGATCTTTTTGGGACAAAACGGCACCTGCCCCAATTTCAGAGGCATCAACCTCCACCTGAAAATGGCAGAGGAAACATCAGGCTGCCATAGAACAGGAGCAGAAGTGAATCTCTGCTTAAGTTCCTGAAACGACAGAGACGCTCAGGAGGCCAATTCCACCACATCAGAACCCTTTCTGGTCAAATCAGTTAATGGTTTAACAATAACCGAGAAATTACCAAAAAATTTACGATAAAAAATTGGCAAAACCCAAAAATCTCTGAAGAGCCTTTAATGAAGTAGGTTGGACCCAATCACAGATGGCCTGAACCTTGACCGGGTCCATTTCAAAAACAGATGGGGACAAAATGAATCCCAGAAATGAGATCTTCTGTACGCCAAAAAGACACTTTGACCCTTCACATACAGAGCATTCTCTCTTCAAAATCTGGGAATACAGTTCGAACATGTTTCACATGAGACCCAGTCATTAAAAAAATCAAAAAATTTATCCAAATAAACAATCAAAACTGTCCACAAAATCCCTGAAAATGTATTCAGAAGGACTGGAAGACGGAAGGAGCTTATTTGAGCCCAAAGGGGCATCACAAGGTACTCAAAAGCCCTTCAGGGGTGTTTAAATCCGTCTTCCTTCATCCCCGTGCTTAATGCGAAAAAAGGGGTTATACGCCCCCTAGGTCAACTTGGAAAAACCAAGTAGCTTTTTCACCCGGGGAAAACAGGTCGAAATCAAGGTAAACGGGATTATATTTCACAGAAAATATTGTTCAAGAGACGATAATCAATACACGCCTAATGAACCACTTTTTTGGCCACAAAGAAAAAACCGGCACCTAAGGGGAAGAGGATGGTCTAAATATGACCCTTCCCCAATACCTTGATAAAGACCGCATAGCTCATGTTCAGGTACAGACTTTTTTAAAAAGGGCGACCTTTAGGGAATTTTACTACCTGGCACTAATTTCAATAGCGCAGTCAAGCCCTATGGGGGGGCAAGATGCGTTTACTTTCCGCAAACACATCAGAAAAATCAAACAAAAAGTCAGGAAAAACCCAGCCTGGGGGGAGGCAGAAAAAACAGGAGTGTGGAAATTAACCACTTGGCAGCCCCAACGGTTTACAGACACAGATTTCCAATCCAAAACAGGGATTAAGAGACTGAACCAAGGGAAACCCCACTATAATGTCATGCAGATTAATAGAACCAAAAATTTGCAAGCACCCTGGTGATCAGGTTCAACCTCATTATCACCTGGTAGAAAACTGGGGTTTTATCTCAGCCAAAGGGTAAATCGATCCCCATAGAGGAAATAGACTTCTGTAGGGGTATCAAGGGAAACCCACAACTTTAGCAAAATCAAACCATCGGTTAATAGCTGCCCCAGAATCAACGAAAGCCGAGAAAGAAAATGAGGACAAAGAGCTATCAGAGTGACAGTTAATAAAAATTTACTGAACACTACCCAGACAACTGAGCATGCAAAATGTCTTCCCCGCTTAGGGCAACGAAAAGCAAAGGCATCACCACAGTAGAAACATAACCCATTGCGCTTTCGAAACCATGACGCTGTCCCCAGACACCCCCTCACACGCATGGGCTCAGCAGCGGCTCAAAGGCAACACCACTCCACGCAACTCCCGCCACGCAAACTCTGTCAATTTGAATCGCTAATGAATAGAACATTAACCAGAGGGACAGGGAATCCCCCAAAACATCCTTTACATTATCCGACAGACCCTTCCGGAAAAGGGCCGCCAAAGCGCGCATTCCATTTGGTCTCTGCCCACCTACGGAATCTCTGACAGAAAAAACTCCGTCATCAAGCCCCTGATTAATCCCAAACAAGGCTTTTCAGCTTGATCAGTTGACATTAGGCTCATCGTACAATAACCCCAAAGCCTGAAAAAATGAATAAAACATTACCAAAAAGGATCCCCAGGTGTCGGGAAAAACCCCAATCCGAGGATGCCCGCGCAGGAGAGAGATGATAATTTGAACCTGCTGCGCTCGTTTCCTGAGGACTTAGATTTTAAGGCAAAAAAACAATTTTACAATATTTTTTGAAAATTCGAAATTTAGCCGATCCCAAAAAAAATCTGGCATGGGAATCCGGTTCCACAACAGGCAACCCTAGCAAGAAGCAGAAATACTCTGACCCAGTGGCAAGCGACCACCGGCCAGAAACTGTGCAAACTCATTGGGAAAAGATCCCCCCAGCACCCAGAGAAACAGAGGAAAAAAAAAAAAAAAATGAACAAACAGAAAATATCTCTGAAACTTTTTCTTCCTTCAAAATTTTTTTCCCTTCTGTGGTACCATACAAATTTATGGCCGGTGATACTGTTATGTTACGGTAGCTGAGGAGTGCAGGTAAAAAAGGAAATACACCAGAGCAGTTAATCTATGAGATTGCAGTACCCCGACTAACCACCGCAACTAGAGGCAGCCGTGGATTTTCCCACGTTGGTCCTAACGCCTCGTCCCAGCCTAGAACTAACTACACCTAAAGATAGAAATAGGAAAACAAAAAGCCCCGGAGCAGAACCCCAAAGAAATGAAACCCCCAAACATGTAATGGCGGTTAAAACAAGAGGAAATACGACACGAAAGAAAATAGTAAGCAAACGCTGGGCCCAAACTAAAAATGAAAAACAGAAGGGTTTCTTACTGCAATCTCAAAAACCCGAAAACACCAACCTACTAATTTCAAAAACACCTGAGATCACACGACCTTACCACCTAAATTAGTTCTCTGGTGTAACAAAATCAACACAGCAGCCACTGAAAAAAAACTGGGGAAAAAACCCAAAATAAAAACACAGTGGGGTGGACTAAACGAAGGGCAAAAGCCCCCGGAGGGGACCCGAAGGCCCCCACAGAATGCAGGACAAAATGCAAAAATATAGCAAAAAACAAAAGAAGAAATGTCTTATCTGATAGCAGGGGATGCAGACAACGACACAGCAGGCTACAAGGAAACGGAAAGAAGGATTCAGACCAAAACAATTGATCACCGCAACCCTGTGGGAAAATGACCCCTTATATAAGACCATCATAACCCTGATTCCCAGCCTCACAACCTCACTAGTAACCGCTTTAACACAAGGGAGCCCCTGCTCAAACTCATCCCAAACCCATTCACAACATGGAGGAGAGTCTTCCTTCCTCCAACCCTGGTTCCATCGACATGAACCCTTACATTCCGCAAAAAATTTTTTGAACATGTTTTTTTTTTTCCGGGAAGCCCAAAACATGCGGAATCAATTAACAGTATAGGAGCTTAAAAGCTTGGGTTTTTTTTTCTCGTTTTTACTGCGGAAAATCGCGAAAAAAACGAAATATTCCTGAACTGTGCACTTAGCCTTAGGGTTAAAAGTTGACCAGCGTTCTCATTTTTACAACAAAAATTTTCAAACCCTTTTTTTTAGGGACTACCTCCATTTGAATCATTTGAAGGGTCTATATGGGAGAAAATACCCAAAAGTACAACATTCTAAAAACTGCACCCCCTCAAGGACTCAAACCACATTCAAGAAGTTTAAACCCTTTAATGCTTCCAGGAGCAGAAGCAACGTGGAAGGAAAAAATGAACTTTTTAAATTTTTTTTGTCACCAAAAAATTTTTACAACCTTTTTTATTCTCACAGGGAAAAGGATAAAAGGACAGATAAAGTTGTTGTGCAATTTTTCCGATACGCCAATACCCCATATGGGGGAAAACCACTGTTTGGGCACAAGCAAGCCGTAAGGGAAGGAGCGCCGTTGACTTTTTCAAACCAAAATGGCGGGAATTGAGTTTGGATGCCTGTTCGTTTGGAGACCCCCCGATGCGCCTAAACAGTGGAAACCCCCCCAAGTGACACCATTTTGGAAACTAATCCCCTATGGAACTTAACTAGATCTTTGTAGCACTTTGAACCCCAAGGTTTCACAAAAGTTTTAAATGCCTGGGTTGAAAAAAAAAAAAAATTTCCCAAAAATGATTTTTTATTCCAAATTTTGTTTTTTTTCCCAAGGGGAAATTGGACCCCAAAAGTTTTTTTCCAATTTGTCCGAGAACGCTTAACCCTATATGGGGGGGGGGAAAAACTTTTTGGGTGCACGGCAGGGCTTAAAAAGGAAGTAAAAAAACATTTTGGAATGCAGACTTGATGGGGGTTCTGTTCGGTTTGCAGTCCCAGAGTGCCTAAACAGTGGAAACCCCCCCACAAGTGACCCTCATTTTGGAAACAGACCCCCTAAGGAACTTATCAGATCTGTGGTGACACTTTGAATCCCCAAGTGCTTCAAACAAGTTCATAATGCCCTTTGGGAAATGAAAATAAAAATCCTATTTTGTTCCCACAAAAATTTAATTTTAGTCCCCCAATTTTTTATTTTCCCAAGGTTAACAGGAAAAATTTTGGACCCAAAATTGTTGTCCAATTTGCCTGAGTAGTTGAACCCCATAGTGGGGGGAACCACGTTTGGGCGCACTGCAGAGCCGGAATGGAAGGAGCACCATTTGATTTTTCCCCAAACCCAAAAATTTTTGCTGGAATTGGATTAGACGCAATGTTGCATATTGGAGAGCCCCTTATTTGCCTAAACAGGGAAACTCCCCACAAGACCACCCTTTTTGGAAACTAGACCCCTAAGGAGCTTATCAGATCTGTGGTGAGCAATTTTAACCCCAAGTGCTTCACACAATTTATAATGTAGAATCGAAAATTAAAAAACATATTTTTTCCACAAAAAGATATTTTCACCCCATTTTTATTTTCCCAAGGGTAACAAGACCCCAAAAGTTTGTTGTGCAATTTGTCCGGAGTACGTGATACCCCAAATTGGGCGAAACCACGTTTGGGTCTGGCAAGCTCAGAAGGGAAGGAGCGCCGTTTAATTTTTCAAAGCAGAATTGGTGGACGCCAGTCATGTTTGGAGACTCCTGATGTGGCAACAGTGGAAACCCCCCACAAATGACATCATTTTGGAAACTAACCCCTCAAGGAACTTATCTAATGTGTAAAGAAACTTTGAACCCCCAGTTTTTCACTAAATTAAAAAACGCCCCAGCATGAAATAAAAAAATCACATTTTTTCCACAAACATGATCTTTTAGTCCCCAACTTTTTTTTTCCCAAGGGTAACAGGAGAAATTGGACTCCAAATTTTTTGCCAATTTGCCCTGAGAGGCTAACCCAATAGTTGGAGAAAACTACTGTATGGGCACACTTTGGGGGGCGAAGAAAGTAGTCACGTTTTTGGGTTGAGACGATGAAAAAGGGCTGCGGGGTCATTTGGTTTGGAACCGTTAAAAAGCCCAAACAGTGGAAAAACCCCCAAAAATGACCCATTTTGGAAAAAAAACCCCCCAAAACTTTATCAATTTGGGAGCACTTTGAACCTAAGTGCTTCACAGAAAAGTTTTTTAACGTGCGCCTAAAAAAGAAACCCTTTTTTTTTTTTTTTTACAAAATGATTTTTCGCCCCCAATTTTTTTATTTTACCAGGGGAAAAAAAAAAAATTGGACCCCAAGAGTTTTTTTGCAATTTGTCCCCCAGTAGCTTATACCCCTATTTGGGAGGAAAATACTGTTTGGGGGCCTTGGAGACTCGAATTAAGGGGCACTGTTTTATTTTTCAACCAAATTGGTGGAATTGAAAAAAGACGCCCCGTCACATTTAGAGCCCCCCGATGTGCCCCAAAAGTGAAACCCCCCAATTCAACCCACCCAACCCCAAAACACCCTTAACCCAGTCCAAACCCAAACCCCAACCCTAACCACAAACCTAACCCAACACACCCCCAACCCAAATCCCAACCTAACCCTAAGGGGCCCCCCACCGTTGTGGGGTTTTCTTGCTGATTTTCCACGCGGGTTTTTTTTAAAACCCAAGAAAACTACCTGCGTTTTACCTGGGTTTTAGCGCGGTTTTGCCGGGTTTTTTTTTTAGATTTGCCTGCTTTTTAAACCTAAAAAGGAAAGGTGTAAAAAACCCGCGGAATCCGCACAAGAATTGAATCTGCGGTTTAAAAAACCCACCAAAACCCGCGGGAAAATTCCGCCAGGCACAGCTTTTTTTTTTCCCTTCACTAAAAATTTTCTATACATGGCGTCCGGCTTTTTTGCGGATCCGCAGCACAATCCGCAACATGTTTCACAGGGCCTAACCCTAATGGGGGGAAAAGGGAAAAAAATACATTTTTTTTTTTAAATTTTTTTATTTTTCCCCCAAATAAGGGGGTGATAAAAGGGGGGTTTTGATTTACATTTATAGCGGGTTTTTTTTTATTGGCAGCGTCACCTAAAAACACTTTTTTGCAAAAAAAAAGTTTTTGCATATCACATTTTTTAGAGCAAATTTTTGCATATTTTTGGCCCCAGAGTCATGTGAGGCTTATTTTTTGCGGTACAGGTACTTTTTTGGGGTCATTTTTTCCTGGAATTTTTTGTCGCTTTTATTTTTAAATTTTGGGGGGGTTAAAAAAAAAAAAAAATCACAATTAATGAATTTTTTGGGGGGGGCGTTTTTCCGTCCCGCATGTGGTTTTAAAAATTATAAAAGCATTTTATTTTTGGGGTTTGTACGATTACGGGGGTACCTCATTTATATTTTTTTTTTGTTTGGCCTTTTATACAAAAAAAACAATTTTATATAAAAAATAATTATTTTGCATCGCTTTTTTGGGGGACTATAACTTTTTTTAATTTTTTGCTATGTGCGTATGGCAGCTCGTTTTTGCGGGACAAATGATGTTTCACAGTACCTGTTTTTTTTTATATCGGTCTTTTTTATGCTGTTATTCCCCTTT
>JARQOD010000004.1:29030224-29069152 GCA_033576555.1 Oophaga sylvatica
TTTGTTTTACAAAAATGATATTTTCGCCCCCAATTTTTTATTTTACCAAGGGTAACAGAAGAAATTGGACCCCAAGAGTTATTGTGCAATTTGTCCTGAGTATGCTTATACCCCATATGTGGGAGTAAACTACTGTTTGGGCGCATGGCAGAGCTCAGAAGTGAAGGGGCACTGTTTGACTTTTTCAACGCAGAATTGGCTGGAATTGAGATCAGACGCCATGTCACATTTGGAGAGCCCCTGATGTGCCTAAACAGTGGAAACCCCCCAATTCTAACTCCGACCCTAACCCCAACACACCCTTAACCCTAGTCCTAACCCTAACCATAACCCTAACCACAAACCTAACCCTAACACACCCCTAACCCTAATCCCAACCGTAACCCTAAGGCCCGTGCACACGTTGTGGATTTACTTGCTGATTTTTCCACGCGGATTTTGCTAAAACCGAAGTAAAACTACCTGCGTTTTACCTGCGGTTTTAGCGCGGTTTTGCCGTGGTTTTTTTGCAGATTTGCCTGCGGTTTTACACCTATAATGGAATAGGTGTAAAACCGCTGCGGAATCCGCACAAAGAATTGATATGCTGCGGTTTTAAAACCGCACCAAATCCGCGCGGAAAATTCCGCATCATGTGCACAGCTTTTTTTTTTCCCTTCACTAACATTGTACTATACATGGCGTCGGTTCTGCTGCGGATCCGCAGCACAATCCGCAACATGTTCACAGGGCCTAACCCTAATGGGAAAATGGAAATAAATACATTTTTTTAATTTTATTATTTTTCCCTAACTAAGGGGGTGATAAAAGGGGGGTTTGATTTACTATTTATAGCGGGTTTTTATGATTGGCAGCTGTCACGCTAAAAGACACTTTTTATTGCAAAAAATAGTTTTGCATCATCACATTTTGAGAGCTATAATTTTTGCATATTTTGGCCCACAGAGTCATGTGAGGTCTTATTTTTTGCGGTACGAGGTGACGTTTTTATTGGTATCATTTTTGAGCCTGTGACATTTTTTGATCGCTTTTTATTTCAATTTTTGGGAGGTTAAAATGAACAAAAATCAGCAATTAATGAATTTCTTTTGGGGGGGGCGTTTATACCGTCCCGCATGTGGTAAAATTGATAAAGCAGTTTTATTCTTTGGGTTAGTACGATTACGGCGATACCTCATTTATATTTTTTTTATGTTTTGGCGCTTTTATACAATAAAAACAATTTTATATAAAAAATAATTATTTTTGCATCGCTTTATTCTGCGAGCTATAACTTTTTTAATTTTTTGCTAATGATGCTGTATGGCAGCTCGTTTTTTGCGGGACAAGATGATGTTTTCAGCAGTACCATGTTTATTTATATCGGTCTTTTTGATCGCGTGTTATTCCACTTTTTGTTCGGCGGTATGATGATAAAGCATTGATTTTTAGCTTTGTTTTTTTTTTTTTAAGGGTTTCACTAAAGGTTAACTAGTGGGACAGTTTTATAGGGGGGGTTGTTACGGACGCGGCAATACCAAATATGTGTACTTTTATGGGTTTTTTTTTATTTACAGGAAGAAACTAATTTATTGGGGAATTTTTTTTCCTTTATTTTGGAATTTTTTTTTTTACACTTGTTATTTTTATTTTTTTAACTTTTTTACTTTGTCCCAGGTGTGACACTACTGTATAATACCAGATCGCTGGTCTCACAGTGTGCACAGCACTCTGTCACACCCGCAATCGCTCTGGCACTGCTGCAGGCTTCCTCAGTGCCTGTTCTCAGCAGGCACTGAGGAAGCCGCCTCCCTGCAGGACCCGGCGGCTATTTTGGATCCGGGGTCCTGCAGTGAGGAGAGTCCCTCGGAACAGCGCGACACATCGCGCTGTTGTTCTGAGGGCCTCAGGGGAGCACGCAGGGAGCCCCCTCCCTGCGCGATGCTCCCCTGTGCCCCCGGTACACTGCGATCATGTTTGATTGCGGTTTGCCAGGGGTTAATGTTCCGGGAGCAGTCCATGACCGCTCCTGACACATAGTGCCGGGTGTCAGCTGTGGTAAGCAGCTGACACCCGGCTGCGATCAGCTGCACTCCCCTCCGGGAGCGCAACTGATCGCATGGGACGTACTATTCCTTCCATGGGAATGAGGTCCAGGGTCACATGGACGGAATAGTACGTCGGATGGAATAAAAGGGTTAACCATTAGCATTTAGCAAATGATCAGTTAAAAATAGATGAAACACAAAAATAAAAGACATGTCTGCCGTTTTTCATCCGTTTTTAACTAATTCCCATAGACTTTAATTCCCAAGCCAGTCTGATCCGCAAAATGGATGAGATTAGGATATGATCTAAGACTCACAGATCAGACACATGGATCCATTTTTAAAACGGATGTATGTAAGGATAATTAAAATTGGATGTGTTAGTACTCGGAAAAGACAAGCTCCAAGCACCTGTCCTTGGATGGAAAATTGTGATAGAGCCTACCAGAAGTGTGGAGGAGAGGCACCACATTTTGATGTGTGCTATGGTGTTATGGTGCACATGGTGGTGGCCATGGGTGAGTGTCGTGAGTCTGACACCCGGTACAGAAAAAACAAGAGTTTTGGATGTGTGTGTATGCTGGCAGCATTGCTATTGCTATCGTCATATTCAGATCGGTTCCATTCAAATCCTCAGCAGGTCCATTAGACTTCAAAACATCCATTAGACTTCAAAACAATGACTCCAGGCACGTTCTTAAAAACAAGGCACTTTTTATTTGGCAACACACTTAAGTACCGTATTTTTCGGACTATAAGACGCACCGGACCACCATAAGACGCACCCCAAATTTTGGGGTGGAAAATAGCAAAAAAAAGATTTTTATAACATGGAGTTCCCTCTTATCGTCCAAATTTAAGGTATCTTACCTTAGGGCCAGCAGTGCTAGAGCGGGATCACAGGAGGCATGGTCCCTTCCTTAGGAAGCCGGCGGCGGCAGAAGAAGTGGGGCAATGCTGCAGTCCCGAGGTATCCCAGCGGTGCGACACTGAGGGTCCGGTGTTGGCGGTGAGGTAGAGCAGAGTGTGCTGCATGGAGCAGGGCCGCTTCCTCAGGATACCAGCGGCAGACGTGGCGATGCTGCGGCCCGGTATCCACAATGAGCAGAGCTGAGAGACACCAGACCCCACAATGCAGAGAGCCAAATGCTGCTATCAAAGCAGCCTGGGCTTCCATAACCCCTCAGCAGTGCCACAGGCTGATCGCCTCCATGCCACGCCACATTGATGCAGTAATTGATGCCAAAGAAGCCAGACCAAGTATTGAGTGCATTTACTGAATATACATTTCAGTAGGACAACATTTCGGATTTTAAAATCATTTTTTCAAGCTGGTGTTATAAAGTATTCTAATTTACTGAGATAATGACTTTTGGGTTTTCACTGGCTGTAAGCCATAATCATCAACATTAACAGAAATAAACATGTGAAATAGATCACTGTTTGTAACGACTCTATATAATATGCAGTATGAGTTTCCCTTATAGTATTGAAGAACTGAAATAAACTCACTTTTTGATGATGATTCTAATTTTGCGAGATGCACCTGTACATACACACATACAGTATATAGTTACATATGTGGAATGAGGGAGCTATAATGTACTATTTGTACTTACATCTTCCTACTCTTGTTGATGTAAACTAAATCGATGGTACAATGTCAAAAAAATGAAAGAGCACGTTATAAAAGTCACATTTGGCAAAGCAGGATCCTACATGTTCCCATCTTCATGCCAAGTGATAGCGACTTTCCTATCACAACAGGAAATACCAGAAGCATGAACAAAGATGTTTTAATATTAAAAAGACGATTTTGCTATGGCACAGAAAAACCACAGAACCAGGAGGCCAGAAGAAGAAGAAAATCGCATGCTTGAAGCAGCACACAGATGTAGTTAGCAAAATCCACAGAACATTATAACATAGTGTGAACAGACTCTACTATTAGTTTATGATGTTTACAGGAAAAAAAATGGTTAACCAGCGCAGATGCAGGTGGAAGTGGGCCCAAGAGGTAAGGGGGCCCACTTCCACCTCCAAAGCAGCAAGGAGCTTCTGTCATAGCAGAATTTTAGGACTGCAAAGGGCTATATACTGTTCTTGCACATGGGCCCTTTCCTGTCTCTATCCACCAGTGATACAAGCTTTGTCTATAACATCCAGGTATGGACTGGGGCTGAAATTCAGCCCCGGCATTTGAAATCACACAGGCCCATGTTGTCCCCATCCCCATGTTGTCCCCATCCAGCATGGTCTTGAATAACAAATTTTATTTGCAATCAATGGCCCACATCTGTGGAAATATTTTGTAGTATGGCATCACACAGAAAATGTTGATTCTGAAAGGATACAAAAGGTTTTCTGAAAATTCTGTTGAGGTGTACTCATTTATGCTGAGCACTGTATTTAGTTTTGAGATGAGATGTGGACAGGTGGACATGATTACCTTTTACAAGTACTTAAATAGACCATATAAAAAATGTGGTCAAAGGCTGTTAATTACTTTAATCTTTTCTCATAACAAAGATCCTCTTGACCCTTATCAGTTTTGTGTCTCTTATTTGTACCTTTTCTATCTCCAGAGCATCCTATCTATGAACTGGTGCCCAGGACTGAACTGTATTTTCCAGATGAGGCCACATTAATGCTGTGTAAAATTATAGCGTACACCCCGTCCCATGATTTCATTCCTCTTTTAATACATGATAATATCCTGTAGACTGTGAGCCCTTGCGGGCAGGTGTCATGGGTGCATCGCCACGAAGATTGTCGCGATTGCACATTCTGACTTCTCGCAGCTGAGTTGCTGTTTCTTTGTGTTTGGTAATGAGGGAGTTAATTTTACCTAGCTCTTTGCTAAGACTAGGTCCAGCCTCGCCCGGCTGCTTTTGATTATGTTCTAATTAGCTTCCTTTATATAGCTGCCAGTCTGCTGGTTAGATGCCGGTGAAAGCATTCATACAGACTGCAGATAGGATCGGTTCTGAGAAGACTTAAGCTAAGAGCTCTTTTGTTGTTTCTCCTCACCTTGCTTATAGTTTATCTCCTAGACCTTTGGTGTTCCCTCTGTGTTTTAATGTTGTATGCAAGACAGTATTTACTTTATCCCCTGTCTGTCTCGTTTGTCTATACTGTTTGTTAACCTTTACCTGTCCATTCCCTATGGTGGTAATCAGGGTCCTTCTAAGGACTAGATTACAGTGGTCAGGGATTTATAGGAGACAGGGTTTACGCTGGTGGCCTGGACCTCTGTACCATTAACAGTACCTCCAGGTAGAGGGACTAGTCAGGACCCCAGTTTAGGGTCAGCATAGACCCCGGTCCACCTCTAGCCAGAGACAGCGTGAAAAGGATTCAGTATTGACCCACAGGATATTATGTCAGGTAATACTATGCTATATATACATGTTAATGTTACCTATTTATATGTTATATAGAATGTTGTCCCACTTGATAGATTACTGACATTATATATTTATACATCTGCTAGACAGCGTGACATTAGGGTCCTCTCTCCTTCTGTACTTGTGTGTGCCTTGTATTGCTCATGTTTACTGTACTTGTCTATATTTGCCCCTCTTCACCTGTAAAGCGCCATGGAATAAATGGCACTATAAAAATGTATAATAATAATAATAATATCCTACTGGCTTTAGAAGCCGCTGATTGACATTGCATGATATTTTTCAGTCTTTTAACTACAAGAACACCCAGATCCTTCTCTACAAGTGACTCTCCTAGTTTTACGCCTTCAAGAACATATGATGCCTGCATATTATGAAAGCCCAGATGTATAATTGTCACGATTCATTTTTGGATTTGTGGCAGCTCTGGTTCCACTATAATTTAAATGTAGCTTTTTTTTCCTTTCAGGCCAGCAAGGGTTAATGTCAGTTTCCTTGCTGGCAGCTGCTGTGTTTCTGGTTAGCTGATCTAGGTGGTGACCACGTCAACCATCTTTTAAATAGTCACCTGATGCATGAGCTGACTGTTGGTGATAGAGTTTTTCTCTGGAGACCAGCCGATGAGTGTGGAGCTCTGGAGTGCCAGTGTGTATCAGCAGCTTGAGGTCCTGGTTCTGTGTCCTTTGCTGTGTGGAGCTTTCAGCTCTCAAAGCAGGTCCCAAGCTCTCAACGCTAGTCTATGAGAGCCAGAACTTGCCGCAAATGCTCCGATAAAATGAACACAGTGCACAGTATAGGAAAATTACATTGTTGGTCATATGTTACGTTTTAAGTCATGTATTTTAACTGTTGAGGATTCGGGAACCCTGAAGCAGTTGAAAGAAGTGACCTCCATTTCCATTAGCAGGCAGCCTGCTCTCTAAACTTGAAAAGTAGACAGTAAAAGACGCCTCCGAAAAAATATCTGAAAGGATGATGGGAAAGATGTCTCCCAAGATCTCAATCTTCGCATACGCCACCTCCGATGGCCATTTTCCCGAAGCCCACCACAGAAAAATCAACGGGAAGGGGATTCCGCTCACTGCCAACATTTTATGAAAGCCCAAGGTCCACAGCCTCACACTGCTGGGACACCCCCTTCTCCCAGCATTGGGCCCGCAACATTGCCCCACTCCTGCCGCCGCTGGCCTCCTGCAGCAGCAACCCTGCCTCCTGTGACCTCGTT
Source organism: Oophaga sylvatica (assembly GCA_033576555.1). NCBI lineage: Eukaryota > Metazoa > Chordata > Amphibia > Anura > Dendrobatidae > Oophaga > Oophaga sylvatica. The sequence continues at coordinate 29,036,884 of JARQOD010000004.1, forward strand.
CCACCACAGCCACTCCCCTGGTAAGGTACAGTAAAATTGGACTATAAGATACACCATTATTTTATTTAAAGAAAATATATATATATATATATCCTCCCCAAAATTTGGGGTGCGCTTTATGGTCCGGTGCGTTTTATAGTCCACAAAATACAGTGTAGATTCTTTTGCAGTGAGATAACGGGATCCTGGAGAGGTAAGTGACTGCTGGAGCTGCACATAAATGAGTGATCATATCATATCTATGAATAAACTCCTTCAATGTAAAGGGAATATCCTGGGGAAAAGGTCAGCACTAATGGGGTTTTGACAATATGTATCAAGGAATAAAAATTATCCTATTAGGGCTCTATGGGGGACATATCACTCCAAGCACTGGCCCTATATTTCTCAGTTCAGAGCACCTGCAGCCATTTTTCTGAACCACTATTCCTATGTTTATGTGCATATTTGAGTCTCTTGGGCTTGCTACTAAGTGTAAGGGATGTTTTTTGTCCTCAATTCTCTATGAAGACCACTTCTGGACAAAAGTCTCCGAACAGTACATTGGTGTAGCTGGGTATCACTTGTTTCTGCCAGTACTGAGCTGATGGCACTGCTGGAGATCTTCTGATTTTTAATGGAAGCAAGGTATGTGTTTCATCTGCTGCACCAATTTTCATTTGCATATACGGTCTTCAACAAGTGAATAAGGGTGCATGTGCAGGATTCCTCTGCGACCAGCATACAGATGACGGAGCTGTGTAGCTCCCCTCCATAACTTAGAATATTTGGCCGGCACCGAGAACGGTTGATCAGAGGGTTTGCAGCACCCCCACCAATCTGATATTGATGACCCATCTTAAGGAAAGGCCATCAATATAAAAGTATTGGACGACCCCTTTAACCCAAATTGAGACTATACAGGGGCAATACCATACCATATACCAAAAGTCAGCATTAGAAGAAAGGCAAAATTGACACTATGTAAGGGCCTGCCATTTTGTGTAAACGTAAAGGGGATAGATAGATTTTATAAATAATATGAAACTTGATCAGCTTATTATTAACGGCTGGCGAGATCACAAGATGTGATCACAATGAAGAAATTCGGTCTCTCCAGCTCACCTCCTCTGGAATTAGGGCACTTCAGGATTGATTTATCTTTTGTTGTTGTAAATATATAATATATCTAAATGTAATTTCAGTATTTCTACAGAAGAAAGTACAGGTGCTTCTCACAAAATTAGAATATCATCAAAAAGTTAATTTATTTCAGTTCTTCAATTCAAAAGGTTAAACTCATATTATATAGCGTCATTACACACAGAGTGATCTATTTCACGTGTTTGTTTCTGTTAATGTTGATGATTATGTCTGTTTCAGTAGGCTCCACAATCATGGGGAAGACTGCTGACTTGACAGATGTTCAGGAGGCAGTCATTGACACACTCCACAAGGAGGTTAAGCCACAAAAGGTCATTGCTAAAGAAGCTGGCTGTTCACAGAGTGCTGTATCCAAGCAAATTAATGGAAAGTTGAGTGGAAGGAAAAAGTGTGGTAGAAAAAGGTGCACAAGCAACCGGGATAACCACAGCCTTGAAAGGATTGTTATGAAAAGCCCATTCAAAAATTTGAGTGAGATTCACAAAGAGTGGACTGCTGCTGGAGTCATTGCTTCAAGGGCCACAACACACAGACGTATCCAGGACATGGGCTACAAGTGTCGCATTCCTTGAGTCAAGCCACTCATGACCAATAGACAACGCCAGAAGCATCTTACCTGGGCCAAGGAGAAAAAGAACTGGACTGTCGCTCAGTGGTCCAAGGTGTTGTTTTCAGATGAAAGTAAATTTTGCATTTCATTTGGAAATCAAGGTCCCAGAGTCTGGAGGAAGAGTGGAGAGGCCACAATCCAAGCTGCTTGAGGTCTAGTGTGAAGTCTCCATAATCAGTGGTGGTTTGGGGAGCCATGTTATCTGCTGGTGTAGGTCCATTGTGTTTTATCAAGACCAAAGTCAGCGCAGCCATCTACCAGGAAATTTTGAAGCACTTCATGCTTCCCTCTGCCGACAAGCTTTTTGGAGATGGAAATTTCATTCTCCAGCAGAACTTGGCACCTGTCCACACTGTCAGAAGTACCAATACCTGGTTTACAAACAACAGTATCACTGTGCTTGATTGGCAGCAAACTCGGCTGACCTTAACCCCATAGAGAATCTGTGGGGTATTGTCAAGAGGAAGATGAGAGACACCAGACCCAACAATGCAGATGTCAAGATCCCGTCTGGGTTGGAGCCGATGTTACTGCAAACACTAGGGGAAGCAGAGGCAGGTAGCGTAGTCAGATGGCAGCCGGAGGTCGGTACACAGGAAAGCAGTGTTGGTAGCAATGGATCAGGCGGATAACGTAGTCAGGTGGCAGCCGGAGGTCGGTACACAGGAAAGGCAGTTCGGTAACAGAGGAGCAGGCAGATAACGTAGTCAGGTGGCAGCCGGAGGTCGGTACACAGGAGAGCAGTGTTTGTAGCAATGGATCAGGCGGAGAGCGTAGTCAGAAGGCAGGCCGAGGTCGGTTCACAGGAGAGCAGTGTTTGTAGCAATGGATCAGGCGGAGAGCGTAGTCAGAAGGCAGGCCGAGGTCGGTTCACAGGAGAGCAGTGTTTGTAGCAATGGATCAGCAGGAAACGCTTGACTAAAGGCTTGGAGCTCAATAATCTCGCAATGACACACCCACAGGGCCAGGTTTATATAGGGTGTGTAATTGGCAATCAGAGGCCCAATCAAGAGAGCACTAGGTGTAGCCAATCAGGAAGAACAGTCAATGGTATCTGGGTTCAGCAAGGAACTTTGCAGCCAGCAGAATAGCTCAGATGGTAGAGCTGCTGGCCAGTAGACAAGAGGTACTGGGTTCGACTCCTGACAGTACTCCCCTCCTTCCAGGATGGCCTCTGGACATCTCAGGAGCTGGCTTATCCGGGTACCTCTGATGAAAGGCTCTTGTTAGTCTAGGAGCATGGACGTTGTCCCTTGGTTCCCATGAATTTTCCTCTGGTCCGTAACCCTTCCACTGCACCAGATACTGCAGTTTACCTCTGAATTTTCGGGAGTCCAGAATCTTATCCACAATGTATTCTTCTTCACCACGGATCCTTTCTGGTGGAGGAGGTGGCTGAATTCTTCCTGGAAACGGGTTTTCACAGAAGGGTTTGAGCAAGGATATGTGAAACACTGGATGAATCTTTAGATTGTTGGGAAGTTTTAAACGAAAAGCAACCTGGTTAATTTTTGCAGAAATTTGAAAAGGTCCAATGAATTTCTGACCCAATTTGGAGGATGGCACATGTGTCTTAAGGTTTTTAGTGGACAGCCAAACTTTGTCTCCAACCTGAAGAGCAGGGGGCACTCTCCGATTTTATCTGCTGCTTCCTTATATACTTCCTGGGTCTTGAGTAATATCTCTGATAATTCCTTCTGGGATTCCTGTAATTTTGCAAGCCTGTCATTTACAGCAGGAATGGGAGTGTTCACTGGCAGATTAGGGATAAATACTGGATGTACTCCATAATTAGCAAAAAATGGGGTTTGAGATGTAGCGCTATGTATGGAGTTGTTGTAGGCAAACTCTGCTGTTGGTAAATAGTCCACCCAGTCATCCTGAAGATAGGAAATGAAGCAACGGAGGTATTGCTCCAAAGTCTGGTTCGTTCTCTCTGTCTGGCCATTGGACTGAGGATGGAAAGCGGTAGAAAGATTCACCGTGACTCCCAAGGCTGTACAGAAACTCTTCCAAAATTTTGACGTAAACTGAACGCCTCTGTCAGACACCACGCTGTCAGGAATTCCATGTAACCTGAATACCTCTTTGATTATCAGTTCTGCAGTTTTTTCAGCAGTAGGAATTCCTTCAGTTGGAATAAAGTGGGCCATTTTTGTGAGTCGGTCCACTATGACAAGGATGACGGTCATCTGTTTGGAAGGGGGTAGTTCCACAATAAAATCCATGGAAATAGATCCCCAAGGCCTGGATGGAACTGGAAGTGGTTGCAAGAGTCCTAGAGGAGACGATCGTGGGGTCTTGTTTCGTGCGCATGTTAAACAGGTTGAAACATATTTCCTCACGTCCTTCCTACAATTAGGCCACCAAAAGAAACGAAGTAGTAAGTCTTGTGTTTTTGCAACTCCAGGATGTCCTGCCAGTTTAGAATCATGGACACTTTTGAGGACTTCAAGGCGAGAAGATTCAGGTACATATATTTTGTGTTTCTGCATCCAAAACCCCTCTTTGAATGAAAGATCGACGTCTTCCGAAGGATGGTTAAGGAAAGAGTCCTCTTGATATCCATCTTTAATTCTATTACATAGTCCTCTAGAGTGCAATATTCCCAAAAAAATTTTAGGGCCTAGAATTGTATCGTCATTACTAGACCTCTCCTGAGGTTCCGAACACATCCTGGACAGGGCGTCAGCCTTGCCATTTCTTGAACCAGGCCGGTAAGAAATTATAAAATTGAATCTTGAGAAAAATAAGGCCCATCGTGCTTTTCTTGCAGACAATCTTTTTGCTGTACGGAGGAATTCAAGATTCTTGTGGTCCGTGAGGACAGTCACAGGGTGATTGGCACCTTCCAAAAGATGTCTCCATTCGGAGAAGGCAACTTTAATGGCTAACAGTTCTTTATTACCGATGTCGTAGTTCTTTTCTGCAGATGACATGGTGTGGGAAAGAAACGCACATGGGTGAAGTTGCATTTTGTCCCCAACTCGCTGAGACAGAATGGCTCCTACTGCAGAGTCCGAGGCGTCCACTTCGACAGTAAATGGCAATTCAGGATTTGGGTGTACTAACAATGGAGCAGACGTAAAAAGAGTTTTCAATTTGTCAAAAGCCTCCTGTGCCTCCGGAGACCAGAAAAATGCTTTGGTCTTTTTTGTTAGTGTAGTAATTGGTAGTATGATCCGTGAAAAGTTCTTTATAAATTTTCGGTAAAAATTTGCAAATCCTATGAAACGCTGGACGTCTTTTAAATTTCTTGGAACAGGCCAGTCCACTACAGCATTGATTTTGCCGGGATCCATGCTCAGACCTTCTGGGGAGATGATATATCCCAGAAATTGGATACTGGTTTGTTCAAACTCACATTTTTCAAGTTTAATGTAAAGATGGTTCTCCTGTAGTCGTTCCAATACTAACTGGACGTGCCTGCGATGCTCTTCCAAGGTGTCTGAAAATATAAGAATGTCATCGAGATAAGCCACAACGAATTGGTCCAAGAAATCTCGAAATACATCATTAATAAAATGTTGAAAGGTGGCTGGGGCATTGCTAAGACCAAAGGTCATAACCAGAGATTCAAAATGTCCATATCTCGTTCTGAAGGCGGTCTTCCACTCATCTCCTGGGCGAATCCGTATGAGGTTGTAAGCCCCTCTAAGATCCAGCTTTGTAAAGATTTTCGCAGAACGGAGTCTCTCAAATAGTTCAGGAATCAAGGGTAGCGGGTAGCGATTCTTGACAGTGATATTATTCATCTCTCTGTAGTCAATACATGGCCGCAGAGTGGAGTCTTTCTTTTCAACAAAGAACAGGGGTGCCCCAGCTGGAGATGTGGAAGGTCGAATAAAGCCTTTCTCTAAATTTTCATCCAGGAACTTTCTTAATACCTTCAATTCAGGTTCGGAAAGATTGTAAATCCGTCCAAATGGAATGGTTGCTCCTGGCAGCAATTCAATGGGACAGTCGTAAGGACGGTGAGGAGGTAATTGATCTGCTTTCTTCTTACTGCAGACATCAGAGAACTGCTGATATTGAGGTGGTAGTTTCTCTTCCTTCTCATGCGAAATCTCAGAGATTTGGACTTGTTGGAGAACAGGGGGTTCCTTATGACAATTATTCTTACAGTAGTCAGATGGAAAGGTGATGGTCCTTGATGCCCAGTTGATAGAAGGGTTATGGACTGAAAACCAGGGGATCCCTAGAATAACCGGAAATTTCGGAGATGAGATAAGGTGGAAACTGACAGCTTCATGATGATCCGGTTCGATACAAATCTCCAGTTCGATTGTCTCATGCGTGACAGGTCCAGAAGACAAGGGTGATCCATCCACCGTTTCCATTTCAATTGGTGTGGATTTGGTCCTACTGGAAATATTATTATCACGTGTAAATTTTAAGTCCATAAAATTCCCTCCTGCTCCCGAATCCAACAGGGCAGAGCATTGTATTTTTTGGGTGCCCATTACAACCTGAATGGGGATTACAAAATGAGATGATGTAGTATGTATTTTGTCTATTTCTGGCGTTACTGATGAGATAGTCTGCAAGATGGAATCCGACTGCTGAGAAAGGTCCATATTGCTGGCAGACCTGTTGTTGGTAAAGGCTATAGTCCTTTTGTTAGGACAGTTGATGGCATAGTGTCCAGGGTCCCCACAATAGAGGCAGAGATGTTCTGCACGTCGCCTCTCCTTCTCCTGTGCAGAGAGTGGTCTTCGGATGACGTCGATCTGCATCGGTTCAGACACGCCTTGCGTCTTTTCTTGGTGGTCCGATGCTGAAAATGAGAAGCCAGGGCTATTCCCAAGTGCTCGCAGTCTCTCCTTTCTCCTTTCAGTAAGTCTCTGGTCAATCCGGATACATAGTTGAATAAAGTCCTCCAACTGGTCAGGGGTCTCAACCCTGGCAAGCTCGTCTTTCACTGGTTCTGATAACCCTCGTCGAAATTGACTTCTCTGGGCCGCTGGATTCCAGGTGGTGTCGGCCACCCAGCGACGGAACTCCGATGTGTATTCCGCAACAGAGCGACGTCCTTGGCGCAAATTATGTAATTTGGTTTCTGCTGTGGCACAGCGGTTTGGGTCATCAAAAACTTGATTCATAGCTGCGGTGAAGGCTTCCAGGTCATTAAGGAGGTCATAGTCCTTTTCTACATAAGGTGAAGCCCAAGCAAGAGCTTCATCCGTCAGGAGATTTATCATGAAAAAAACTTTCTTCCTCTCACTGGTAAAGGGAGCAGGTTGCATCTGGAAGTATATGCGGCATTGATTGAGGAATCCTCGGTACTGCTTGCGATCCCCACTGAACTTTGCAGGCAGCGGCAGCCGCGCGTTTGATTCGGACCCTGAATTGCGCACGTCCAGAAGTTGTTTTTGTAGCTCAATTACTTCCTGTTGTATCGCCGTGAAATCAGTTTGTAACTTGGCATATTTTCCTTGAGAGTCAGTACAAAAACTTTGAAGCTCCGTAACTTGCCGTCTCAGGGTGTTCACAGCGGACTCCATTTTGGCGCGAGATTATTCTGTCAAGATCCCGTCTGGGTTGGAGCCGATGTTACTGCAAACACTAGGGAAGCAGAGGCAGGTAGCGTAGTCAGATGGCAGCCGGAGGTCGGTACACAGGAAAGCAGTGTTGGTAGCAATGGATCAGGCGGATAACGTAGTCAGGTGGCAGCCGGAGGTCGGTACACAGGAAAGGCAGTTCGGTAACAGAGGAGCAGGCAGATAACGTAGTCAGGTGGCAGCCGGAGGTCGGTACACAGGAGAGCAGTGTTTCTAGCAATGGATCAGGCGGAGAGCGTAGTCGCAAAGGCAGGTGGAGGTCGGTTCACAGGAGGAGCAGTGTTTGTAGCAATGGATCAGCAGGAAACGCTTGACTAAAGGCTTGGAGCTCAATAATCTCGCAATGACACACCCACAGGGCCAGGTTTATATAGGGTGTGTAATTGGCAATCAGAGGCCCAATCAAGAGAGCACTAGGTGTAGCCAATCAGGAAGAACAGTCAATGGTATCTGGGTTCAGCAAGGAACTTTGCAGCCAGCAGAATAGCTCAGATGGTAGAGCTGCTGGCCAGTAGACAAGAGGTACTGGGTTCGACTCCTGACAGCAGATGAGCTGAAGGCTGCTATCAAAGCAACCTGGGCTTCCATAACACCTCAGCAGTGCCACAGGCTGATCACCTCCATGCCATTCCTCATTGATGCAGTAATTGATGCAAAAGGAGCCCCGACCAAGTATTGAGTGCATTTACTGAACATTCATTCCAGTAGAACAACATTTCGGATTTTAAAATCATTTTTTCAAGCTGGTGTTATAAAATATTCTAATTTACTGAGATAATGACTTTTGGGTTGTCATTGGCTGTCAGCCGTAATCATCAACATTAACAGAAATAAATATAATATTCCAGAAGGTGAAGACGGATGGGAAATCATGTCAGAGGAGTGAACCAGAAAGCATGGGAGCTAGGGGCCGGATGGGGCATCTCAAGGGCCAAAGGTGCCAGGAAATGAAGGGAGAGCTCAGGGTGGAAAACAGACAGAATGGAATCGTGCTGTGCTGTAGCTGCCATTGAACACCTGATGTTAAGTAAAGTTTAACTGTTAAAAACAGATACAGATTATGTCGTTGAATGTGTGGTGGCATCCGGATCTGGGGTTGCGGAACAAGCGGAGACTACAAGCCCAAAAATGTGTTATACAATACATGCAAACCACATGACAGACAGGACATTATTTGCTTGTAGGGTGCCAGGGCATGGGAGAACAGTCAGCCCTCGCCACCGACTACTGCCCTGTGAACCTCACAAAACTATTTTGCTGAAGTTGGTGATCACGTCTACAACAGTGTTTGCCTGGATCAGAATCTCCTCCTGGATCTCAGGAGTTGCAGCAAGAGTGCAACTGATTATTACCACCATCTTCCTCCTGCTGTTGATTCTGTGAACATAACGTCAGTATTTGCATCATCACCTTGATGTAATAGTATGTTAACACCATTTTTTTTTACACATATGTAAAGTGACGGAGGGTGGTAGCCGTGGATGACACATCCCCACCCCCCAGGAAGCTCAGACGCGGGGCGACGGGTGGATGTACACCCAGTATACCGGAACTGTCCTGATTTGAAGGATTTGTTCTCTTTCATCATTTTTTTATGTATTTATGTACAGTAAATTTACACATGCAAAGCACTAATTATCTATGAATTATCTATCTACCTCATATCTAGCTACATCTTTGCACATCTTATCTAATATACCAAACAGAAACAAACAAAGAATGAGGCAAAAACACATACAAAAATGCATAAAAAAACCCAAGTGAGCTCATGTGCGGGAATCATGTGAAAATTCAGCTGTGTGAAAACCTGAATAAACACTGATAGTGGATACATACCCTTAGGGATTTCTGAGAGCCCCGCTCAGGTTTTTATGGCAGCCACATAGAGAAGCAATGGAGTAGTAGTTGGGCAAGCAACCTGTCATCCCATTCTAACAGGAAAAAAAGTTCCCTGTTCTGCTAATCAGTGCAGGTTACAGCTGTCGGACACCCACCGATCAATAACTTATCACCTGTCCTGCAGATAGTTGCTAACTTGTTTTCACCACATAATCCCTTTGAGACCGGGTCACACTTGCGAGGAACTCACACGAGTCTCTCGCATCAACACCCGACACTGCCAACGGCACTCGGACCGGAGCGTGCGGCTGCATAGAAATACATGCAGCCGCCCGCTCCGGTCTGAGTGCCGGCGGCAGTGTCGGTTGTTGATGAGAGAGACTCGATCGAGACTCGTGTGAGTTCCTCACAAGTGTGACAACGGCCTAAGGATGCTGAACATGTCTGAAATGCGTCCCCTTGTGAGAGCCTTCCTATCAAGTTTGAATATATTTTAATTATACATTTTTAAGAAATAACATTTGTTCTACACTCAGTTCTTTGATACTAGACACGTTTTGGAGCTGGAGCACTTCAGCAGAATCATTCCAAAAGTAACACACAGGGAGTCACGTAATTCGACTTCCACAAAACTGATCCATAGACTGCACTCATCTGTCACTATTCCATCCAAAAATCCCGGGCTGTAAAATCTCATAGAATTTTTCGCTATAAAATTGCAGGCAACAGGTCAGAAAGTGCAATCTGGCATTTTAGTTTTTCCTGTCTTGCTATATATATATAAGCAACAAATATTCCATGAATATTTGTCAGATTCGAGCTTTGCAGCAAAACCAGGAGGAAATTTTTTACAGCTTCATCTTGTATACCTGAATTTTTTTATCTCCTGTTTTCTAAGAAAAAAAAATCACTGCTCTTCCTAATACTGGAGGATCGCCTCTAATGTGATGTTCAATAGGTGCCCTTTAGTGGTCTCTTTGAAATTCCTGCAGCTATTGAAAGTACAGAGGCTGTCATATATTATATGTATACTAGATGGCTGCAGAGGATTATAGATATTTGGGCTGTCACATATTATATAATCATAGAATCATAGAATCATAGAATGGTAGGGTTGGAAGGGACCTCCTGGGCCTTCTGGTCCAACCCCCTGCTCAAAGCAGGATTCTCTAAATCATCCCAGACAGATGTCTATCCAGCCTCTGTTTGAAGACTTCCATTGAAGGAGAACTCACCACCTCTTGTGGCAGCCTGTTCCACTTCATTGATCACCCTAACTGTCAAAAAGTTTTTTCTAATATCTAATCTGTGTCTCCTCCCATTCAGTTTCATCCCATTGCTTCTAGTCTTTCCTTGTGCAAATGAGAATAAAGATGATCCTTCTACAATGTGACAGCCCTTGAGATATTTGTAGACAGCTATTAAGTCTCCTCTCAGTCTTCTTTTTTGCAAGCTAAACATTCCCAAATCCTGCAACCGTTCCTCATAGGACATGGTTTGCAGACCGGTCACCATTCTGGTGGCTCTTCTCTGAACTTGCTCCAGTTTGTTGATGTCTTTTTTAAAATGTGGTGCCCAAAACTGGACACAGTATTCCAGATGAGGTCTGACCAAAGAGGAGTAGAGGGCAATAATGACCTCACGTGATCTAGACTGTATGCTTCTGTTGATACATCCTAGAATTGCATTTACCTTTTTTGCTGCTGCATCACACTGTTGACTCATGTTAAGTCTGTGATCAATTAGTATACCCAAGTCTTTTTCACATGTGCTGTTACTTAGCCCTATTCCTCCCATTTTGTATATGCTTTTTTCATTTTTATTGCCCAGATGTAGTACTTTGCATTTTTCCCTGTTAAAATCCATTCTGTTAGTTGCTGCCCACTGCTCCAGTTTATGTATATCTTTTTGAATCCTCTCTCTCTCTTCTCTAGTATTAGCTACCCCTCCTAGCTTTGTGTCATCAGCAAATTTGATCAGTTTACCCTCAATTCCTTCATCTAAATCATTGATAAAGATGTTGAACAATACAGGGCCCTAAACAGAGCCTTGTGGTACCCCACTTGAGACATTCTTCCAACTGGATGTGCAGCCATTTACAACCACTCTTTGGGTCCGATCCCTAAGCCAGTTATGAATCCACCTAACAGTTGCCTTGTCCATTCCATACTTAGTCATTTTTTCAATAAGGATTGTGTGAGATACTTTGTCAAATGCTTTGCTGAAGTCAAGATATACTATATCTACAGCATTTCCCTGATCCACCCAGTCAGTGATTCTGTCATAGAAGGAAATTAAGTTAGTCTGACATGACTTATTAGTTACAAACCCATGCTGACTCTGTTTAATAACTTCATTCTTATCCAGGTACTTGCATACATGTTCTTTAATAATTTGTTCAAAGATCTTTCCTGGTATAGAAGTCAGACTTACCGGCCTGTAGTTCCCTGGGTCCACCTTCTTCCCCTTTTTGAAGATAGGAACAACATTTGCTCTTCTCCAGTCTTCTGGGACTTCTCCTGTTCTCCAAGAATTTTCAAAGATTATGGACAGTGGTTCAAGAATTTCTTCTGCTATCTCCTTCAGTACCCTGGGGTGCAATTCATCTGGACCTGGAGACTTGAATTCATTTATGTTAGCTAAGTGTTTCCTCACTGTCTTTCTGTTTATAGATATCCTGGATTCTTCTATTCCTTTAATAGGACAGTGAAGATCAGTTGATGTTACATTTCCTTTCTGAGAGAAAACAGATGCAAAATAGGAATTTAAAAGTTCAGCCTTCTCAACATCCTGACTTACCATTTCATCATTTTCATCCTGTAAAAATCCTATAGCATCTTTGACTTTTCTTTTACTTTGACGTATCCCCAAAATCCTTTTTTGTTGCTTTTGACGTCACTTGCAAGCCTTAATTCATTGTCAGCTTTAGATAATCTGATTTGTGCCCTGCAGGTTCTGCAGACGGCATTATATTCTTCTTTAGATATGCCTCCCTCTTTCCATTTGATAAACATTTCTTTCTTCCTTTTTAGCATGTGTTTAAGTTCTATGTTCATCCATCCTGGTTTCCTTAAATGCTTCCCATTCTTCCCTCTTTTCGGAATTGTTAACGATTGTGCTTTGAGAATCTCATTTTTCAAGATTTTCCATCCTTCCTGGACATTTTTGTCCTTAAGGATATCCAGCCATTGGATCCCTCCAATTCTCTTTCTGAGTTCCTTAAAATCTGCCTTTCTGAAATCTAACCTTGACGTCTGAGTCTTCACAGGTCTTCCTCCTCTTGTTATCCAAAATTCTAAAATAGCATGGTCACTACCTCCTAGAGTCCCAGCCACTCTTACCTCCTCCACCATTTCCTCCCTGTTTATGAGGATTAGATCCAAGGTAGCAGATCCCCTTGTTTTCTCCATTACCTTTTGGAAGATAAAGTTGTCAGCAAGAGAGGATAAGAATTTCCTGGACCTGTTAGTTTTGCCTGAGAGAGATTCCCAACAAATGTCTGGATAGTTGAAATCTCCCATGACCACTATGTCATATTTTTTGGAGAACTTGGCCATTTGATGCATAAAGAGTTCATCCATACCTTCAGCTTGAATAGGTGGCCTGTAGTAAATGCCTACAATGGTGTCCTTTCCATTGTTCTGTCCTTGTATTCTTACCCAAACAGTTTCCACAGAACTCCCAGTCTCTGAAGCGTCAATCTCTGTGCAGATATACGCTTTTCTAACATACAATGCAACACCTCCTCCTCGTTTATCAAGTCTGTTTCTTGCAAATAAGTTTTATCCTTCTAGCCTTGTATTCCAATCATGTGTATCGTCCCACCAAGTCTCAGTGATTCCAATGACATCAGGGGCGGAACTATCGTGGAAGCAGGGGAAGCAGCTGCCATAGGGCCCGGGCTAAGGGGGCCCGTCCCTGCTGCAGCTGTCTCCCCTGCGGCTGTGTTCCGCCGCCCATGGCCTGAGAGTCGGCGGTTCCCTGTGCTGGCTGTCATGCTGACAGCCGGGCAGAGAAGCTGCTGCGTGCCGTCTCCCAGGAATCAATTGCACTGGTGTCTATACAGACGCCAGTACAATTGAAGCTCTGACTGCCGGGTCAGAGCGACGTCTGCAGCGTGATCATGTCATGTGATCACGCTGCTGACGTCACTCGTCGGCGGCGCCCAGAAGGGTGAAGACTGGTGGTGAGTGTGCTCCACTGTGGAGCTGAAGATACCACCGAAGATTAACGGGGGCACATACTGTGTGAGTGATAACTCTGCATTCTTGGCTGCATTACTACTTGAGGGGCACATTACTACTGATGGGAGAATAAGAGGGCTTATTACTAGTTATGGGGGCATAATGTGCCTGCATTAATAGTTATGCGGGACATGGTTACTAGTAATGGTAGCATAAGGGGGCTGCATTGCTACCAGTCCATTATATTATATTGTGTTTCCATAATGTCTGCTTTAAATACAGCTCTGATTTGGGCAAAAAGCTGGCCGTTATGAGACTGAAGAGTATTTTTTGGGCCTAGAGAATTGCTGTGATTTGCTCCGCCCACTGCTATTGGCTCCGCCCACTATCAGAACCCCGCCGCCCGTTTGGGAGAGGGGGCCCCGTTCAAAATTTTGCTGTGGGGCCCCGCCATTTCTAGTTACGCCACTGAATGACATCATATTTCTTCTCCTGCGTTAGTAGCTCCAGTTCTCCTTGTTTGTTGCCCATGCTTTGTGCATTCGTATAGAAACACTTTAGTTTGTGATTGGTTTCTCTTCCTTCACTATTTTTATTATTAAATTTTTTTGTCTTTGTTCTTCCCTTCACTTCTAATAGCAGAAATCTCAATAGTATTTGTCAGGTGTATGGCTTTTTCTGGGTTTTGCTTCCCTTCCCACATTGTTCTAGTTTAAAGCTCTCCTGATGAGTGTAGCAAGGCGACTTCCAAATACATGTTTTCCAGTCTTCGTAAGGTGCACCCCATCTCTAGCAAGTAGTCCATCGTATAGGTAATTCACTCCGTGATCCAGAAATCCAAATCCTTGCTGACGGCACCATCGACGTAGCCAGTTGTTCACCTGCAGAATCTTATTCCACCTCCTTGTTCCATGGCCATCCACTGGGAGGATGGAAGAGAAGACCACCTGCGCTCCCAGTTCTTTCACTTTCTTACCTAAGTTTTCAAAGTCACTGCAGATGGTTTCCAGGTCACTTCTTGTGGTGTCATTTGTCCCCACATGTATTAGCAGGAATGGGTAGTCATCTTTAGGTCTGAAGAGTCCTGATATCCTGTCAGACACATCTTTAATTTTTGCACCTGGAAGACAGCACATTTCTCTTGAGGTTATATCTGGTCTGCAGATAGCGGCCTCTGTTCCTCTCAACAGGGAATCGCCCATGACAACAACTCTCCGTTTCTTCTTCACAACAGTTTTTTTCTCCATTCAGGAGGACTCTGAGGGCGTAGAAGGTTGTTTGTGGGCAAAGTCTTATCCTGATGTATTTCTTCATCGTTCTCCTGTGTAAGAGCCTGGTATTGGTTTCTGAGAGAATTGGTGCTGACTGCCTCCTGATCCTCCTGCTTCTCTGGGTCACATGCTTCCATTCCTCTGTTTCTTCAGTTGCACTTCGAATTTCTTCTCTTTCTGTACCATGAAGAGATAATTCTGCTCTGTCTAAGAACTCTTCACCTTCCTTAATGGTCTTCAATGTAGATAACCTCTCTTCCAGATTTTGCAACTTTTCCTCCAACAGGGACACAAGCTTGCATTTCTGGCATGTGAAGTTTGGCTTTTCCACTGGTAAGTCTATGAACATGTAGCAAGAAATGCAGCTCACCACATGGCTCCTGCCTCTTCCATGTTCTTATTGTTCAAGAGATAATCAAGCGGTGAAATATAAGCCAAAACTCGCGCGCCGCTAGTCGCTGTTATGATCCTCCTTTCAGCTGCAACAGCCAAAATCCAGTGTTCCTTGAGCTCACGGAGACTCTTCACTTATCCCAGAAGGCACTGGGAATATGCAAATTATCTCCTCGGGACTCCTCCCCTGGTTTACTGATGTCCTCCTTTCAGCTGCAACAGCCAAAATCCAGTGTTCCTTGAGCTTGCGGAGACTCTTCACTTATCCCAGAAGGCACTGGGAATATGCAAATTATCTCCTCGGGACTCCTCCCCCTGGTTTACTGATGTCCTCCTTTCAGCTGCAACAGCCAAAATCCAGTGTTCCTTGAGCTCGCGGAGACTCTTCACTTATCCCAGAAGGCACTGGGAATATGCAAATTATCTCCTCGGGACTCCTCCCCTGGTTTTGAATCGTCTAATTCTCTCTGTCTGTAATGGAAATCCCGCGTCGCTGATTGGTCGCGCCCGGCCGGAAGCGACCAATCAGCGACAGACGCAGTCCGACCGCGAATTGGTGCAAGATTTGAACAGCGCACGCCGCCGCTGATCTCCCAATGGTAGCCGTGGGTCATCTCCTGCCGCATGGAGGTCAGCAGCGACGAAGCCGGGAGATGACCGGTCATCTCCTGGCTGCTCGCAGCGGAAGTACCCCGACCGGTGGCCTCCACGTAAACCCCAGCAGCCTCTATATACTCCAGCAGCAGCAGCCTCCACATATAACCCAGCAGCAGCCTCCACATATACCCCAGCAGCAGGAGCCTCCACATATACCCCAGCAGCAGCAGCCTCCACATATACCCCAGCAGCAGGAGCCTCCACATATAACCCAGCAGCAGCCTCCACACATAACCCAGCAGCAGCCTCCACATATACCCCAGCAGCAGGAGCCTCCACATATACCCCAGCAGCAGCCTCTATGTACCCCAGCAGCAGCCTCCACATATACCCCAGCAGCAGCAGCCTCCACATATACCCCAGCAGCAGGAGCCTCCACATATAACCCAGCAGCAGCCTCCACACATAACCCAGCAGCAGCCTCCACATATACCCCAGCAGCAGCCTCCACATATACCCCAGCAGCAGGAGCCTCCACATATACCCCAGCAGCAGCCTCTATATACCCCAGCAGCAGCCTCCACATATACCCCACAGCAAGCCTCCACATATACCCCAGCAGCAGGAGCCTCCACATATACCCCAGCAGCAGCCTCTATATACCCCAGCAGCAGCCTCCACATATACCCCAGCAGCAGCCTCTATAAACACCCCATTGCATTATTCTTAAATCTTTATAAATAAAATACATACATATTCTAGAATACCTGATGCATTAGAATCGGGCCACCATCTAGTATTATATAATCGTCTAATTCTGTCTGTCTGTAGCAGAAATCATGCATAGCTGATTGGTCGCGCCCGGCCGGATGCGACCAATCAGCGACAGGTGCAGTCCAGCCACGAATTGGCGCAGTATTTGAACCACGCACGCCACCACTATCGTCGGGAGATCAGCGGCGCTAGCTGCTGATCTCCTGACGGTAGCCGTGGGTCATCTCCTGCCGCATGGAGGTCAGTGGCGACACAGCCGGGGGATGACCGCCGCCAGCCGGTCATGTCCCGGTTGCTTGCAGCGGAAGTACCCCGACCAGAGGCCTCCACGTAAACCTCAGAAGCAACCTCCACGTACACCCCAGCAGCAGCCTCTATATACCCCAGCAGCAGCAGCCTCTACATATACCCCAGCAGCAGCAGCCTCCACATATACCCCCTAGAATACCCGATGCGTTAGAATTGGGCCACCATCTAGTATATTATATGTATACTAGATGGCTGCAGAGGATTATAGAAATTTGGGCTGTCATATATTATATGTACACTAGATGGCAGCAGAGGATTATAGATATTTGGCCTGTCATATATTATATGTACACTAGATGGCAGCAGAGGATTATAGATATTTGGCCTGTCATATATTATATGTACACTAGATGGCAGCAGAGGATTATAGATATTTTGGCTTGTCATATATTATATGTACACTAGATGGCAGCAGAGGATTATAGATATTTTTGCATGAGCTCTTGTAAGACACTTCTGTTTCTGCTTATTTGGTTAGACTATGTTCACACTACGTTTTGCAGGATATGTTCGTTGCAACATAATAGGGCCCAGTGTATGCCAAGAGATTACCCGTCTCTGGTGTATTGATAATCATAGTTAACTATTTCTGCTTTTCAATTCAGATGGATCTTTTACATTTGAACTCATATTATTAACTTGAAAAAGCAGTTCTTATCGGGGTTACAGTTAACCTGTCATCAGAGACATGTTGCTTGCACTACAGGCAACGTGAATCAGAGCCTGGCTCCATAATTGCAACTAGGTATGTTTTATTCTGGTATACTGCCACGTTTCAATGAAAACTAGTCTGAAAAGCTGGACAGGGACTGTGTGTCTCAGCAGACCAGTCCCAACAGTACTGGATTCAGCAGGACGGTCCCAAATTGAAGGTGATATTTTGCTGTCCCAGGAGATAAGGGTTATATCCCAACCCAACTCTATGCCTGTTATGCTAGAGCAGCAACTCACTCGGGAAAATAGGTAACAAACTAAAAACTGCAACTGACCCTGCTGGTTCCTGTACAGACTAGAGATCCTGACGCCACAGTACCTAATGGTTCCTGCATGAGCAGATATAGCCCTAACCACAGACTAGAACATGGCAGCTCGGACTTAAACTACCTGAAAGGCTGTCAATCTCTTCACATTCCTCCTAAAGAACCGGATGGCAGTGCAGAGTGTAAATATCTCATGGTGCTAGCGTTGATCTCATTGAGGTCACCGCAGTTCATCGGGCCACTCACACTGAGCTGCCCGTGGGAATCGCAGCTTCAGTGACCTTCGGTAACCTAAATTACGTCATCGCAGGTCACTGAAGCTGAGCTCTGATGCTCAGCTCACTGTCTCCTGCATGCCAGGCTGAACGGCCGCATCATGCCATCATTTAGCAAGGCATCCAGAGGAAGCAGAGATGGATTATGGCATGAGACAAATGGATTACCATTGGACAGGTGAGAATTTTTTTTTTAAATTTAAACTAATAAATAGGTAAAAGGGTAAGGAGTGTTTATTTCAAATAAAGGAGTCTGTGTCTTTCTTTCAATTAAAGGACTTTATTGTGGCTGTGCATTTCTTACAATACGACTATGGGGTTAGTAATGTGGGTGTAATGATCGGTACACAGGCCCGGGGGAATCACGGATTATGATCCCACCGCTGCCACCATATGTAATGATCGTTACACAGACCCGGGGGAATCACGGATTATGATCCCACCGCTGCCACCAATATGACACGAACTGCAGGGATTTATGTATATCCCCACTTTGTAGTTCCGCTTTGGAACTCGCAGCTCTCCGGCACCCCCCTTATCCTCAGGTCAGTCAGGGAACTGCACCTAGGATAATTAGTCACCAGATGGGCCGCTTGGACGTGTACTGGCTATTAGACACGCTGCGTTGAGGGGATTATAACTACTCCTAGCTGCAGCCAGGCAATACACTTATAAAACCTGCTCCGTCACTGCCAGGTATACCCAACGCCCAGCACACACTCGCTGCCACCAGCCTCTGGTTCTAGAATGTAGGGCAGAGGCTACCCCAATTTAGTATCGTAATTCACTTCAGGGACGTGCAAATTCGTTATAGAGCATAGAGACGAACTAGTAATTTTATATTTTACTCCAAAAAAGAGGCAGTGTTTACAGAAGGTATAAAAAGATTTTACAAGATGAGACAAAGTATGTACAACGCAGTTACAAATAAAAGGGGGTTAAGAAAAGAAATAAACTCACGTATTGCTTAGATCATCTTAGGCAAAACCATGCTGGGGGGAGGAGCCAGACATCACAATGCATTGAGGGGTCTTATTATGGCAGTTCCCCAGGCAGAGAGAGAGAGAGGCTGGGCTGAGGTAATGTCAATTATACCCCTGGGCTTGTGACATCACAAAAGGGGCTGGTTTACTGCCCCCCTCCCCTAGCTCAGAGTTACAGATTTGGTTCTGAAAACTTATCATAACTTGGCTTGAGAACCTAGCAGAATATCGGTAGAACAATCATTCATCTTATTTTGAAATTAGTGTTCTAATGAGTTCAAACTCGGACTATCTATCCACTGCGGTTCAGGAGAAATCCATTCCTGTTTCTGTTGGCGCTGGAACTGGGAAAAACACAGGCTAAATAGTTCAGTCGAAGAACGTCCCAGACATGTAGTTTTTATTTTTCTATCACAATCTCACATCGCTTTATGACCAAATGATTAGATTCTCATTATTGTCTATGGGAAGTCCGAGCACATGGGCAGACAAAGAAGCTCCCTGCTGTGAAGAGGGAAATCACTCACTAGCATCTCAAGTTACAAGGAGTGTGTGCTGCAGTCTGAGTGAGCAGAAATTTGCAGGCATGACAGGCAAAAGGGAACAGAACAGGGGGGTCACCTCCTCATCTACTGGCCTAGCAGAGCTCAGTATGTGAATAGAAGATTCTGGAGTGTTCCAGAAGGTGTTATAATCGGGCCAATCATACATGATATTTCACCTTATCGTTACAGGGGGCATCTTATAGACGACTCTCCATTGCTAACCTCTGGGCTTGATTTCAGCTGCCATAAAACAGCTAACATCAACCCCAAACCTATTACCCCACTTGCCACCACCGGGGCATACAAAGCGGAACCATGTGTGTATGAGGTGTGCAGAGCCGTGCGTGTACAAAGTGTATGGTGGGGAGCATTCATACCTCCCAACTGTCCTGAATTCAGCGGGACACTCCCGATTTTGAGAGTCTGCCCCGCTGTCCCGGCCGGGAGCTTTTCCCGTGGACACAGGAGTACATGCCGGAGCCCCGAGGAGCACTTTAAAACTTGCACGTGATGTTCCACCAGAAGTGACGTGCTGGAAGATAACCGGAAATGAGGTAATTTCGGGAGGGGATTGTGATGGAACCATGGAGGCACTTCAGGGAATGCTTCAGATCCATCACCATGTCCTCGCCTTAGAATCGGGGATGTTGGCCATGTGAGCGGATCATGATATGTTTTGCACCGGGAGGCTCAGGTGGGCACTACAATGGGAGCCGGGCTGCTATAGTATCTTTATAGAATCTTTATTTCTTTCTCTCTCTGTTTCTTTCTCTCTCTCTGTTCTTTCTTTCTCTCTGTCCTTTCTTTCCCATCTTTCTTTCTCTCTGTTCTTTTCTTTCTTTCTCTCTGTTCTTTCTTTCCCTCTTTTCTTTCTATCTGTTCTTTCTTTCCTTTCTTCCTTTCTTTCTCTCTCTCTGTTTCTTTCTTTTTCTCTATCTCTCTGTTCTTTCTTTCCCCTCTTTCTTTTTCTCTCTCTCTATGTTCTTTCCCCTCTTTCTTTCTCTGTTCATTTTTTCTTTCTCTCTCTCTGTTCTTTCTTTCCTACTTTCTTTCTCTCTCTCTGTAATTTCTTTCTTTCCCCTCTTTCTTTTTCTTTTTTCCTCTTTCTTCTCTCTTCTTTCTTTCTTCTCTCTATGTTCTTCTTTCTCTCTCTCTTTCTTTCTTTCCATCTTTCTTTCTCTTTCTTTCTTTCCTCTCTTTCTTCTCTCTGTTCTTCTTTCTTTCCCTCTTTCTTTCTCTTGTTCTTTCTTTCTTCCCATCTTTCTTTTCTGTTCTTTTTCTTTCTTTCTCCTCTGTTCTTCTTTCCCTCTTTCTTTCTTTCTTTCTTTTTCTTTCTTTCCTCTCTGTTCTTTCTTTCTCTCTTCTTCTTTCTTTCTCCTCTTTCTTTCTTTCTTTTTCTTCTCTCTGTTCTTTCTTTCTCTCTTTCTCTGTTCTTTCTTTCTTCTTTGTTCTTTCCTTCTTTCTCTCTTTCCTCTCTGTGTTCTTTTTTACCTCTTTCTTTCTTTCTCTCTGTTCTTTCTTTCCTCTCTTTCTTTCTTCTCTCTTTCTTTCTCTCTGTTCTTTCTTTCCCCTCTTTCTTTCTTTCTTCTGTTTTTCTTTCTTTCTTCTTTCTTCTCTCTCTTGGTTTCTTTCTTTTTCTTTCTCTCTGTCTTTCTTTCCTCTCTTTCTTTTTCTCTTCTCTCTCTTTCTTTCCCCTCTTTCTTTCTCTATGTTCTTTTTTCTTTCTCTCTCTCTGTTCTTTCTTTCCTTTTTCTTTCTTTCTCTCTCTCTGTTCTTTCTTTCTTTCTCCTCTTTCTTTCTCTTGTTCTTTCTTCTCTCTTCTCTGTTCTTTCTTTCCCATCTTTCTTTCTCTCTGTTCTTTTTCTTTCTCTCTGTTCTTTCTCATCTCTCTGTTCTTTCTTTCCCTCTTCTTTCTCTCTGTTCTTTCTTCTTTCCATCTTTCTTTCTCTCTGTTCTTTTTCTTTCTTTCTCTCTGTTCTTTCTTTCCCCTTTCTTCTTTCTCTTTCTATCTCTCTGTTCTTTCTTTCTCTCTCTGTTCTTTCTCTCTGTTCTTTCTTTATTTCTCCTCTTTCTTTCTGTTCTTTTTCTCTCTCTCTGTTCTTTCTCTCTTTCTTTCTCTCTCTGTTCTTTCTTTCCCATCTTTCTTTCTCTCTATTTCTCTGTTCTTTCTTTCTCTCTTTGTTCTTTCTTTCCCTTCTTTCTCTCTCTCCCTCTCTGTTGTTTCTTTCTTTACCCTCTTTCATTTTTTCTCTCTCTGTTCTTTTTTTCTGTCCCCTCTTTCTTTCTCCGTCTCTGTTCTTTCTTTCCCCTCTTTGTTTTTTTTCTCTCTCTGTTCTTTCTTTCCCCTTTCTTTGTTTATTTCTTTCTCTCTCTACTTTCTCTCTGTTCTTTCTTGCTTTCCCCTCTTTCTTTCTCTCTCTCCTTTCTCTCTGTTTTCTTTTTTCTCTCTCTGTTCTTTCTTTTACTCAGTACCAGTGTGCCCACAGTACCAGTCACTGTGCCCTCAGTACCAGTCAGTGTGATTACCAGTGATAAATGGGTGTGGTCAGGGCGTGGACATGGGTGTGACTAGTTGTGAAATGGGTGTGGTCGGGGCGTGGCCCAAAATTTGCCGCAACCTTTGTCCCTCTTTCCCATCTTCCAAAGTTGGGAGGTATGTAGTTGGACTCTGTGAAAATTTTAAGGAAAAAAAGCACAGTGATGAAAGTAACAAGCTTTCTTCTGCGAAAGAATAGCACCCATCCCCCCAGAAGAAGCGTCTACTTCAACTACAGTCATGGCCAAAAGTTTTGAGAATGACACAAATATTATATTTTCACATGATCTGCTGCCCTCTGGTTTTTATGTGTGTTTGACAGATGCTTTTATCACAGACAGAAATATAATAATTGCAAACATATGAGTAACAAAAGCTTATATTGACAGTTAGAATGAGTTAATGCAGCAAGTCAATATTTGCAGTGTTGACCCTTCTTCTTCAGGACCTCTGCAATTCTCCCTGGCATGCTCTCAATCAACTTCTGGACCAAATCCTGACTGATAGCAGTCCATTCTTGCACAATCAATGCTTTCATTTTGTCAGAATTTTTAGGTTTTTGTTTGTCCACCCGTCTCTTGATGATTGACCACAAGTTCTCAATGGGATTAAGATCTGGGGAGTTTCCAGGCCATGGACCCAAAATCTCTATGTTTTGTTCCCTGAGCCATTTAGTTATCACCTTTGCTTTATGGCAAGGTGCTTCATCATGCTTGAAAAGTCATTGTTGATCGCCAAACTGCTCTTGGAGGGTTGGGAGAAGTTGCTCTTGGAGGAAATTCTGGTACCATTCTTTATTCATGGCTGTGTTTTTAGGCAAGACTGTGAGAGAGCCGATTCCCTTGGCTGAGAAGCAACCCCACACATGAATGGTTTCAGGATGCTTAACAGTTGGCATGAGACAAGACTGGTGGTAGGGCTCACCTTGTCTTCTCCGAATGAGGCGTTTTCCTGATGTCCCAAACAATCGAAAAGGGGATTCATCAGAGAAAATAACTTTACCCCAGTCCTCAGCAGTCCACTGCCTGTACCTTTTGCAGAATATCAGTCTGTCCATGATGTTTTTTCTGGAGAGAAGTGGCTTCTTTGCTGCCCTCCTTGAGACCAGGCCTTGCTCCAAGAGTCTCCGCCTCACAGTGCGTGCAGATGCACTCACACCTGCCTGCTGCCATTCCTGAGCAAGCTCTGCACTGCTGGTAGCCCGATCCCGCAGCTGAAACACTTTTAAGAGACGGTCTGGGCGCTTGCTGGTCTTTCTTGGGCATCCTGAAGCCTTTTTGGCAACAATGGAACCTCTCTCCTTGAAGTTCTTGATGATGCGATAGATTGTTGACTGAGGTGCAATCTTTCTAGCTGCGATACTCTTCCCTGTTAGGCCATTTTTGTGCATTGCAATGATGACTGCACGTGTTTCTTTAGAGATAACCATGGTTAACAGAAGAGAAACAATGATGCCAAGCACCAGCCTCCTTTTAAAGTGTCCAGTGGTGTCATTCTTACTTAATCATGACAGATTGATCTCCAGCCATGTCCTCATCAACACCCACACCTGTGTTAATGGAGCAATCACTGAAAAGAGGTTAGCTGGTCCTTTTAAGGCAGGGCTGCAATGATGTTGAAATGTGTTTTGTGGGATAAAGTTCATTTTCTAGCCAAATATTGACTTTGCAAGTAATTGCTGTTAAGCTGATCACTCTTTATAACATTCTGGAGTATATGCAAATTGCCATTAGAAAAAGTGAAGCAGTAGACTTTGTAAAAATTAATATTGTGTCATTCTCAAAACTTTTGGCCATGACTGTAGAAAAGGAAAATTGACATCGGGTTGATTGAGGGCAGGAGCTAAGGCTGCCTTGAGAGCAGCAAAAGCATCAACAGCTTTTGTAGACCAAGAGGAAAAGTAAGTACCTTTTTTGGTTATATGAGTAAGAGGTTTGACTATGACTGAAAAGTTCTTAATGAACTTACGATTTGGAAAATGAGATCTCATAGATGACAAAGATTTAGATAAACAACTGGAAAAAAAATTCCCCAAGACTTAACCTCATGAGTCTCCCAATTGATGGTGGGATTGTATTTCAGCAACCAGGACATACGCAACACAACTTCAGCTGGTAAGGAAGGAAGAACCATGAATGAACTAGATTCTGCGTGTAACACTCCCACTCTCATGCACACATTCTTAACCTTAGACATAACATGACTTTGGGTAAGGTGAGAATTATCAATTGTGGCTACTTGAATAAGATAACCAAGAGTGGAAACTGTGTATCTACACTCGACAGTCAAATCACTGTCAATGAGATTTTTCCCTGATGAAGCTGTTTTTACAGCGAAACACGTAGTGTGTCTGGGACAACCTGTACCAAGGCCTTTCTTCGGTGACTTTGCCCTGTACATAGGGCTATAGCTTACGAGTTTCTCCAACCTGTTTTACTCTTTTTTTTTTACTAATGCATTGCCATTCAGACTTCTGCCTTAGCTGGGATACTAACTAAATTGCATATCTGTCAATATTGCTACATGTTTGACAGCCACATTGTACAGTTTATAGCAACTGCTTTGCACAAGCTTACCGCTAATAATTTGTGATATTATTGCTATGTCGGTATTTTTCACTGCATATATCATTTTTATTACCACACATTATTGCCAGGGAGTGTAATGCCTTTCCTTGGCTGTGTGGTTGTCAAACTGTGTATACGTGTGTTATGTCAAATGCTGGATATTTATACTGCATAGTCAGGACTGGTTTCCCTGCACTAATTGGTACTATGCACTTTATTCACTAGTATCTGGGATGACATTATATATGCCACACTAGGCTTTCACCAGAATTGTTGCCATTAATATAGGGTCAGGTTGTATTATGATTATGATCAGTTTTATGATTGTTTCTTAATAAAATTGCTATTTTTACTCATATTGTCGGTTATTGAGGTGTGCGCATCATTAATCTATCTCTTTCTCCTCTTTTGCCTGAGATCTAAGTTGGAACCTGAGTCAAGAAATGCAGCGGTAGCTAAAACCAGGGCCGGCTCCAGGTTTTCATAGGCCCCGAGCAAAAGAGTCTCAGCCAGCCCCTTAACACATACCACGATTCATGATGCACAGATACGGCAGAGAAATATAGGTACAGTACAATGCCAAAGATTTCACTTACTTCTTACATTACATGAGTGATATCTATTGTAAATTCTACAATAGCTCAGAAACCAGGGAATCCTCGCAGTGCATGAGCTGATGATGCATTTTAGACTGGACAATATTGTCCTCCATCTTGTATTATGGGCACCACATAGTCCTCCATACAGTAATATGGGCACCACGTAGTCCTCCATGCAGTATTATGGACACCAAATAGTCCTCCATACAGTATAATGAGCCCCATATATTGCTTCATATAGAATAATGGACCCATATAATGCCCCATACAGAATAATGGACCCCATATAATGCTCCATACATTATAATGAGCCCCATATGTTGCTTCATACAGAATAATGGGCCCCATATATTTCTTCATACAGAATGGGCCCCATATATTGCTTCATACAGAATAATGGGCCTCATATAATGCTCCATACAAAATAATGGACCTCCTCGTGAGCCCCCACCCCCGCTTGGTTAAGGCCACTTGTCTGGGTGCCCTGGCTATAACTTCAGATTTTGTAACCAAAGACACTTGTAAAAAAAACATCCAGTAGTATGTGTTATGTTTCGGTAACTGAGGAGAAATAGCAAAAAATAGCAAAAGCGGTAATACACCAGAGAGGCTGGAACCCATTGGATTGCAGTAACCTGAACTAACCACACAACTAGAGGTAGCCGTGGAGCGTTCCTACGGTGATCCTAGACGCCTCGTCACAGCCTGAGAGATAACTACACCTAAAGGCAGAAAGATGAAAGCTATCTGCCCCGGAGCAGATCCCCAAAGAAAATAGGAAGCCCCCAAACATGTAATGGCGGTTAGACAAGAAGAAAGCATGGATACAGACAGAAAATAGAATGAGCAAACGCTGAGGCCCAATCTGTCTAGACAGAAAAGTACAGGAAAGAATTCTGACTGCAATCCAAAAAAAACCCTAACAAAAATACCAACACTTCTGATTGCCAAAAAACCTGAGATCACACGATCTCATCCACCTAAATCAGATCTCTGGTGCAACAAAACGCTATTCAGCAAACAAAAAGTAACAAAGGAGCAAAGCAAAAGTGCAGACACAAACGGAGCACAACTGCAGCGCCAGACCCCCAAAAGGGGACAGGCTGCAGTCCACTGCAAGCAGGAAACCAGCAGAGAAAATCAAACAGAGGAAAAAAAAACAGCAAACACTTATCTGAAGGAGAGCAGGAAACTAGCAGTGCTCCAAGCAAGACCAGCAGGAACAATTGATAACCGGCAGGGCTGCTGGGAACTCAGGCCACTTATATCCTACCATTCAGTGCTAGTTGAAGGCCATTCGGTAATCAGTTCATTACCCTCAGCAGCCACCGGAGGGAGTCCCAGCTCAGAAGCCGCCTCCAGCATATTCACAACAAGTATGCTTGAGAGATAATCTCAAACTTTTAGAACCAGTGTTCTTACATATTAATGATCATTTTCATTCTTCCTCTTTAGTTTTAAGAAATTCATTATTGTTTCTGAAACACTGAATCAATACATGATCCATTTGACCGCATTGTAGACAGAAACGAGCAGGTGATTCAATTATAATGCCCTCCTTGGACTCTCTGCAGATGCCAATTTGCATCAGTTCTCAAACCTCAATAGGATGAGATCGAGAAGTCACAAAAACATCCTCAAATGTTTGTTTTCTGATCCTTAAGACATCTGTCCAAATGTAATGCCACTGACTTTCTCTCATCCAGGAACAACGGGGAGGGACTGTAAACCATCATATATCGTATATGGCTAGAAAGATCCTGGCAAAATTGACTGCAGAGAGCTGGGTCACGCCAAGAGGTTTCTACTGCCTAGTGTGTGAGCGAGAACAGTAGTTCTCCACAATCCATGAACCAACCTGTGGATCATTGATTCAGCAACAGCAACTTTATGGGGGTCATTATAAGTAAGCCCCAGAGCAGAGAAAGAAGCATCAACTGAGAAAAGCAAGGGAAAATCCAAGGAGAGCCATGACTGGATGAGCACCTGACTCATTAGAGCACTTGATTGTGTGGTTAGGCTTGGCTCCCAATGGACACCAGGTGCTACTCCAGGACAGACTATAGACACATGGTAGCTGACCCCCAAGGGACAGGTAGCTGGAAGACCTAGTGGGAGAATACAGCTGATACAGGCAGGAACACAGGCACCAAAGATGCAGATGGGTCCAGCTGATATATAGACTGGCATGGCAGGTGCAGTTGGTTCCAGCTGCAATACAGACTTAGCAGGCATGTACAAGCAAGGACAAACTGGATCAACACAAGAACCAGCAGGTAGGGCTAGAGACAGGCAGACTCTAGTGGAACTAGCAGGTACTAATGGACAGGGATTTGGAACAACTAACAATGTTGCAAAGGCACCTCCATGCAAGTGGAGGAGCCTTAAATAATAAATGTCTTCCAGCAATTGGCTGGGGACACTTCAGGATGGCAGTCGCGACCTCTGTAAGAAGGGAGCGCCCCAAGTACATTGCCCGGGTATCTGCGCACAGTGCGCAGACCCTGAGCGGTGATCAAAGAGGAAGGAGGAGGAAGTGGGAGATGGCGCCACGGCGGTGAGTGACTCGGCATCCTTGCAGGGGGAGAGGGGATGCGTGCAGGGACGCCTGCGCTACATTGCACAGTGTAAATTATCTTCAAAGGTGAAAGTGTGCTGAAAAAGGATAGATGCCAGAGTGAGTAAAGAAAACTGCGAATTACAAAATAAAGTATAGATTATATGCCGTTTACTTCCTAAAAAGAAATAGGTGCAGAGTAAAGAACAGAAACAGCAAGGAGATAAACCCTAGCTAGAATTTCACTGACTAACTTTAACCTACAGCAACATGACTGAACATCCACATGAAACTATCACCAGCAGGAGATGCCAGCAAGTGGAAAGAATATAAAGCCGCACCCAAAAGGTGATAAGGCAGACAAATGAAAACACCTGTAGCATGCTAAACTGACTACAGCCTGAATAACAGTACCTAAACAAATGTAGAAAAGGTGCATCTGCTGTGCCTCAGTGGACAGAGAAGCCAGCAACAAAACACAGCTCAAGGGTATGAACCCAGGAGCATGACAATGCCCTAAGGACTAGTATTCTGCAGTATCTCTCAGGGAAAACAAAAGAAATTACATATGTTGGTATAAGTGCGCTGTGTAGGTGCACATTCACACTGTAGCCATTTAACATACATATCCTAGGAGAAAAACAAAATGAGCAAATATACTGCAGTAAGTAAATAAATGTATAATAATATATGTAAATAACATAGGGTACTTAGCAGACACTATTTTGATCAAAAAAAGTGTAAAATCCATTCCACTGTGACAAGGTGTACCCAATCAGGATGGTCCCTAAGTCTGGGCTCTTCTAAGCAGCTGCCTAGCAGTCTGAAATGGAAAAGGCTATAAAATGCAGGAAAAGGTTATAAAAAGATAGCAAAGTATTTTCAAGTTGCCCTTTCCTCAGTTTGAAATGTAATTAAGAAAAGGCAGTTAATAGGAACACTGGAGATCAAGATAAGGTCTGGAAGACCAAGCACAATTTCAGTGAGAGCTGCTTGTAGGATGGCTATAGTGGCAGATCAGAACTCTTAATTGACTGCAAAAGACATTCAAATACATTTAGCAGACTCTGGAGTTGTGGTACATTGTTCTATTGTTCAGAGACATCTGCACAAATATGGCTTTCATGGAAGAGTCATCATCATAAGAAAACCTCGCCTGTGTCCTCACTATAACATTCTGCAATAGAAGTATGCAAAAGAACATCTAAACAAGCCTGATGCATTTTGTAAACAAGTCCTGTAGACCAATAAAGTGAAAATAAAACTCTTTGGCAACAATCATCAATGTAATGTGTGAAGAAAAAAGGAACAGAATTTCAGGAAAAGAACATCTTGCCAACCATTAAGCATGGGGATGGATCAATCATGCCTTAGGGTTGTATTGCAGCCAATGGCATGGGGAACATATTCACGAGAAGAGGTAAGAATTAATTCAATAAAATTCCAACAAATTATTGTTGGGCTCTCCATGCATGTGTTGTGACTGTCACACAGCTGCGACACATGCAGCTGCGGCGCCCAACAGCTGATTATCGGGAGTGCACCAGGTATCCTGGTTCCGGATGCAGCTATTTGGTAAGCGCTATAGCTATTCGGATAAGGAGTTATCGGAAGCTATTCGCTCATCCCTATTATTTACATGTACTATCACTATTTACTTATTTCCTTACTGCAGCTCATTTGCTCATTTTGTTTTTATTTCAGGTAGTGTCTCTTAGGAACAGCACAGCAATGTCTCCAGGTTTTGCAGGCTCACTGTGAAGATGCTGCTGTAAAGTTTAATTATATAAATTCTTAACTTTTCTTGGAGTGTGATCTTTATTAGGATTCAAACACACAACCTCTAGAATGGCAGGCAGCAGCTTTATCAGTGAGTGACAGGCTGGCAAGGATAGGAGAATTTTCTGTGCTTGAATATGTAAAAGGTATACCGGTACTTCTGCTTTACAGGCACATTGTGCTGGTATATAGAGATACATCTCTATATAGCTATACATCTCTGTGTAGATATACATTAATGGTAAAGTAAAAGTCACTGGGTTTTTTCCTATAAAATTTCTAAAAAGCCATGAAAAACAATTACAATAGTGACATTTCAGAGAGGAATGTTGAGGAGGCGGGCTGAAGGTAGAGAGGAACACTGAGGAGACAACCTGATAGCAGAGAGGACACTGAAGAGACTGCCGGAAGGCAGAGAGGAACAATGAGGAGACATCCTGAGGGCAGAGACGAATGATGAGGAGACGGCTTGAGGGCAGAGAGGAACGCTGAGGAAATGGTTTGAGGGCAGAAAGGAACAGTGAGGAGATGGCCTGACGTCTAAGAGGAACACTGAGACGGCCTGAAGGCAGAGAGGAACGCTGCTGCAAAGGCCTGAGAGCTCAGATAAATGCTGAGTAGGAGGCCTGAAGGTAGAGAGGAATACTGAGAAGACAGATAGGACACAGAGGAGATGGTCTGTAGGCAGAAAGAAAAACCTGAGGCAGAGAGGAATGCTAAGGACACAGCCTGAAGCCAGGGAGGAGCGCTGAGGAGACAGCCTGAGGGCTGAGAGAAACACTGAGGAGATGGCCTGAGGACAGAAAGGAACAGCATGGAGATGGTCTGAGGGCAGAAAAGAACAGTGAAGAGATGGCCTGAGGTCTGAGAAGAACATTGAGGAGACAGCTTCAGGGCAGAGAGAAACAGTGAGGAGAAGGCCTGAGAGCAGAAAGGAACACTGAGGAGACGCTACATGCGCCATATAATGGCCTTACACAGTCTTACACATGGTATAATGGCCCACACACAGCCCTCCACAAAGTAAAATGACCTCAAAATATAATGACCTCCACAGCCCTCCACACTGTTTAATGACCCAAATAGTCGTCCACACAGTATAATGTCCCTCATAAAGTATAACGTACCTCACACTGTATAATAGCCTCCACACAGTGTAGGCAGAGACTTTGTAGTCACTGTCACTGGGTGGGGAGAAGCCGCCGGGGACTCGCCTGTATGCAGATATTATCTTTATATCTTGGACATGAGTTTTTCATCGGGCTACAAACAATGAGTCGTACTTGTGGTGGCTTTAAATAGGCTTTTTTATATTTGATCTCTTCTTTAACTGAAATGCTTATATCCCAGCACCTGGTGATCACATGATCACTAACATGGGAGGAGGAAATGCTTCTTAAGTTGTGTTCACAGCATTTATTCAGCATTTTTTATACAGCGATCAGGAAGGCAGAGACAGTAATAAACCATCACTGCCTTCTCTAAAGACTCCAATACATGGTAGATAACTGTCGGCCGGAGGTGGCATCTTATCTCGGGAAGAACAAAAGGATCATTAGTTTGAAACCGAACATGCCGGACCGATATCTCCCCCTCGATTTTCATCAGTCAGGGGCACCCATACACATTAGTCTGTCAGATGATCCCGTTGATATCAGCTGGTTTGGCCAATGTTACCCTAATTTGTGTAGAGGGCGTAAGGGGCTGTCTGGAAGCTGATTCCCTGCTTCTACAGCTGCTGACTCTGCAGTAACATTTTACATTTCATTACATAGTCGTATCGTATGCAGAGCAGTCCGAGTCTTTGAGTCGTTGGGAGGTCTCCAAGTAGGTAAAAATTCTATTTAACAAAAAAACACGATTCATACAATAGTTAATTTTCTAACGACGTATTTCCATTTTTCCATTTCAGTGGTATAAAGACCACCATTAGATGCCATCGGGGGATGTGCTGAATACGCTTTTTATATGTTAACTTACGCATGACCAACACATTAGGACCAGAGACGTGTGCAGAAACCTCCGGCGTCTTCCCCTCTCTGAAATGGTTCATTTATACTTACTACATCTTAGCAACCATGTTATTGTGTAACTGAAGGAAGTCATTATGTGACTTGCCAGATCTGAGCAGAGTCCAAAGGCAAGCATAATTTATTCTAAGTCTAGTGAAACATTTTTTTTGCAAATGAATGTCCGTCATGTCACATGTCCTATTCTGCTGCTACTGGAGCGGCCTGCACAGTGACAACAAGCCTGCTGTTCCTGCAAATAACATGTGACTTACCCTGAAGGGATGAAGTCTTATATCAAGATTGTGATCAGGTTCTGGGTGATTGAGACTCATACAGAGCTG
This sequence comes from Oophaga sylvatica, assembly GCA_033576555.1. Classification (NCBI taxonomy): domain Eukaryota; kingdom Metazoa; phylum Chordata; class Amphibia; order Anura; family Dendrobatidae; genus Oophaga; species Oophaga sylvatica. The sequence continues at coordinate 29,068,739 of JARQOD010000004.1, forward strand.
TGGTGTTGGGTCACCATCTGCCTGGACCCCCGAGGGCCAGTCTACTACAAATCACATTATTACAGCTAAGAGCTGGTTATTACATCTGACTAAAAGCTTGTGATTTACAGACAGGCCGCACAGAGCAGATGTAAAAAGTCTCTGCTGAAGAGTCAGAATGGTGCACCATGATATAGCCATAGCGGGCACAGAGGATGTAGTCACACCTGTCACCCTATGTCTAATGTAGGTGTACCGTGTGGAAGCAATGGCGTAGCAAAGATGTACAATACTCCATTTTTTTTAAACTCGTATTACTAAACATTACAATAAAAACACAAGTATGGGGATGTGAAGTTTGTAAGACAAGAAGAATATTTCCTTCGGTTTTGTCAAATAAACACATAAGTAATACCAATTTGTCAATTACTGTAT
>JARQOD010000004.1:29069252-29120227 GCA_033576555.1 Oophaga sylvatica
ACCTTGTTGGATAAATAATCCTCAGTGTCCCTTTGGAACTTAGCCCGTTTCCTTTCCTCTAATGTTTTCTGATGGGTCGCTAGGATGGAATCCACTTTATTCTTGAGGGTTGTGAATTCAGAAGGACTCAAAGTAGCTGTCAGTTGTGTTTCAATAATTGAGATTTTCTCTTCTGTCTCCTTGATAGCTTCCTGGAGGTGTTCTATGGTGAGTAGAATTAGATCAAGGGAGCACTTGTTGAGGATTTTTTGAAAGGTGTCACAATATTTCTCGTTGTCGGCGAACAGTGTAGGGCGTAGATGGCTGCGTAGGCCACGAGGGATTTTACCTTGCCTGTGGTATTCCCCCAGAGTGGCACAATGTAAGTCGTAAGAAATAAGTTTTTTCTTCTCCTTTTCCCAGTCCCGTGTCTTCACGTCCTTGCTGGGGATATGTAGGAAGTCGGTTTTGCTTCTTATTCTTGAAAGAATCGTTGAACCAGAGGCTTCGTCATATGCATAGGTGGTGGTTGACATGGGTACGGATGGTGCACAAACCAAAAAAGGGACAGTAAATCAGCAGCGAGGGTTTGGCACTCGAATAAAGAATTGGTGCAAGTGAACGGGATCAAAAAACCCTTCAATCATAAAGTCTTATAAACACTGCACTCATGGAAAAAAGTTGCTTCAAGTGAATATTAATTGAACATATAAGGAGAAGCGACAAGTAATTTGACGTTTCGGCCTCCACTAGGCCTTGATCACAAAGTCGCTGTGAAAGACAGAAAGTAGTCAGAGCTGATTTAGGATCCTGCAGACAATCCACCACTAGAACTTTAACTGGACAAAAAAGAACAGGAACATTGCCCTGCTTGAACTGCATGAGTTGTTCTAATATCATTAGAGGCAACGAAGTGGTACACCCCCGCACTGGGAAGTCTTTCCCCATCAGGGATTTTTTCACCTGTGAATCTAAATTTGTTGTGTATATCATCAAATGTCCCTGCGGCCTGCTATACGTGGGTGAGACCACTCAGGCCATAAGGGACCGGATTTCAAGTCACAAATCGACTATCCGATGCGAAAAAACTTGGCTACCTTTGCCAGCCCATTTTAAGGAGGCCAAACACAACGTAGCCCAACTAAGATTCCAGGTCATAGAAAGCGTCCCCAGACCCAGACGAGGTGGCAACCACATCAAATTACTCAAACAACGTGAGACATACTGGATATATACCCTAGATACACTACATCCTAAGGGTCTAAACAGGGAGATGGACTGGCTAACATAATTTCCTTCTCTTCCCCCAGAACAATCCATAGGTTCCCATAAATTTGGCTTTGCCCTACAGTTGAGATGGTAAGACCCATACTCCCATTCATTTTCCCTCATTTTCCCTCATTTATTATTATTTATTTATTTTTTCTTTTGTTTGGACTCCTACCATTATTGTTACTTTTATGATTTCTCGCATGATTTAATTTATCTATTTAATTTACTTTAATTTATTTACATTTTTTGTTACCTTTTTTGCTACTTTATTATTTCTCATATGATCTAATTTATTCTGTATGATTTATTTATTTTGTTCATGCATCATACCATTTAATCGCTGCATTATGATTCATCTTTTATTTTTCATTTATTATCTCTGACCGCTAACCGCCATAATACAATGCCGATATAAACACCTAGATCACTCCCGACCACTCGGGCACCAATTTGGTACTCCCACCACCTAATAGCGCTTATCTAACAGTGAGTGCCATTTCCATTCACACTCACTGCGCAGGCGCCGACTGGTGACGGCGCACTCTCTGCCCTGTGGGCGTTTCTCGTTGGTGCTGGCCCCTACTGCGCATGCGCCGGCGTGTGACGTCACATCCGGCCATGTGACTAGCAAGCGCTTCTTATAGCGCTGCTGTGAGCTCACCACAGTCCCCGCAGGCTTAGGCACGGATGTGCCAGCATTTACACTGAGCCACCAATGCTCTGGACCGGATCCCATACCACCGCCAACGGATGTGAGCTCCCACAACTTAAGATAAGTAATATTACCAGTACCTACACACTACTTACCATTATGTACCCCACAGCTACTGCCTACCACTTATGCTGACAAGCATTATAGCTGGCCACTCATCTCTGCACGAACGGTAAATATCCTCAGCCACACAGGAATATACATATACATTGATGTCAGCCAACTTAAGGGTATGCCACACTGAACAATATCGCTAACGGATCGCTAAAAAACGTCACTATTTAGCGATCCCGTTAGCGATGTTGTTCAGTGCGGCAGCTGCCAGCGACGAGCTACCTGCTGTGATCTCGCTCGTCGCTGGAATCGTTCCGGACCCTATCTTCTCGTCGGCGCTCCCGCTGGGTAAGTATATATCGCTAGTGTGGCACCTTTTCTTAGCGATTTAGCGGTACTTTTGTACCGCTAAAGTCGTTAAGAAGATCGCTAACGGCGATAGCGTCGTTAATTATATCGCTAAATGCGGCAGCATTTAGCGATATAGAAACAATCCCGCTAGCGATCGCATTAGTATGCGTCGTTATCGTGATCGCTAGCGGGATTGTTTAGTGTGGCAGTACCTTTACTCTATGCATTCTTATTACAGTTGAGCAGCAATTGTATAGAAACTCTCCAGCTGGCGGTCTATCATTTCACTACTGGTAAATACCGTTCAATACACAATACAATATCCATATCCATGTGAACACAATATAACTCTGTGATCTCTACCTTTTACAAGCGGTCCTATATTTAAGACCCTGACCATATATACTTGACCCTGACCTCGTCCCCTACAGGATCACACTTCAAGCATGTGCTATATGCGTCTAGTGTTCTAAAGGTACCATATTACCGTTATATTTAATTATCAGCTAGTTACATAACTCTGACAACCATTATCCTATAACTATGGACCATATATAAGAGATATACTATTTTGGATTTCTATGATACATTCTATCCTAATTTATTCCAGTAACTCTGACAAGGATCAAATTCTGCCCCTCCGGACTAGTCCTGTGCTAGGATGTCCAGAATATTCCCCTTTACATCAACACAATAAGGGTATGTGTTCAAAGAAATGTATGCACTTTTTGGGTTCTGATATCTCAATGTATCATCTAATCTGTTTTTCTCCTGTACCTAGCCCCTACTCATGTCTTGTCGCTTTATATTGAACCACATGCCAATTATTTTACCACCCATATACTACGACATGGACTACGTATTATCCTATACTTGTATATATTTTGTATATATTTTTTTGTATATATATTTATCTCCTTTGTCACCTGTTATAATGTTCACTTTCTGTCTTTCACAGCGACTTTGTGATCAAGGCCTAGTGGAGGCCGAAACGTCAAATTACTTGTCGCTTCTCCTTATATGTTCAATAAATATTCACTTGAAGCAACTTTTTTCCATGAGTGCAGTGTTTATAAGACTTTATGATTGAAGGGTTTTTTGATCCCGTTCACTTGCACCAATTCTTTATTCGAGTGCCAAACCCTCGCTGTTGATTTACTGTCCCTTTTTTGGTTTGTGCACCGTCCGTACCCATGTCAACCACCACCTATGCATATGACGAAGCCTCTGGTTCAACGATTCTTTCAAGAATAAGAAGCAAAACCGACTTCCTACATATCCCCAGCAAGGACGTGAAGACACGGGACTGGGAAAAGGAGAAGAAAAAACTTATTTCTTACGACTTACATTGTGCCACTCTGGGGAATACCACAGGCAAGGTAAAATCCCTCGTGGCCTACGCAGCCATCTACGCCCTACACTGTTCGCCAACAACGAGAAATATTGTGACACCTTTCAAAAAATCCTCAACAAGTGCTCCCTTGATCTAATTCTACTCACCATAGAACACCTCCAGGAAGCTATCAAGGAGACAGAAGAGAAAATCTCAACTATTGAAACACAACTGACAGCTACTTTGAGTCCTTCTGAATTCACAACCCTCAAGAATAAAGTGGATTCCATCCTAGCGACCCATCAGAAAACATTAGAGGAAAGGAAACGGGCTAAGTTCCAAAGGGACACTGAGGATTATTTATCCAACAAGGTCTACAGATGGGAGGACCCACCAATTCGGAGACAACGTCCAAGGTTCCGCCGGCAACAAGGGGGCTACTATCAATCGGGGGGCTCCTCACCTGCAGGGGTTCCTCCGCAGGCTCTGGCAGCGAAACTGGCGGTGCCCCAAGCACAAGACCGGCTTTTTTAGGACAAACTACAAGACAACAAGGAGGTCAAGGAAGAAGAGAAGTGGACCGCCAGATGATCCTCAGATCACAGGTAGGAGTCCAAACATAGTTGTAAACATCTCTGATTACTCCCTCTCCCCTCTCGAATTTAAGGTTTTAAACATGGGCTTATCATTCTGTCCTACCCCTAAGTGGGATTCTTTTCAACTAGAGAAAGACCTTCACCGTTTCTACCGAAACATTAGGCTCAAAGTACATTTCTCAGGGAACACTACTCCCAATCTCAATTCTGCCGGCACAATACCTGACCGTAACAGTGGACCAAGTATCTCAATTGACGAATTTGGGTTACGAAATCCCAGTAGTTTCATGCCGCCTAAAACAAACCATGTGTAAGGTTCTGTGTATCTGTTTCTGAAACTCAGTTTGTTCATCGGCCATTTTGCTTTCTGTTTTGCTGCAGCTATCTTGCCCTCAGTCAAAATGGAGTTTTCCAGCTTGCATGTTCCCGCCCTGATTCTCTCCGTTTGCTTCTTAAACAGCCACAGCTGAGCAATCAGTGCTTCAGAATCTAGCCTGCAGTGAACCTGTGTTCTGACTCCTGAAGCCTTGGACCTTGTACTCCAGCCATTCCTACTGAGGAACTCTGAAGCACTTGTGGACTCTGAACTCTGCTCTTGAGAGCCTCACGTTTGCATGGACTTGCGGTAACAGAGAAGAAGATCTGAATCTGTTGTGGAGAGTTATTGCTGAGCTTAGATTACTCTGGCCTGCTGTGTCTCCTGCTTCTGTGTTTGCAACCTGTGTGTTTATTTTTGCCAATTTGTATGAAGCAATACAAGACTTTCTTTATCAACCTGTGTCTCAAGTATTTTCATCGCACCCAAGCACAAGACGCTATATGAACTGTACCACATACATTACAAGATTCTGAAGCCAAACGTTAGTGTCTGCTGGGTCTGGAAAGGCTTGTCTGCTGTACTGTGGATATCGGATGTCCGGTTGTACTTTCTGTGATGACAGTGGTTGTGACTTCTCACAACCATTCCAGGTGAGCAATTCCCTTAAGTTTTTTTTTTCTGCAGTGTTATCACAGGTAAACACTATTGTTTTTTTTTTTCCTCTTCTCTTTTTGTCTGCTGAAACTCTGGATATCAGATGTCTGGTTGAAAGCTTTCTGTGATGATAGTGGTTGTGACTTCTCACAACCATTCCAGGTGAGCAGTTCCCTTAAAGTTTTTTCTTTCTTCAGTGTTGCCACAGGTGAACACTATTGTTTTTTTTTTTTTTTCTTCTTCCAGTATCCTGTCTTAAAAGATCTGGAAAATGGAGGCCCGCATAAAGGAACTTTGCGGAGTGACTGATAATATCCTTGCAGATTTGCAGAATATAAAGACCCGTTTTACAAATCTTCAGGACCTAAATAATCACAATTTGCAAGTGGTTGGACAGACTACCCAGGATTTGCGAGCCAGGATTGAGGTTCTGGAGGGGGGAGTCCAGGCTCCTGCCGTGGCCCCGAGTTCTGGGATTCCCAAGTTGCCCCCTTTTCGTTTTGGTGGTGAACGTGAAAAATTCAGGGGATTTGTTAATCAATGCAATCTTTTTTTTTCTGCACATGCTTCACAATTTCCTACTGAACGATCTAAGGTGCTTACTATAATTATGTTGCTTACCAACAAGGCTTTGATGTGGGCAAACCCTCTGATTGAGACTGAGGATGATTGTTTGAATCACCTTGATGATTTTATTTCAGCCATGGGGCAGGTGTTTGATGACCCCAATCGAGGTGCAACAGCTGAAGCAGCCATGTTAGCTTTGCGCCAAGGTAAGCACTCGGTAGCTGAATATGCCTTGGATTTCAGGAGATGGGCCCTTGATACCACCTGGGACAATTCCGCCAAAAAATCTATTTTTCGAAAGGGGTTATCCCCACTGATTAAGGATGAACTTGCTCGTGCCGACCCTCCCACTGCGTTAGGTGACTTTATTAACTACTGCATCCGTATTGATACTCGTTTAACTGAACGCAGGCAAGAGAGATGGTTCGAAAGCAATCGTACTAACCTTTTCCTACCTTCCTCTCCAGCTAAGGAACCTTTGAATAGGATTACACGGGAACCTGAACCTGAACCCATGCAGGTAGACTCTTTACTACGACGGGTTAGTGATGCACGCAAGGAACATCGTTTTAAGGAGAATCTATGTTTTTATTGTGGTAAGTCAGGGCACTTTATTATTAACTGCCCCAGCCGTTCTCGCAAGACTACTGCAGCACTCATTCATTGTGAGTGTTGCGAGAGGGGATCTGTCAGGTCCGAGCCTCAGGCTCCAGAGAGATCTGCAGCAACAGATCTTGATTTCTCGGACTTAAACTCCGTTACCTCTGAGGACGTTGACTGTGTAAATGCTGCCATCTTTCAAGTTTCCTCAGCGGTGTCCCAGCTGAGTTGTAAAAAAAACAATTCTCACTGTTTTCTTTCCATCAAACTCTGGGTTGACTCAGCCTGGGTGTCTAGCTCTGCTATGATCGACTCAGGTGCAAGTGGAAATTTTATGGATGTCTCCTTTGCTCTGAAACAGGGAATACGTTCAGTGAAGAAGGCTACTCCAGTACAGATGGAAACTGTGGATGGCTCCCTGCTGACCTCTGGACCAGTGGATCAGGAAACAGAGCCTTTAAAGGTTCTTATGGGTAAAGATCATCAAGAGAAACTGTCCTTTATGCTTATCTCTTCTCCTCACTTTCCCATTATTCTAGGGCTACCATGGCTGCAGGCTCAGAATCCTACCATTAACTGGGAGACCAAGGAATTACACTTTCCAGAGAAACAGATGAGTCCAAAAATTTCAGCTTGCTCTGTTCCTAAAGGAACCATGTCAGTCCCTGAACTACCAGCTGTATACCAGGACTATGTGGATTTATGTGACAAGAAGAACGCTGACCAGCTTCCTCCTCACCGTCCATATGATTGTCCAATTGAATTATTGCCTGGAGCAGAGATACCTTTTGGTAAGATCTACCCCCTGGCGGGGCCCGAGCTGAAGGCTTTAAAAGAGTACATAGACGAAAATCTAGCCAAGGGCTTCATACGCCCCTCTTCATCTCCTGCAGGGGCACCCATATTCTTTGTAAAGAAGAAAGATGGATCCCTGAGACCATGCGTAGACTATAGGGAACTCAATAAGGTTACTATTAGAAACCGTTATCCATTGCCTTTAATCCCTGAGTTATTGGAGAGAGTGCGACATGCCAAAATTTTTTCTAAACTAGATCTTCGTGGGGCCTATAACTTAGTCCGTATTAGACCTGGGGATGAATGGAAGACTGCATTCAGGTCACGCTATGGACACTTTGAATATCTAGTTATGCCTTTTGGTCTGAGTACCGCCCCAGCCACTTTCCAACACTTGGTGAATGACATCTTCAGGGATCTCCTGGATACATTCGTGGTAATTTATTTGGATGATATTTTAATTTTTTCTAACTCCACAGAGGAACATCATGGACATGTGAGAATGGTCTTGGAACGTCTAAGACAAAATCATCTTTACATCAAGCTTGAAAAGTGTGAATTCCATAAGACCGAAATTCAATTTCTGGGGTATGTACTGTCTACACAAGGAATTAGTATGGATGGAAGTAAAACCCAAGCCATAAATGATTGGCCAAGTCCTAGAAATGTGAAGGAGGTACAGCGCTTCATCGGGTTTGCAAACTTCTATAGACGTTTCATTAGAAATTTCTCTGAGGTAGTGTCACCTATCACCCAACTTACCCGGAAAGAGTCTAAGTTCTCCTGGACTCCCCAAGCCCAGGAAGCATTTTCCCGTCTAAAAGATAAATTTACCACTGCACCTATCCTAGTACATCCCAACCCAGAGCTTGCCTTCATAATAGAGGTGGATGCTTCAGACTGTGCCGTGGGAGCTATACTCTCTCAGAGAACAGGTGAGAAGAATGTCTTGCATCCCTGTGCCTTCTTTTCCCAGCAGTTGTCTTCGGCTGAGAAGAACTACGATGTGGGCAATAGAGAGTTGTTGGCCATTATTGCCGCCTTCAAAGAATGGAGACACCTTCTTCAAGGAGCTGCACAGCAAATAGTCGTTCTGACAGACCATCGTAATCTTGAGTTTATCAGGTCGGCTAAGTGCCTGACTCCTCGCCAGGCTCGCTGGAATCTTTTCTTAAACCAATTTAATTTTATTATTTCTTATAGACCAGGATCGCGCAATGGAAAGGCTGATGCACTCTCTAGGATTTACTCAGCAGAGACACGTCCAATTACTCCTCCTAAGACTATTCTTCCTGACTCTAGATTCCTAGGAGTGATTCATCATCAAGACCTAATTAAAGACATCAAGGAAGCATACCATGCGGATTCTTTTTTGGCTCAACCCCCAAGGGACGTAAGTCTTGTCTTTAAGAATGGTGTGTGGATTCTGGACAACGTCTGTATATACCTGAAACAGTCAGATTGAGAGTATTGCAACTCATTCACGATTCCAAAATAGCCGGGCATAGAGGAATTCTAAAGACACAGGAATTTCTTTCTCGTTTCTTTTGGTGGCCCACTTGTAGGAAGGATGTTTTGGACTATGTCACTTCGTGTGAGGTTTGTGCAAGATGCAAAACACCTCGCTCTTCACCAACTGGTCTGTTACAGCCTCTTCCCACCCCGTCCCGCCCGTGGGGATCCATTTCTATGGACTTCATTGTGGAATTACCAACCTCTCAAGGGAAGAACACTATTCTAGTGGTGGTTGACCGTCTAACAAAGGCAGCTCATTTTATCCCTTGTGTCGGCTTACCCACTGCAAAACAGACATCAGATTTGATGATTAAAGATGTGTTTCGCTTACATGGAGTACCGGATGAGGTTATTTCGGATCGAGGGGTGCAATTCACTTCTAGGTTTTGGCAAAATTTCTGTGCAGCATTGGACATTAAAGTAAACCTTTCTTCTGCTTTTCATCCCCAGACTAATGGACAAACCGAACGAACCAATCAAACCCTGGAGCAGTATCTCCGCTGCTTTATCTGCCACCTACAGGATGATTGGGTGGATCTACTTCCATTGGCTGAGTTCTCTTACAACAACTCTCAGAGTGCCTCCACTAAACAGTCTCCTTTTTACTCTAATCTAGGTTATCATCCTAACATTCTACCACGATTTCCCATAGAGACGCCTTTGCCAGCAGTGGCTGAAAGAGTCACGACTTTACAGAAGAATATGGATCTTCTAAAGGAGAATCTGGAATCGGCTCAGGAAAGGTACAAGAAGGCAGCAGATAAATTTCGTAAACCTGCACCAGCTTTTAAGGTAGGAGACCTGGTCTGGCTGTCAACCAGAAATCTTAAGTTAAGGATTCCATCGTCTAAGTTGGGACATAAGTACATTGGACCCTATAAAATCAGTAAAATTATAAGTGCCGTTGCTTGTCATCTTCAATTGCCCAGAACTATGAGAATCCACCCTGTCTTTCATGTATCCCTACTAAAGGCTGCGACACCCAATACGTTTCCTGGACGTTCTTCTCCTTGCCCTGACCCAGTGCTAGTCGATGGTCAGGAGGAATTTGTGGTGGAAAGGATTTTAGATTCCAGGTTGTATAGAAATCAGTTACAATATCTGATTAAATGGCAGGGCTACCCAGTGGAGGACAACTCATGGGAGCCAGTCAATAACGTTAATGCTCCTCGCTTGCTCCGTCAGTTTCATCAGAGGTACCCACACAAGCCTGGTCTGAGGTCATCCGGAGGTTGTCCCTAAGGGGGGAGTAATGTAAGGTTCTGTGTATCTGTTTCTGAAACTCAGTTTGTTCATCGGCCATTTTGCTTTCTGTTTTGCTGCAGCTATCTTGCCCTCAGTCAAAATGGAGTTTTCCAGCTTGCATGTTCCCGCCCTGATTCTCTCCGTTTGCTTCTTAAACAGCCACAGCTGAGCAATCAGTGCTTCAGAATCTAGCCTGCAGTGAACCTGTGTTCTGACTCCTGAAGCCTTGGACCTTGTACTCCAGCCATTCCTACTGAGGAACTCTGAAGCACTTGTGGACTCTGAACTCTGCTCTTGAGAGCCTCACGTTTGCATGGACTTGTGGTAACAGAGAAGAAGATCTGAATCTGTTGTGGAGAGTTATTGCTGAGCTTAGATTACTCTGGCCTGCTGTGTCTCCTGCTTCTGTGTTTGCAACCTGTGTGTTTATTTTTGCCAATTTGTATGAAGCAATACAAGACTTTCTTTATCAACCTGTGTCTCAAGTATTTTCATCGCACCCAAGCACAAGACGCTATATGAACTGTACCACATACATTACACCATGCAGTCGAGACATTTGTCGAGTTACTAGATAGAGACATCAGACAAACCATACATGACCAACAATTGGGTCTCCTCCCTGTCCGCCACAATCTAAATCCCCTTGAGAAACAGGCCTTAGACTCACTGAAAAACAATAACAATATTGTTATTAAACCTGCGGACAAGGGTGGGGCCATTGTAGTCATGAACAAAAGCTACTATGTCTCTGAAATCAGGAGACAACTCAGTGACACCACTACTTATAAGAAAGTCGACAGGGACCCAATCAGCTCCATACGACACAAAATCAATTCAGTTCTAGACAACCACCTGGAACGGGGGACCATTGATAGCAAAACAAGAACATTCTTGATCAACCACCATCCAGTCACCCCTATCCTATACATCCTCCCTAAGATACATAAAAACCTCCACAATCCACCAGGACGCCCGATCGTAGCATCCACGGATTCAACTTTGAACCCTTTATCTATCTTCCTTGACAAACTTCTAACACCACATGCCCACGCAACTAAATCATTTATTTTGGATACAAGTGATTTTTTAAATAAAATACGTACCATCAATAACGTCCCTCCCGACAGCATTATATGCACAATGGACGTGAACAGCCTGTACACGTCCATCACTCATGAAAAGGGCATTCGAGCTGTGTCACTTAGTCTGCAGGAAGCTAATGTAGATAGAGACATCAACCAACTATGTTTAGACCTACTCAATCTGGTCCTTAGGGAGAATTATTTCCTTTTTGGCGACGAATTCTATGTACAGACCTGCGGGACCGCCATGGGGTCGAACGTAGCGCCAGCCTACGCAAATATCTACATGGATCGGTTCGAACAAGAACATGTTTACCCCAATCCCATATTCACACAATACGCTACCATGTGGGTCAGATACATAGATGACATTTTCTGTATCTGGACGGGCAATGAATCAAGTCTTCTCGAATTTTTCAACAACATCAATAGCGTCACACCGGAGCTAACCTTCACTATAACACATGACATCAGTAATGTTACATTCCTTGATACCCGGGTCATCAAAAGCACGGATGGTCGATTGAGCACAGATATTTACACCAAACCGACTGACTGTAACAGTCTACTCCTTTACAACAGCTGTCACCCTAAGTCAATGAAGAATAGTTTGCCAAGATCGCAATTCAAAAGGGTTACCAGAATTGTATCTGACCCACAACTCAGGGAAACCAGAATACAGGATATGGCCAATAAATTCAAGGTGCGCAACTACCCGACTGACCTCCTCAATATAGAATCCATGAGAGCGATAGACGAGGTAGGAACAACTGACACCGCTATCAGTGTTTATAAAAACCCGCGTATTCCATTTGTACACAATCATCACCCATCCATGCGCAGGGTACACAATCTAATAAGAAAACACTGGCCACTCCTCACCAAAGCATATCCTGACATTCAAATTCTCCATGACCCACCACTCATGTGTACAAGACGGGCCAGCAATATTCGAGACAAAGTAGTTAGAGCTGATTTAGGATCCTGCAGACAATCCACCACTAGAACTTTAACTGGACAAAAAAGAACAGGAACATTCCCCTGCTTGAACTGCATGAGTTGTTCTAATATCATTAGAGGCAACGAAGTGGTACACCCCCGCACTGGGAAGTCTTTCCCCATCAGGGATTTTTTCACCTGTGAATCTAAATTTGTTGTGTATATCATCAAATGTCCCTGCGGCCTGCTATACGTGGGTGAGACCACTCAGGCCATAAGGGACCGGATTTCAAGTCACAAATCGACTATCCGATGCGAAAAAACTTGGCTACCTTTGCCAGCCCATTTTAAGGAGGCCAAACACAACGTAGCCCAACTAAGATTCCAGGTCATAGAAAGCGTCCCCAGACCCAGACGAGGTGGCAACCACATCAAATTACTCAAACAACGTGAGACATACTGGATATATACCCTAGATACACTACATCCTAAGGGTCTAAACAGGGAGATGGACTGGCTAACATAATTTCCTTCTCTTCCCCCAGAACAATCCATAGGTTCCCATAAATTTGGCTTTGCCCTACAGTTGAGATGGTAAGACCCATACCCCCATTCATTTTCCCTCATTTATTATTATTTATTTATTTTTTCTTTTGTTTGGACTCCTACCATTATTGTTACTTTTATGATTTCTCGCATGATTTAATTTATCTATTTAATTTACTTTAATTTATTTACATTTTTTGTTACCTTTTTTGCTACTTTATTATTTCTCATATGATCTAATTTATTCTGTATGATTTATTTATTTTGTTCATGCATCATACCATTTAATCGCTGCATTATGATTCATTTTTATTTTTCATTTATTATCTCTGACCGCTAACCGCCATAATACAATGCCGATATAAACACCTAGATCACTCCCGACCACTCGGGCACCAATTTGGTACTCCCACCACCTAATAGCGCTTATCTAACAGTGAGTGCCATTTCCATTCACACTCACTGCGCAGGCGCCGACTGGTGACGGCGCACTCTCTGCCCTGTGGGCGTTTCTCGTTGGTGCTGGCCCCTACTGCGCATGCGCCGGCGTGTGACGTCACATCCGGCCATGTGACTAGCAAGCGCTTCTTATAGCGCTGCTGTGAGCTCACCACAGTCCCCGCAGGCTTAGGCACAGATGTGCCAGCATTTACACTGAGCCACCAATGCTCTGGACCGGATCCCATACCACCGCCAACGGATGTGAGCTCCCACAACTTAAGATAAGTAATATTACCGGTACCTACACACTACTTACCATTATGTACCCCACAGCTACTGCCTACCACATTATGCTGACAAGCATTATAGCTGGCCACTCATCTCTGCACGAACGGTAAATATCCTCAGCCACACAGGAATATACATATACATTGATGTGAGCCAACTTACTCTATGCATTCTTATTACAGTTGAGCAGCAATTGTATAGAAACTCTCCAGCTGGCGGTCTATCATTTCACTACTGGTAAATACCGTTCAATACACAATACAATATCCATATCCATGTGAACACAATATAACTCTGTGATCTCTACCTTTTACAAGCGGTCCTATATTTAAGACCCTGACCATATATACTTGACCCTGACCTCGTCCCCTACAGGATCACACTTCAAGCATGTGCTATATGCGTCCAGTGTTCTAAAGGTACCATATTACCGTTATATTTAATTATCCGCTAGTTACATAACTCTGACAACCATTATCCTATAACTATGGACCATATATAAGAGATATACTATTTTGGATTTCTATGATACATTCTATCCTAATTTATTCCAGTAACTCTGACAAGGATCAAATTCTGCCCCTCCGGACTAGTCCTGTGCTAGGATGTCCAGAATATTCCCCTTTACATCAACACAATAAGGGTATGTGTTCAAAGAAATGTATGCACTTTTTGGGTTCTGATATCTCAATGTATCATCTAATCTGTTTTTCTCCTGTACCTAGCCCCTACTCATGTCTTGTCGCTTTATATTGAACCACATGCCAATTATTTTACCACCCATATACTACGACATGGACTACGTATTATCCTATGCTTGTATATATTTTTGTATATATTTTTTGTATATATATTTATCTCCTTTGTCACCTGTTATAATGTTCACTTTCTGTCTTTCACAGCGACTTTGTGATCAAGGCCTAGTGGAGGCCGAAACGTCAAATTACTTGTCGCTTCTCCTTATATGTTCAATAAATATTCACTTGAAGCAACTTTTTCCATGAGTGCAGTGTTTATAAGACTTTCTGGTCTTGATCCGGCGCCCAATCTCGCCGTCCTTCTTTCCCTCATCGTGTGGATGATGCGTCATACTTCATCCACACAGTGTCCCCATTGGGCCTCTGCGAAGGGCAGAGCAAAGTACTATAGTGAGTGGAGTATGGGCGTGGTGAGGTAGGGCAAAGCGCGCTTGATAAATTCTTCAACACATTTCTGGCATTTTCTGTCCCCGACTGCAGCAACACTTCTGGTGAGGAGCACATCAGTGATAAGATGTGACTAATTAATATGAGTGGCATGTGTCTATTGACTGTGTTATGTGTGCAAGGTCTCTAAAGACATGGTTGTGGGAAGAGGTTTAACCCATTCACCACCCAAGACTGTTTTCACCTTCATGACCAGGCAAAATTTTACAATTCTGACCAGTGTCAATTTATGTGGTAATAACTCTGTAATGCTTCAACGCATCCCACTGATTCTGAGGTTGTGTTTTCGTGATATGTTGTACTGTGGTAAAATTTGTTTGATATAACTTGCGTTTATTTGTGAAAAAATGGAAATTTTGTGAAAATTTGGAAAATTTAGCAATTTTCAAACTTTTAATTTTTATGCCCTTAACCCAGATAGTTATGTCACACAACATGGTTAATAAATAATATTTTGTACATGTCTACTTTATATCAGCACAATTTTTGAAACATATTTTTTTTGTTAGGAAACTAGAAGGGTTAAAAGTTGACCAGCGATTTCTAATTTTTCCAACAAAATTTACAAAACCATTATTTTTTAGGGAGAATTTCACATTTGAAGTGACGTTGAGGAGCCTATATGACAGAGAATACAACATTCTAAAAATTTCAGCCGTCAAAGTGCTCAAAACCACATTAAAGAATTGTATTAACCCTTCAGGTGCTTAACATGAATTAATGGAATGTGGAAAGAAAAAAATGAACTTTTTCACAAAAATTTTACCAAAAATTTATTGTGCAATTTCTTCCGAGTATGCCTATACCCCAAATGTGGGGGAAAACTACTGTGTGGGTGCACTTCAGAGCCCGGAAGGGAAGGGGCGCCATTGGACTTTTGAAGCGCAAAATTGGCTGGAATCGTTACCGTACGCCATGTCACATTTAGAGAGCCATTAATATGTCTAAACAGTGGAAATCACCCACAGGTGACCCCATTTTTGAAACTGTACACCTCAAGGAATGTATCTGTCAGGGACACCGCACTGCACTTGCTCATTGAGCCAGTGCGTGTGTCCTGAGTGTTATGTTTCGGTAGCTGAGGAGTGCAGGTAAAAAAGGCAATACACCAGAGCAGTTGGAATCTATGAGATTGCAGTACCCTGACTAACCACCACAACTATAGGCAGCCGTGGAGCGTTCCTACGTTGGTCCTAGACGCCTCGTCACAGCCTGAGAAACTAACTACACCTAAAGATAGAAAGAGGAAAGCTATCTGCCCCGGAGCAGATCCCCAAAGAACATAGAAAGCCCCCAAACATGTAATGGCGGTTAGACAAGAAGAAATACTGACACAGACAGAAAATAGTATGAGCAAACGTTGGGGCCCAAACTACCTAAATAGAAAAGGATAGGAAGGGCACTTACTGCAATCCCAAAAAACCCTGAAAAGCACCAACTCTACTAATTTCAAAAACACCTGAGATCACACGACCTCTACCACCTAAATTAGTTCTCTGGTGTAACAAAATCAAAACAGCAGCCACTGAAAAAACTGGAAAAAGCAAATGTACAAACATCAGTGGCTGAACTAAACTGAGAGGGCAAAAGCCCCCGGAGGGGACCCTGAAGGCCCCCACAGAAGTGCAGGACAAAATGCAAAAATCAAGCACAAAAACAAAAAGAAGAAAATGTCTTATCTGTTAGCAGGAGATGCAGACACGACACAGCAGGCTACAAAGGAAACAGGAATCAAGGATTGAGACCAGAACAATTGATCACCGGCAACCCTGATGGGAAGGCGACTCCCTTATATAAGACCAGTCAGTAACACCTGATTCCCAATCCTCACAATCTTCACTGGACAGTCCAGTACCGCTAGTAACCACCAGAGGGAGCCTCTGCTCAGAACTCATCTCAAACCCATTCACAACACCTGAGTGAACAAACTATGCCCAAAGATACCTGTATTGCAGAGCCGCAGCAGTGAAGACGTGTGCTTCTGAGAAACAGGACCTTCAGCATGTGACTGCTAGTGGGCGGAGCCTAAGCTCCAGAGAGCTATGAGGTGAAGGAAAACTCCTAGAAGGGTAACTATGGGACACAGTTACCAAGGGGCATATACAGAACGGATAATCAGGACGTAGCCAAGGGGTCATACACATAGAGGGCGACGAAGTACAAGAGGAGCAGGCAGAGCGGAGTCAGAACGTAGCCAAGGGTCATACACGTAGAGGGCAGCAGAGTCCAAAAGGACAGGCAAAACTCGAAACAGGGACACAGCCAAATCAGAACCAGACAGACAGAACGTAGCACAGGCACAAAGCACTGGCACAAGCACAACAGGGTCACACACACTCGGCCAAGGGTCAGAGTATAAGCGACAGAGGATGGCCCCACAATGAGGCTATAAAAAGCCTCCCAGAATCCCAGAGTGAGACCATCCCGGTTAACCCTAAAACCACCTAATCCCAGAAACTCAGCAGACCATGACAGTATCTAGATGTGTGGTGAGCACCTTGAACCCTGAGGTGTTTCACAGAAGTTTACAACGTAAAGCTGTGAAAAAAAAAATCACATTTTTCCCACAAACATGTTAATTTAATTCCAATTTTTTTTATTTTCACAAAGGTAGCAGGAGAAATTGCACCATACAATTTGTTGTGCAATTTCGCCTGAGTACACGAAACTCCATATGTGGGGGAAATCTACTGTTTGAGTGCACAGCAGAGCTCGGAAGAGAAGTAGTGCTATTGGACTTTTGGAGCACAAAATTGGCTGGAATCAGTGGATACCATGGTGCGTTTGGAGAGCCCCCTATGCACCTAAACAGTAAAAAAAACACAAGTGACCTCCAGGAATGTACAGTACAGACAAAATGTTTGGACACACCTTCTCATTTAAAGATTTTTCTGTATTGTCATGGCTATGAAAATTGTACATTCACACTGAAGGCATCAAAACTATGAATTAACACGTGGAAGTATATACTTAACAAAAAAGTGTGTAACAACTGAAATTATGTCTTATATTCTAGGTTCTTCAAAGTAGCCACCTTTTGCTTTGATGACTGCTTTGCACACTCTTGGCATTCTCTTGATGAGCTTCAAGAGGTAGTCACCGGAAATGGTCTTCCAACAATCTTGAAGGAGTTCCCAGAGATGCTTCGCACTTGTTGGCCCTTTTGCCTTCACTCTGCGATCCAGCTCACCCCAAACCATCTCGATTGGGTTCAGGACTGGTGACTGTGGAGGCCAGGTCATCTGGCATAACACCCCATCACTCTCCTTCTTGGTCAAATAGCTCTTACACAGCCTGGAGGTGTGTTTGGGGTCATTGTCCTGTTGAAAAATAAATAAGACATAATTTCAGTTGTTTCACACTTTTTTGTTAAGTATATAATTCCACATGTGTTGATTCATAATTCTGATGCTTTCAGTGTGAATGTAGAATTGTCATAGTCATGAAAATACAGAAAAATCTTTAAATGAAAAGGGTGTGTCCAAACTTTTGGTCTGTACTGTATCTAGATGTGTAGTGAGCACCTTGAACCCTCAGGTGCTTCACAGAAGTTTATAGCGTAGAACCGTGAACTCACAAAAAATGTTTTTTGTAGCACCAAATTTTTTATTTTCACAGGAGTAACAGGAGAAAATGGACCCCAAAATATGTTGTGCAATTTCTCCTGAGTAAACAAATATCACATATGTGGAGGAAAACTAAGGTTTGGGTGTACAGCAGGGCTCAGAAAGGAAGGAGTGACATTTTGGAACTCAGACTTTGATGGTATGGTCTGTGGGTGTCATGTTGCTTTTGGTGAGCCCCTGATATGCCTAAACAGTGGAAACCTCCCATAATTGACTCCATTTTGGAAACTATACCCCTCAAGGAATTTACCTTGATGTGTGTGAGCACTTTGAACGCACAGGTGCTCCACAGAATTTTACAACATTGATCTGTGAAAATGAAAAATTTTTTTTTACACAAAAATGTTGTTTTAGTACCAATTTTTTTTATTTTCACAAGGATAGCAGGAGAAAATGGACTCCAAATTTTGTTGTGCAATTTCTCCTGAGTACACCCTGATACCCCATATGTGGTTGACAACTACGGTACTTTTGAGGCACAATGCAAAGCTCAGAATGGAAGAAGCGCATATTGGAGTTCAGATTTTGCTGGAATAGTTTGAGGGTGCCATGTCATATTGGCAGTGTGTCACAGGTTTACTGCGACAGAGAGGGGCCAGAAGACTGCAGCATCTGATTTCACATACTCCTGCACTAATTAGAAGCACTACTCCTTCATCTTAAACAATGCAGGTTTATGTTAGCAGTGAAGGGGTTAAACTGTTCAGCTAAAGGTCTCTGAAGCTTTCCTGCTTGGATGATCTCAGCTGCTTAGTGTTGGCCACTCCCCTCTCCTATGGCAGAAGAAATGCTAGCACAGGCTTCCAGTATCCGTTGTTTTAGATGCTGCACATCTTGTATCTGAAGGCATTTGTCTGTGCTGTGAAGATACGAGATGTGCAGCGGATACTGGAAGCCTGTGGTGGCATTTCTTCTGCGGTGTTGCTATCAGTGTGTCAAGAGTAGGAGACGAGGGTTGCATTGACAATCCAACACAATGGGCAGCACTTTGAACACATTTTATAAGTGGTCATAAACTTGTAAGTAACACATGAAAGAATAAAGTTACGTTAAAACCAAGCACATCATTGTTTTTCTTGTGAAATAAGTTTGAAGTGTCACGTGACCCTCTTCCCATTGAAAAAAATAAAGTTGGATCCAAAATAGCCGACTTCAAAATGGCCGCCATGTTCATCACCCATCTTGAAAAGTTTTCCCCCTTCTATATACTAATGTGCCACAAACAGGAAGTTGATGTCACCAACCATTCCCATTTTAGGTGTATCCATATAAATGGCCCACCCTGTATGACCCAGTGGGAGAGCCGCTAAGCTGCCAGGACAGGAGAACCCCCCCTTAAGTGATCCCATTTTACAAACTACAACTCTCAATGAATTCACCTAGGTGTTTAGTGATCATATTGACACCACAGGTGTGTCACAGAATTTTATACCATTGCGAAGTGAAGAAAAAATAATTACATTTTTAACACCTAAATTTAGTTTTAGCCCAAGATTTTACATTTTCACAAGGGAAAATGCATAAAAATGGTAATAACATTTGTCACACAATTTCTGATGAATGTAGAAATACACCATATGTGGCTGTACAGTACTGCTTAGCCATATGGCAAGACTTGGGAGAGACAGAGCGTTATTTGCCTCCTGGTGCGCAGGTTGGCGAACTTCATACACAGAGCACCAAAGTGCTAGAAGACCAGAATATCCACTAAAGTGACTCCATTTTGGAAATTATACCTCTTTGGGAATTTACCTACAGGTATAGTGGTGATTTTGACTCCTTGGTGTTTTTCAGACACAAGCAGCAGTGGATGTTGCGGAGTGAAAATTACAAATTGTGATTGTAGTGCCCATTACGTTATGCCCAGCTTGTGCTTCTGGTGACACGAACCCATAAATTAGGCGGGCTCCCATCACTACAGAAATGCCCAACATGTGGATGTTAAATGTGGTTTAGGCACACTGGGGTCCAGAGGGGGCATTTGGATTTGGGAGCACAGAATTTTCTGAATTGCTCTTGGGGGGTGAGGAGCCATTTAGCTTTTCCAGAGCCTTTATACTACCAGTAACATGGAAGCCCCCTATATTTTTGTTAACAGATGACGGACCTGAGTGGGGATTTGCTTTTTTGTGGATTGATTTGAAGCTTTTGTTCGGAACATTTTACATAACATTTTGAATGACCTTTATCCTGCCCTCTACACTGACTCAGGGGTTTCCATCTAAATCTCAAAGTGACGTGATTCCGATAAAACCGCCGAGAAATCCATTCACTGCAATGAGGCAGCAGAGTTATTCTGGACTCCGTCTGGCCTCTGTTCTGCATTGTCCTTCTTTTTGGAAGTACACAAAACTGTGACGGACCTCACTTTTATGCATGCCTAAAAATACGGATACTGCCGAATAATAGACCAGATGGCATCCACAGTGACTCAATCTGTCTCACTATAGTATATATTCTGCTTGGGTTCAGTCTGAATCACATATTTCAGAGATTTACATGGAAACCCTGGTATAAGCGCTCAGCATAGTGCACAGAATAAATGTGAGCCGAGCCTTACTGCGTAATTTGGGAGACAGAATGAACAAATCAACAGCAGCTGAACATTTGGTATATTTATTTTTCACGTAGTTCTTCATGCGGTATAAGTGATTAAGCGACTTTATTCCTCGGGTCGGTGCGATCACAGCTTTACCAGATTTATATTGTATTTTTATGTTTGGCTGCTGTCACACACTAAAAAAACATTTTGCATCCATAAACATGAAACTGATGTCTCGTCTTGCAAAAAAACAAGCCCTCATATGACTCGATCAGCCAAAATATGGAAACATTATAGCTCTGAAAATATGGCGATGCAAAAAAAAACATCATCATACGATTCCTGTGGACAATCAGCACTGGCTTCACTCTCTTTCTTCCTCCAGATATACGTGATTTGTCTGAAGGCGGGGAGAGTGAATCGGCCACTCATTGGCAGCAGGGATTGTGTGACATAACAATGTCACGCAAGTCCTGGGAGAGCCAATGCTGATACTGATGGAATGGCGCTGGCATTAGAAGTGAGTATAGGTGTTATAATTTTGCAAGAGGAAAACATAGAGATTGAGAAGGTAGTTTTCATGCCAATATAAAAAAATATCTGTTTGTCAGCACGTTGCTCCTTTTATAAACAGGGGATGTGCTGCTAACAATATGCACCCTATCTGGAGACAGAGGGACTGTATTAACAGCATTATAAAGGCCTCATACAACACCCAGGTTACTGGAGGAAGAGAACGTTATCTTCCCAAGGATTTGTGCACACTTTTTTTTCAGGCAGATTCTGCCGAGGAAACCATCGGAAAAATGTATCAAAAAACTTTCAAAAGAATCAAGCGATTCTATGTAAAAAAAAGCACTTGCTGATCCCATGTTGTGGCTTTTGGACATCTTTTAACCACTTGCGCCATGTGCACACCCTGAGTTTTTGGTGAGGTTTTTTGCCCCAGTAATTGTGGTTTCTTACATTACTCTATAGAATGAAAAAAACTAATGTTAAAGCAACAGCAAAAAGACTCTCATAAAACCATGAGAAAACCTTCTAAAAACATCGACAGCAGCCGAAAATCTCGGGAAAACTCTCAGTAAAAGCCAAAGAATTGATACAAAAGGCGATTCAGGCAAAAAAAAATTGTTATTATTGTGTCTGAAGTGTTTTCCGCTTGCTAAACTCAGTGGGATTAAAAGACGTTGTGTGCACATAAGCCTTGTGTTTCTGCACATAGGAAATTTCTGCATTCCTTTATCGTGGGAGAACTGGTGATCGGAGAAGAATTCTTACTTTTCTATGTTCTTTTCTGGATGTGATTATTCAGTCATTTATTTATTACTAGATGGTGGCCCGATTCTAACGCATCGGGTATTCTAGAATATGTATGTAGTTTATTTATGAAGATTTAAGAATAATGCAATGAATACACAGGCTATATAGAGGCTGCTGGGCTGTATATAGAGGCTACTGGGCTGTATATAGAGGCTGCTGGGGTGTATATAGAGGCTACTGGGCTGTATATAGAGGCTACTGGGGTGTATATAGAGGCTACTGGGCTGTATATAGAGGCTACTGGGGTGTATATAGAGGCTGCTGGGGTGTATATAGAGGCTACTGGGCTGTATATAGAGGCTGCTGTGGTGTATATAGAAGCTGCTGTGGTGTATATAGAGGCTGCTGTGGTGTATATAGAGGCTGCTGCTGGGGTGTATATAGAGGCTGCTTGGGTGTACATAGAGGCTGCGGCTGGGGTGTACGTGGAGGCTGCTGCTGGAGTATATGTGGAGGCTGCTGCTGCTGGGGTATATGTGGAGGCTGCTGCTGGGGTGTATGTGGAGGCTGCTGCTGGAGTATATGTGGAGACTGCTGCTGCTGGGGTATATGTGGAGGCTGCTGCTGGGGTGTATATAGAGGCTGCTGGGGTGTATATAGAGGCTGCTTGGGTGTATATAGAGGCTGCTGCTGGGGTATATGTGGAGGCTGCTGCTGGGGTGTATGTGGAGGCTGCTGCTGGAGTATATGTGGAGGCTGCTGCTGCTGGGGTATATGTGGAGGCTGCTGCTGCTGGGGTATATGTGGAGGCTGCTGCTTGGGTGTATGTGGAAGCTGCTGCTGGAGTATATGTGGAGGCTGCTGCTTCTGGGGTATATGTGGAGGCTGCTGCTTCTGTGGTATATGTGGAGGCTGCTGCTGGGGTATGGGGTATATGTGGAGGCTGCTGCTGGGGTGTATATAGAGGCTGCTGGGGTGTATATAGAGGCTGCTTGGGTGTATATAGAGGCTGCTGCTGGGGTATATGTGGAGGCTGCTGCTGGAGTATATGTGGAGGCTGCTGCTGGGGTATATGTGGAGGCTGCTGCTGGGGTATATGTGGAGGCTGCTGCTGGGGTATATGTGGAGGCTTCTGCTGCTGGGGTATATGTGGGGGGCTGCTGTGGGTATATGTGTGTAGCCCTGGTATGTAAGGCACACAATACCAGGAGGATGAGTGGAGAGGTAACGGTTAAGAGCTCGACATTACTCACATACACTTCAGACACACCCAGCAGGGGTGTATAGGGGAGTGTCCTGTAGCACAGTAGTCTGAAGTTCTCCTGAGAGAGTGGAGGAAGTCAGGACTAGTGCCTGTTGGAGAAATGAGATTCCTGTCAATACAGAGAGACAGTGCAAAAGTGGAGGCCGAATATTATCCTAGCCTAGTCAGTGCTGATATTAAGAGTTGAGCAGGGCGAAGGGCACAGAGGAAAGAATTATAAAAGAGCCTTAAGGATTGGACTATCCGGCATTGTTCTCCGGTCACTGGAGACCGAAGTGTCACTACAGCTTCAGGTGTAGAGATAGAAAAACCAGAGTCTTACTGGACCTTAGGTCGCAGAAAGCAGCCCTTGGAGTGTCGGTACGTAACAGGGGTCAAGTGGAGTAGGGACTTTGAGTCAGTGCACGACAAAAGCAAGAACCTAGTTCCATCACTGGAAGACTCCGACCACAAAACTGACCGGGCAGTACAGCTTTGGAGAAATTGGAGTGAACTTAGCTCTATGCAGGTTGGACTCATCATATTGGAAAGTTAAGGAGGCCTCTAACCTGCTCTGCCGTTACCTCAAAACACATCCTCCACCCGACCAGCCTCCCTGGGACCTGCCTTATCATCTGACAAGTAAAAGGTATGGAAAGACGCTGGATGGTGTGAGACTGATTTATTTATCTGCACCCGACATCATTAATTCCATAGACTTTGAGGGACCAGTCCCACCTGTAGGGGACCCGACATCTAGCTGCCACACCATCCCCTCAGAGATCTACAGCAGCGCTGGTCTTAGTGATCAGAGAACTACAGGTGGCGTCACGAACTGTTATACACCTATCCCCTGTAAATATCCCCCCCCAACATACGCCTGACCGCCAGGGCCACAGACCGAGTCACCGCTACCTGTGACAACCCCATAGACTTCCACGGGCTCGGCTCTGAGTACCCCATTGCTCTGGTAACCCACAATTGTGGTGCGGGTCACAACAAAAACTTGGCGTCACGAACAGGATCCGAAACTCGCAAAATTGCGAGCCCTGTGTGCCTGTGGAGTGTTTTGGTGAAAAAGACTGTTGCTATTGTTTGGCGCCAAATACCGCCATATTTGCCGCCATATTCGCGCCCTAAGGCGCTGGAGAAGAAGGTGGGCGTACCTGAAAGAACGCGCAAAGTCTTGGACACGCCCCCGGCTCTGACTCAGCGGCAGGTCCTGCAACAGGAAGTGAACGCTCTGACATCAGAGCGCCTGCGACGAAGGTCCTGTCCCCACCGCTGTGCCTGTGGAATAGCAGCTTCTGAAACCGGTAGGCTCCGTTTAACCAAGGGGGCGCTAAGATGTCACAACAACCGGCCGACAGTGCGGCCCCAGCCGGAGGCCCCGATCCCGCACCGCCTGGCATTGTAGCGCCAGATGGGGGCGCAGGCCCCGCACCCAGTCCGGTAGTCCCGCTCATGCCACTAACGCTCCCATATATGCCTGGGGCGAAATGGCTTCCCCAGTACAGCGGTGAGCCAGGCACTTTAGCAGGCTTCAAGCGGAAGTTATGCAGCATCTTAGAAATGTACTCCATGCCTGAGAGACAAAAAGCTGCTGTGCTGATAGGGCAGCTAACTGGCGCTGCTGAGAGGGAAGTGGAGACTTGGGATACCGTTGATCAGGAGTCGGTACCTGCGATCCTCCTTAAGCTACATGCCATATTTGAAGACCGCACAGAAACGGATCTCCGGATGGCCTTCTACCACTGTTCACAGCAGCCAGGTGATAGCATCAGGGACTACGCTTGCCGACTACAAGGAGCCCTGAGAGCCCTTAAGCAGATTAATAATATAAATGCTATTGACGAAAATAAGATGCTGAAAGAGCAATTTATACAGGGATTGAGATCCCAAGAGGAGCGCAGAACTGTAAACTGGTGGTCCTTAGATCATCCTGATGCTACCTTTGATGCCCTAAAGGACATGGCAATAAAAGGGCTGCGACCCCTGGGCAAACCTGAGGTGTCAACCCAACATCACCAGGGTGAAGTCACTCTGGAACCGGCGGCACCCCCCTTTTCCTCGCTAGTGGCAGAAGCAAAAACGCAGGTGACACCCCCTAGTGAATTGGACTGTCTGCGCTCAGAGGTGCGCCAGCTGACTAAAAATCTGGCTGCTGTGATGAGTGCCCTGCAGCTGCGGAGAGAGGAAGAAGGGAAGATCTTATTAGCTGACTGCCCAGAAGACGTCCCGTGGATGAACCGGAGAAGAAGGAAGACGTCGCCCCCTCGAAGGAGGACAACGCCACCCCCAGGAGCGACCTCTGATCAACACCCTCCTCGTCGGGAGATCACCTGTTACCGATGCAACCGGAAAGGTCATATGTCTCCACAGTGTCCTTTAAACGGGCAGAACCTGGGTCCGAGGGCCAACACCCAGGAGAAGACCCGTCAGGCCCCCTAGACTGGAACCGCAGGTATGTGGGTGGACGACCCTACCTGTCTATCATTCTAGATGGTATTGCAGTTCCGGCATTGTTAGACACTGGGTCTCAGGTGACCCTAATACCTGATGCCCTATATACGAAGTTCTGGTCTATGGATAGTCTTAAACCCACGAGCCCTGACTTTACCGTGTACGCTTCTAATGGTCTTCCTGTAGAAGTACTCGGGACCAAATGTGTGGATGTGAAAGTGGGCAGAGAGGAATTGAAGGACCAGGGGCTTCTAGTAGTAAAGACTGTAAATGAGGAGAACGGTTTAAATATAATTTTGGGTACTAACATTATCAGTAACTGTCTGGGAGAAGTTGTGTTCTTACTCCAACAGCTCGCTGAGATTGCCCGACCAAGGCAGAAGGGAGTAATCCAAAGAGAGATCCGGGCCCTGGTGTGTCAGCAGCAAGCGAAGCTTACAGACGGCGAAATTGGTAATGTACGGGTCACTGACTCGAATCCCATTGTGATACCCCCAATGAGTGAAATGATAATCTGGTGCAGGGCAGCCATAGGTCTGAGAGGACAGAACTACCAAGCTGTAGTAGAACCCCACCATTCAGAACATAGACCTACACTTATGACTGCTAGGGGGGTAGTGGAAGTGGTGAATGGAAGAGTACCGGTACGGCTTCTCAATTGGGGAGATGATGAGGTAAACTTACCCCGTTATGCAACCATTGCTAAACTACATGCTGTCGACAATAATTCTATTCTCCCGGCTGAGTCCTTAGACTCCTGCCAGATAGCGGAGGACAATGACCCAGCAACCCAGGTGGCGGAATGGTGTCAGCAGCTCCATGTTGGGACGGACACCACTCCCGCTCACCAGAAGCAAGGGGTATTACGGGTGGTCCAAGAGTACGCCCAAGTGTTTAGCAAGCATCCACTTGATTTTGGGATAATTAAGGGAGTACAACATCATATCCCTACAGGCAGTCATCCTCCCATCAAGGAGCGGTACAGGCCTATACCCCCAGCCCATTATCAGAAGGCTAAAGAAATGTTGCGAGATATGAAAGAAGCCGGAGTAATCAGGGATAGTTGTAGTCCCTGGGCAGCACCTCTAGTCCTGGTTAGAAAAAAAGATGGTAGCTTGAGAATGTGTGTGGATTACAGGCAGGTGAATCGCATAACACATAAGGACGCATACCCGCTACCACGTATAGAGGAATCATTGGCTGCTCTGAAAACGGCTAACTACTTTTCTACCCTCGATCTGACTAGTGGTTACTGGCAAGTGGCTGTGGCTGAGGAGGATCGTGAGAAAACGGCTTTCACCACCCCAATGGGGCTCTGTGAGTTCGACAGAATGCCGTTTGGGCTCAGCAGTGCCCCAGGAACATTTCAGAGAGTGATGGAGAACTGCCTGGGACATCTCAATTTTGAAACCGTGCTGCTATACCTAGACGACGTCATCGTGTATTCCAAGACATATGAGGACCATCTGAAGCACCTGGCAGAAGTATTTGAGTCCCTGTCCAGGTACGGGATGAAGTTGAAACCCTCAAAATGCCATCTACTCAAACAGAAGGTACAATACTTGGGGCACATCGTCAGTTCGGAAGGAGTAGCGCCGGACCCAGAGAAAGTCACTGCCATCCAGAAGTGGCCGGAGCCGAAGAACCTCAAGGAAGTGCGACAGTTCCTGGGATTAACGGGTTACTACAGAAGGTTCGTGAAAGATTACACGAAGAAGGCAGCCCCTTTACAGGACCTCCTAGTAGGACAATCCCTAAAGAGCAGAAACCCTCCCTTTAATTGGGGTAAAGAACAGGCTGAAGCATTCCAAAAGATGAAAGAGATCCTTACGGGTGATGAGATCTTAACCTATCCTGATTACAGCCAACCGTTCCTGCTGTACACCGACGCCAGTAATGAAGGTTTGGGAGCAGTTCTCAGTCAGAAGCAGAATGGCCAAGAAAAAGTCATCGCATATGCCAGCAGAAAACTCAGGCCAACTGAGAGGAATCCGGAAAATTATAGCAGCTTCAAGCTGGAGTTTCTGGCGCTGGTCTGGGCCATTACTGAAAGATTTAAGCATTATCTGGCCTCCAATCAGTTCACTGCGTTTACAGATAACAACCCCTTAACGCACCTGGAAACCGCCAAGCTGGGCGCCATGGAGCAGCGTTGGATGGCTCGGTTGTCCAATTACCAGTTTACCATCAAGTACCGGGCAGTCCGAAAGAATGCTAATGCTGACGCATTGTCCCGAATGCCGCATGACTCTGACACGGAAGAAGAATCGGACGACCTGGAAGAAATTGAGCTACCTGCGTTCCATCGAAATGGGGTAGTCCACGAGCATCGAGTCTACAGAAAGCAGTATGGTGCAACGTTAAATCCCTTACCCCATCACAGCTGGAAGGAGACTCAGGACAGCGATCCAGTGGTCAGCCGTATCAAGGAGTTGTTAAGACAGGAAGGTTCCTCCTTGGAAAAAGATGCACCTATGTCAGCAAAGCTCCTGTGGAACGAGAGAAGCCGGTTGTTCCTATACCGTGAGAAGTTGTGCAGGAGATACGTCAACCCCAGGACCCACGAGATGGTCTGGCAGATAGTGGTCCCCAAGGCAGACGTCCCAATGGTGTTGGAAGCATACCACGATCAAGCAGGACACTTTGGCTGGAGAAAGCTGGAGACCCTGTTGAGGTGCCGGTTCTACTGGGTAGGGATGCGCAGCTCCATCGAGAGGTGGTGTCGGAACTGTGGACCCTGTGGTCTCAGAAGAAAGGACTACGGTAGTCAGAGGACACCCCTGCAGCCTATCCGGACGACTCGTCCCTTGGAAATTGTGGCCTTGGACCACGTTAAATTGTCGCCAAGTAGATCTGGATACTCATCCGCCCTGACCATGGTGGACCATTACTCTAGATTTCTGGTGGTTGTTCCAGTAAAGGATCAGACAGCAGTGACGGCAGCAAGAACCTTTCAAGCAAGCTTCTGCAGACCGCATGGGTATCCGGAGCAAGTATTAACTGATCAAGGACCTGCTTTCGAGGCTGACCTATTCAAGGAATTCTGTCACATGTATGGGTGTAAGAAAATTAGAACAACACCATACCATCCTCAAACCAACGGCCTTTGCGAGAAAATGAACCACATTGTCCTTGATTTGCTGAAATCCATACCGTTGGAAGACAGAAATCGGTGGCCGGACTTACTACCTGATTTGGTTGACTTGTATAACCATATACCTGTAAGTTCCACTAACTGCACTCCAGCCTATCTTATGAGAGCAAGGCCCGGAAGACTACCAATGGATTTAGAACTTGGAGTGGTAGAACCGGAGGCAGACGACGCCGTTAAAAACTGGGACATCAATCGGCAAGAGCAGTACAGACGAGTGCAAGTCTGTGTAGAAGAAAGTCTCAACAAGGCACGGGAGAAACAGGAAGATATTTACAACAGGAATGCTCCTGCCAAGCCTTTGATGCCTGGAGAAGTAGTATTGAAAAGAAAAAGGAAGATGCACAAATTGGATAACCAGTGGGAACAAGAACCCTACGTCGTACAAGATTCCAAATATGACAACAGAAAAGTTTGTATCATCAGTAAGGACGGAGGAAGAACAATATCCACTGTGTCCAGAGACCATTTGAAATTGTGTCCAGAACCCTTAAAGCTTTGTGAAAAGAACCCTGTCATCAATCAAGAAGAAAGAAAAGAAGAGGTCATACACACGGATCTGGGAGATTTTCCTGCGGATTGGCCCAGACTGGGAGATGCTGTAATCATTCCGGTGTTGCAGTTTTATCAGCCACAAGAGGAAGTTCTACCTCCAGTTGTGCCCATGGTGCCAGTGGAGCCAGTTCAGGAGTTACCTATTCCAGTAACACCCCAGCCTACAGAATCTCAAGAAGGACCATCAGCAGCAGCGCCCCATGCTATGGGATCCCCTGGTGAAGCTGACTCACACCGCCCAGCCATCAGTACGCTTGCCAGATCCATAGAAAGATTGAGGCAGTTCTATAGTTTGCCGTTACGCAGAGCAGATAGATTACAGACCAATATACCTGAAGCTACTCCACGTAGATCAGAGCGAACCACGAAAGGGAAAATACCCATTCGATATCAACAGTAGTTCAAGTAAAATAATGTAATTTAACCCAGAAAAAGGTTACCTTATGTGAATATTGTAAAAAGTATTGTTATAGTATTGTGCATCACTAAATATGTGGAAAAATGGACTTTGAGGCTGTGGACTATGCCGGCCCAGAACTGATAATGTATATAGTTGCATTTCATGCATTTTCGTGGTTCTATATCAAACTGTAACAATTACCTCTGAACATAAAACCCGTGTGGTGTGGCACTGAGCGAGGTCTGCAGCCAGATGTCCTGCAGCCCACCCAGGACCCACGTTGAAGGTTTGGTGCGGGTCCTTCACAAGAATACTGTGTATTTATTGAATGTTTTGATGCTTTAATACTTTTTGTATTTTCCTACTGTACATAATGCAACGTTTAAGAAATTCTTACCTCCCGGATGGGAAGAGTTTAATGTTTATTGTTAATGAAAAACAAAATGTCTTCTTGTATTTCACAGCCCGGGAGTGCTGTATTTTACCATGGGGGAATGTGTAGCCCTGGTATGTAAGGCACACAATACCAGGAGGATGAGTGGAGAGGTAACGGTTAAGAGCTCGACATTACTCACATACACTTCAGACACACCCAGCAGGGGTGTATAGGGGAGTGTCCTGTAGCACAGTAGTCTGAAGTTCTCCTGAGAGAGTGGAGGAAGTCAGGACTAGTGCCTGTTGGAGAAACGAGATTCCTGTCAATACAGAGAGACAGTGCAAAAGTGGAGGCTAGTACGGATAACCGAATATTATCCTAGCCTAGTCAGTGCTGATATTAAGAGTTGAGCAGGGCGAAGGGCGCAGAGGAAAGAATTATAAAAGAGCCTTAAGGATTGGACTATCCGGCATTGTTCTCCGGTCACTGGAGACCGAAGTGTCACTACAGCTTCAGGTGTAGAGATAGAAAAACCAGAGTCTTACTGGACCTTAGGTCGCAGAAAGCAGCCCTTGGAGTGTGGTACGTAACAGGGGTCAAGTGGAGTAGGGACTTTGAGTCAGTGCACGACAAAAGCAAGAACCTAGTTCCATCACTGGAAGACTCCGACCACAAACTGACCGGGCAGTACAGCTTTGGAGAAATTGGAGTGAACTTAGCTCTATGCAGGTTGGACTCATCATATTGGAAAGTTAAGGAGGCCTCTAACCTGCTCTGCCGTTACCTCAAAACACATCCTCCACCCGACCAGCCTCCCTGGGACCTGCCTTATCATCTGACAAGTAAAAGGTATGGAAAGACGCTGGATGGTGTGAGACTGATTTATTTATCTGCACCCGACATCATTAATTCCATAGACTTTGAGGGACCAGTCCCACCTGTAGGGGACCCGACATCTAGCTGCCACACCATCCCCTCAGAGATCTACAGCAGCGCTGGTCTTAGTGATCAGAGAACTACAGGTGGCGTCACGAACTGTTATACACCTATCCCCTGTAAATATCCCCCCCCAACATACGCCTGACCGCCAGGGCCACAGACCGAGTCACCGCTACCTGTGACAACCCCATAGACTTCCACGGGCTCGGCTCTGAGTACCCCATTGCTCTGGTAACCCACAATTGTGGTGCGGGTCACAACATATGTGGAGGCTGCTGCTGGGGTATATGTGGGGGCTGCTACTGCTAGGGTATATGTGGAGGTTGCTGCTGCTGGGGTATATGTGGAGGCTGCTACTGTTAGGGTATATGTGGAGGTTGCTGCTGCTGGGGTATATGTGGAGGCTGCTCCTGGGGTATATGTGGAGGCTTCTGCTGCTGGGGTATATGTGGAGGCTGCTACTGCTGGGGTATATAGAGGCTGCTACTGCTGGGTATATAGAGGCTGCTGCTGGTGGGGTGTACGTGGAGGCTGCTGCTGGGGTTTACGTGGAGGCCGCCGGTCGGGGTACTTCCGCTGCGAGCAGCCGGGAGATGGCGTGCGTGGTTCAAATCCTGCGCCAATTCGCTGCCAGACTGCGCCTGTCGCTGATTGGTCGCGTCTGGCTGGGCGCGACCAATCAGCGACGCGGGATTTCCGTTACAGACAGAATTAGACGATTATATAGTAGATAATTTTCAGCATCTTTTATGCATGACCGGAATATAAGCATAGATTAAAGATATGGCAAAGACCTAATCAATATTCCACTGTCAGAAAACTAGGTGGATGATACAGTTTCAAAATGAAGGGGGTGGTGAGGGAGTTCCGGACTTAGTCCTTTGATCTTTAACATACTGTTAGTTCTAGAACTTTCATTTTGTAAGCATTTTGCTGCTTTCTACCCTTGTTGGTAAAGCTGAAATTACGCTATTTTTCTGTTCCAATGATACATTTGTCTAGTGTACTATTGGATTTTACCCTTTAACAACGAACCAATATTTTTTTTATTATAATGTCTACTTTCCACATTTCAGCAGCTATAATTTTTTTTACACTGATGTGACTGTATTACTGTATAATTTATGTAATGTTTTTTGAGACGCAAGCAAAGAAAAGAGCAATACCATAAATTGCTGTTTCCTGGTGGTCATATGACAGCATATAATGGGTTACTACTCTTTCATAGCTGGAACAAAGATGGGTTAGTGAGCAATAAATACAACAATTAACTAGAAAAATATTAGACTTGAGAGTCCTCGGTGGTTGATACCTTTTAATGGCTAACTGAAAAGATGGTAACAAATTGCAAGCTTTCGAGACTACTCCGGTCTCTTCATCAGGCAAAGACTAAAACAAAAACTGAAGAATCACATATATATATATACACAAAAGGATACAGGAATAGTGCAATAGGTAAGACAAGTGACGTGAAGCAGAACTGTCATTATGGCAGAGGGATGAACATAAATATTGGAACAGATCATAGATAAGGAGAGAGTTTTATTACCCTCTGATTGGGGTCTGGTATTGTGTTTTGATGCCCCTAGAAGGTCAGAGAAGCAGATTCCTTAATTGATATAGAATGACATGAATCCATGTGACACGTTCATCCCAGCACTAAGAGTGTCAAAGGTCATCATAAGTTTGTATTCCCAACCTTTCTATCTTTCTCAGATTTGAAGTTAGATTTTAATACCAGTAATTCCATATCCATTATGCTATGACCGGGCATACAAAAGTGTTTGGCCACAGGTAAATCCATTCTTTTTTCTCTTATCGTGTGGCGATGAGAATTCATCCTTGTTCTCAGTTTTTGCCCAGTCTCCCCCACATACAGACCCCCAGTTGGACATTTAGTACATATAATTAGGTACACCACATTAGATGTGATGCAGCTGAAAGTACCTGGGATCTTGTAGTCCTGATGGGAGTTGGGTGTCTTTATCTTGTCCGTGGTCATTATAGATGCACATGTTTTACACTTCTTCTGTTTGCAAGGAAAGGTTCCTGCAGCTGTTGGGGAGGACAGGGAGCTTCTGACAATGATGCTTCTTAGATTTGGGGGCTGCCTAAAACATAGTAGTGGGGGTCTGGAAATATGGATTGTAATCGGGCATCTTTTTGTAGTAAAGGTTGTAGTTTCCGTGCAGCTCCCCTTAGCACTGTCATGGGTGCATCGCCACGAAGATTGTCGCGATTGCACATTCTGACTTCTCGCAGCTGAGTTGCTGTTTCTTTGTGTTTGGTAATGAGGGAGTTAATTTTACCTAGCTCTTTGCTAAGACTAGGTCCAGCCTCGCCCGGCTGCTTTTGATTATGTTCTAATTAGCTTCCTTTATATAGCTGCCAGTCTGCTGGTTAGATGCCGGTGAAAGCATTCATACAGACTGCAGATAGGATCGGTTCTGAGAAGACTTAAGCTAAGAGTTCCTTTGTTGTTTCTCCTCTCCTTGCTTATAGTTTATCTCCTAGACCTTTGGTGTTCCCTCTGTGTTTATATGTTGTATGAAAGACAGTATTTACTTTATCCCCTGTCTGTCTCGTTTGTCTATACTGTTTGTTAACCTTTACCTGTCCATTCCCTATGGTGGTAATCAGGGTCCTTCTAAGGACTAGATTACAGTGGTCAGGGATTTATAGGAGACAGGGTTTACGCTGGTGGCCTGGACCTCTGTACCATTAACAGTACCTCCAGGTAGAGGGACTAGTCAGGACCCCAGTTTAGGGTCAGCATAGACCCCGGTCCACCTCTAGCCAGAGACAGCGTGAAAAGGATTCAGTATTGACCCACAGGATATTATGTCAGGTAATACTATGCTATATATACATGTTAATGTTACCTATTTATATGTTATATAGAATGTTGTCCCACTTGATAGATTACTGACATTATTTATTTATATATCTGCTAGACAGCGTGACATTTTCACCGGCCCAACTATAGATTCTCCCCAGCTACCATGGATCCAGTAGCCCAGCTTGCCCTGCAGTTGCAGAAATTGTCCATGGAGCTTACGGACATTAAGTCCAAGGTTTTGTCCCCCCCGGAGCAAACCAGATCTGAACCTAAGGTTGCTCTCCCGGACAGGTTCACTGGTGGGCGGGACAAATTTTTTACCTTCCGGGAGGCATGTAAATTGTACTTTCGGCTACGGCCTCGGTCATCGGGGAGTGAGGAGCAGAGGGTGGGAATTGTCATCTCGCTCTTACAAGGGGACCCTCAATCCTGGGCGTTCTCTCTTCCTCCGGGCTCCCCGGCCCTCCAGTCAGTAGATCGATTTTTTGCTGCCCTGGGGCTGGTGTATGATGACCCGGATCGGGTCTCCCTTGCTGAAACGAAGTTACGTAGGATACAGCAGGGAGATCGTCCGGCGGAGGAATTTTCTTCTGAGTTCCGTAGATGGGCCAGCTCTTAGGAGCCAGTTTTGTCAAGGGTTATCTGACAAATTAAAAGATGTTTTGGCTCAGTATGATTCTCCTCCGTCACTGGAGGCTGCTATGGCCCTTGCTATTCGTATTGATAGACGGCTTCGGGGAGGTGCGAGGTAACTCCGCCCCCTGTTATTACTCCACCCACTACTAAAGTCCCTTATATGGAGGTTCCCCTGGTCTGTTCTGAGGAACCTATGCAGTTGGGTGGGACATCATTTTGTAGGAGGGAATCGGCGGTGCGCCGCAAGACAAGAAGGTGTTTCTTCTGCGGGAGAGAGGGACATTTTGTTGGGGGTGTCCCTCCCGTGCCTCATTGAGCAAAAAAGTCACCGAAAAACTGTTAATCCCAGGTTGTGTGGTGGACGACAACCTGGGAGTAGGTATTTCGTCCCCAGGTCCGTCTCAATTTCTCGTGCCTGCGGAGGTGGTGGTTGGTGCGAGAGTTGAGAGGATTTCTGTTCTTCTTGATAGTGGGTCTGGGGCTAATATGGTGGACGCTCGGTTTGCCCAGGTGCAAGGTATGCAACTGAGTGTATTGGCCAAACCGATCCCTATACTTTCTATTGACGCCAGACCTCTCGGTCAAGGTAGCTTTGTACAAGCTGTTCATAACATAGACCTTTGAGTAGGGGCAATACATAAAGAACAGTTGTCTTGTTATGTGTTGGAGGGTCTTCCTACTCCTATTGTGTTGGGACTTCCCTGGTTGGCTAAACATAACCCAGTGATTGATTGGCAATCCAGAAAGATAAGCCAATGGGGTGAATTTTGCAAGAATAACTGCATGAACACGGTCATCGGTGCGGTCATGCCTAGGACTTTGCCTCCTTTTCTGGAGGACTTTGGGGAGATGTTCTCAGAGGAGGGGTGTCAAAAGTTACCTCCTCATCGCACGTATGACTGCTCAATAAAATTGCTTCCTGATGCCTTATCTCGTAGTTTCCCAGGGGCCGGAAAGACGGATGACCCGGTTCCTATCCTTCAGGAAGGAGTGGTGGTTTCGGCTGTGTGCTCTGAGCTTGAGGAGGAGGTGTTGGAGGCTCAGGGGGACGCCCCTGTAGGACCTCCAGGGAAACTGTTTGTTCCTAATCAGTTAAGACAAAAAGTTATCGAGGCACATCATAGTTCTGCTTTAGCAGGACATCCAGGGAGTAAAGCAACTGTGGATCTCCTTTCTCGCCGGTTTTGGTGGCCTAACTTAAATAAGGAGGTAATAACTTTTGTCGCGTCCTGTGGAGTTTGTGCTCGCTCTAAGACCCCACATACCCGTCCATCTGGGGTTCCTGAGGAGGAACGATTCTCGTCGTCACTTGCTTCAGTTTGGAGAGGAGTGCTGAATGGTCTGAGTGCTATGGGGAACTGTTTCAAGCGGAGGTCTGATAGGAGGAGAGTGTCTGGTCCGGACCTAGGTGTGAACAATCTGGTGTGGTTGTCTACCAAGAATATAAAACGCAAAGTTCCCTCCTGGAAACTGGGTCCCAGGTTCATCGGTCCATACAGGATCAGTTCTATAATTAATCCTGTGGCATTTCGTCTGGACCTCCCTCCTACGTTTAAAATCCATAATGTATTCCACAAATCGTTGCTTAAGAGGTACGTGGCGCCAGTTATACCGTCACTTCTACCTCCTCCTCCAGTGGTGGTCAATGGTAACTTAGAATTTCAAGTGTTGAAGATCATTGACTCACGTCTGAATCGCCGGTCCCTTCAGTATTTGGTTCATTGGAAGGGATATGGTCCTGAGGAGAGGACGTGGGTCTCTGCGTCTGAGATTAACGAAGATCGATTGGTTCGGACCTTCCACACGACTTACCCGGACAGACCTGGCCCTGAGGGTCCGGAGGCCCCTCGTAGAAGGGGGGGTACTGTCATGGGTGCATCGCCACGAAGATTGTCGCGATTGCACATTCTGACTTCTCGCAGCTGAGTTGCTGTTTCTTTGTGTTTGGTAATGAGGGAGTTAATTTTACCTAGCTCTTTGCTAAAGGGTATGCCACACTAAACAACATCGCTAACGGGATCGCTAAAAAACGTCACTATTTAGCGATCCCGTTAGCGATGTTGTTGTGTGCGGCAGCTGCCAGCGACGAGCTTCCTGCTGTGATCTCGCTCGTCGCTGGAATCGTTCTGGACCCTATTTTCGTCGCTGGCGCCCCGCTGGGTAAGTATATATCGCTAAGTGTGGCACCTTTTTTAGCGATTTAGCGGTACTTTTGTACCGCTAAAGTCGTTAAGGAGATCGCTAACCGCGATAGCGTCCTAACGACATCGCTAAAATAGGTAGCTACTAGCGATATAGAAACAATCCCGCTAGCGATCTCATTAGTATGCGACGCTAACGAGATCGCTAGCGGGATTGTGTAGTGTGGCAGTACCTTAAGACTAGGTCCAGCCTCGCCCGGCTGCTTTTGATTATGTTCTAATTAGCTTCCTTTATATAGCTGCCAGTCTGCTGGTTAGATGACGGTGAAAGCATTCATACAGACTGCAGATAGGATCGGTTCTGAGAAGACTTAAGCTAAGAGTTCCTTTGTTGTTTCTCCTCTCCTTGCTTATAGTTTATCTCCTAGACCTTTGGTGTTCCCTCTGTGTTTATATGTTGTATGAAAGACAGTATTTACTTTATCCCCTTCTGTCTCGTTTGTCTATACTGTTTGTTAACCTTTACCTGTCCATTCCCTATGGTGGTAATCAGGGTCCTTCTAAGGACTAGATTACAGTGGTCAGGGATTTATAGGAGACAGGGTTTACGCTGGTGGCCTGGACCTCTGTACCATTAACAGTACCTCCAGGTAGAGGGACTAGTCAGGACCCCAGTTTAGGGTCAGCATAGACCCCGGTCCACCTCTAGCCAGAGACAGCGTGAAAAGGATTCAGTATTGACCCACAGGATATTATGTCAGGTAATACTATGCTATATATACATGTTAATGTTACCTATTTATATGATATATAGAATGTTGTCCCACTTGATAGATTACTGACATTATTTATTTATATATCTGCTAGACAGCGTGACAAGCACCTCCAGATTTCGGTTGTAGGTGACCACTAGAGGCACCCGGTTATTTTCTTCTTTAGTTTTGTAATGTAGCAGGTGATTCCTTGATATTCTGGTGGCTCTTGTAATTTGGTTTTCAATTGTTCTTGGATGGTAGCCCTGGTTCAAAAAGTCTTTCTGAGGCGACCAAGGTGTTCATCTCTATCCATGGGGTTGGAACATATACGGTTGTATCTGATGGCTTGGCTGTAGACTATAGAGTTTTTTATGTGTTTTGGATGGAAACTGTCCCATTTAAGGTATGTTGGACGGTCGATTGGCTTCTGATACAGGGATGTCTCTATTTCATTGTTCTTTAGTTTAATGGTGGTGTCTAAAAAGTTAATTTCAGTGCTGGAGTAGTTGAGTGTTAAGTTGATGGTTGGATGAAAAATGGTTGAACTGTTCATGGAACGTCTTTAGCTGTTGTTCAGACTCCGTCCAGATGATTAAAATGTCATCAATGTAGCGGTAGTAGGCCCGAGGCCTGATGGGACATGAGGACAAAAAATCGCTTTCAAGCTTGGCCATGAAAAGATTTGCATACTGTGGAGCCATTTTACTTCCCATAGCTGTGCCAGTCTCCTGAAGATAGATCTTGTTGTCAAATTCAAAGTAATTGTGGGTGAGGATAAATTTTGTGAGTTTCACCACAGAATCAGCATCATTCCCGGTGTTTCCCATGAAGACTTTGCAGGCATTTAATCCATCCTGGTGTGGGATATTAGAGTACAAAGATTCCACGTCCATGGTGGCCAGGATGGTTCCTTCTGGTAGGGGACCTATTGCTGCTAGTTTATTCAGTAGGTCAGTTGTGTCCTGAATGTAGCTGGGTGTATCCTTTACCAGGGTTTAAGAATGCCCTCTACCCATCCAGATACCTGCTCAGTAAGGGTGTCCACACATGAAATAATCGGCCTCCCTGGATTCCCAGCTTTGTGGATTTTGGGAAGCATGTAAAATGTCCCTGTTCTTGGACTTTCTGGTATCAGGTCATCAGCTCTTATGGATTTGTCAGACAGACAAGATACCAACTTGCTTAGTTCCTTGTAATAGTCCTGTGTAGGGTCCGACTCCAGTTTTCTGTAGTAGCGTGTGTCCGTAAGTTGTCTGTTTGCTTCTTAATATAGTCTGATGTGTTCATCATGACTATTGCACCTCCCTTGTCAGCAGGTTTAATGATGATTTCTTTGTTGGTTTTCAGAGACTGTATGGCCTTTCTCTCCTGGGCACTGATGTTGGATGCTTGTCTCTTGTTGGTGGCTATGATGGTGGATTTTATCAAATGTCTGAATGAGTCTATATATTTATCCAAATGGGGGTTACGTCCAGGTGGAGGTGTCCAGTCTGACCTCTTCTTGGTTGTTGGGATCCCTTTTCCTTCAGTCCGAGTGTTTTCTGGATCTTCTGTATCATTGAAGTATTCCCTCAGGCGCAGTCTCCTGAAAAAATGTTCCATATCACTGCAGAGTTCGGTTTTATCCAGGGCCTTAGTAGGACAAAATGAGAGTCCTCTAGAAAGCACGGCAAGCTCCACTTTGTTGGATTTGTAATCTGAGAGATTGATGACACAGTTAGATGCTTTTGTGTCTGGAATGGAGTGGTTGTCAGAGTTGTCAGGTTTTGTTTTGTATCTGTTTGTATAGAGTCCGCAATTGAGGCGCAGTCTGTGTAGTTTCTTTTCCTTGTTATGAATCAGAAAGGTCCGTAGTTTGTTATAGTATTGTTGTAATTTTTGCTCTGTGCTTTCTGTAAGTGTTTTCCTCAGAGTTTCAAATTGCCCTTGGACTTTACTCCTTATGCTGTAGCAGACATGCAAAAGATGGTTCCTTAGTCTTTCAGAAGTCCTGTGACAAATGTTTTGTGCATAATGGGTATTGTAGGTGTGAAGAATTGGGTTTGTAATCCAGAGTCCTTTGGGAATTAGATTCTCCTTTTTGCATTTAGATAAGAAAAAAATGTCGCTGTCCATTTGTGCACGTTTCTTCAGAAGTGGTTTTAGTTCCATAAAGATGCGGTACATTCTGGTATCCTCCATTTTGATATAGGAAAGATGTGTATCTTCGTACCGTGTTAGCCAGTAGATAGGAAAACCAACAAATCATTAACCCCTTCCCGACCTTTGACACAGCGTATGCGTCATGAAAGTCGGTGCCATTCCGACCTATGACGCATACCCTGCGTCATGAAAGGATCGCGTTCCTGCGGGCCGGGAGACCGGGGTCACTCAAAGGTCACCCGACCCGCAGTTACAGGACCCTTTGTGCTTCACCACAGGGGGGTTGGCTTAACCCCCCCGTGGCCACGATCGCTCTGATTGGCTGTTAAAAGTGAAACAGCCAATCAGAGCAATCTGTAATATTTCACCAATTTAATTGGTGAAATATTACAATCCAGCCATGGCCGATGCTGCAATAGCATCTGCCATGGCTGGACACCGAGACCTGACCCCCCCCACACGTAGTCACGGCGGCGATCGGCCGCCGCCACCGAAAGATGGCAGCGATCGGTCACCGCCGTCACTAACAGCTCCCCTCCTCCTTTGCTCCGGTGCCCCCACCTTCCGACCACCCTACTCACCTCTCCCGATCCACCGATGTCCCTGGATCGGTCCCGGCGTCCGCCCGGGCCTCTTCATGGGCGCCGCCATCTTGGAAAATGGCGGGCGCATGCGCAGTGCGCCCGCCGGCCGGCGCATGCGCAGTGCGCCCCCCAGTGTCCAATAATTTATTTTGATCGCTGTGATAAACTGTCACAGTGATCAAAATAAAAAAAGTAAATGAACCCCCCCTTTATCATAGGTAGGGACAAATAAAAAAAATAAAGATTTTTTTTCTTTTTTTCCTATTAGGCCCTGTGCACACGTTGCGGATTTTGCTGCGGATCCGCGGCGTATTTTGCTGCGGATCCGCGGCGGATTTCGCTGCTGATCCGCGGCGGATCAGCAGCGAAATCAGCCGCGGATGCGCAGCGATATCCGCCGCAGATCAGCAGCGAAGTCCGCCGCGGATCCGCAGCAAAATACGCCGCGGATCCGCAGCAAAATCCGCAACGTGTGGCAGATTTCGCTGCGGATCCGCGGCGGATTTCGCTGCAGATCCGCAGCGGATTTCGTTGCTGATCCGCGGCTGATTTCGCTGCTGATCCGCGGCGGATTTCGCTGCTGATCCGCAACTGATTTCGCTGCTGATCCGCAACTGATTTCGCTGCGGATCCGCGACTGATTTCGCTGCGGATCCACGACTGATTTCGCTGCGGATCCGCGACTGATTTCGCTGCGAATCCGCAGCGGATTTCGCTGCTGATCCGCGGCGGATCCGCGGCTGATTTCGCTGCTGATTCGCGGCGGATTTCGCTGCTGATCTGCTGCGGATTTCGCTGCTGATCCGCACTGCGGATCCGCGGCTGATTTCGCTGCTGATTCGCGGCTGATTTCGCTGCTGATCCGCTGCGGATTTCGCTGCTGATCCACGACTGATTTTGCTGCTGATTCGCTGCTGATCCGCGGCTGATTTCGCTGCTGATCCGCGGCTGATTTCGCTGCTGATCCGCGGCTGATTTCGCTGCTGATCCGCGGCGATTTCGCTGCTGATTCACTGCGGATCCGCGGCTGATTTGTGCTGATCCCGCTGATTCGCTGCTGATCCGCGCTGATTTCGCTGCTGATCCCGCACTGATTTTTGCTGCTGATCCGGCTGATTTCGCTGCGGATCCGCGGCTGATTTCGCTCTGATCCCGCTGATTTCGCTGCGATCCGCGGCTGATTTCGCTGCTGATCCGCGGCTGATTTCGCTGCTGATCCGCGGCTGATTTCGCTGC
Organism: Oophaga sylvatica; assembly: GCA_033576555.1. Lineage (NCBI taxonomy): Eukaryota > Metazoa > Chordata > Amphibia > Anura > Dendrobatidae > Oophaga > Oophaga sylvatica. Next base: position 29,110,640 of record JARQOD010000004.1, read on the forward strand.
TGATCCGCGGCTGATTTCGCTGCTGATCCGCGGCTGATTTCGCTGCTGATCCGCGGCGGATTTCGCTGCTGATCCGCGGCGGATCCGCGGCTGATTTCGCTGCTGATTCGTGGCGGATTTCGCTGCTGATCCTCGACTGATTTTGCTGCTGATTCGCTGCGGATCCGCAGCGGATTTCGCTGCTGATCCGCGGCTGATTTCGCTGCTGATCCGCGGCTGATTTCGCTGCTGATCCGCGGCTGATTTCGCTGCTGATCCGCAGCGGATTTCGCTGCTGATCCGCGGCTGATTTCGCTGCTGATCCGCGGCGATTTCGCTCTATCCCGCTGATTTCGCTGCTGATCCGCGGCTGGGTTTCGCTGCTGATCGCGGCTGATTTCGCTGCTGATCCGCGGCGGATTTCGCTGCTGATCCGCGATCCCCTGATTTCGTGCTGATCGCGGTGATTCGCTGCTGATCCCGCAGCGTGATTTCGCTGCTGATCCGCGCGATTTCGCTGCTGATCCGCGGCTGATTTCGCTGCTGATCCGCGGCTGATTTCGCTGCTGATCCGCGCTGATTTCGCTGCTGATCCGCGGCGGATTTCGCTGCTGATTCGCTGCGGATCCGCGCCTGATTTTGCTGCTGATCCGCGGCTGATTTCGCTACTGATCCGCGGCTGATTCGCTGCTGATCCGCGGCTGATTTCGCTGCTGATCCACGGCTGATTTCGCTGCTGATCCCGCGATTTCGCTGCTGATTCGCTGCAGATCCGCGGCGGATTTTGCTGCGGATCCGCGGCTGATTATCGCTGATTCATCTGCGCTAGCGGTATAGCATAACGCGATCGCGTTATGCTATACCGTTACCAGCCGTCACCGCTACTTGTTGAACGGGCTGGTAAAACGCAATATGAACCCAGCCTTAGGGTTAGAACTAGGGTTAGGGTTAGCATTAGGGTTAAGGTTAGAATTACGGTTAGGGTTGGAATTTGGGTTAGGGTTGGAATTAGGGTTAGGTTGGAATTAGGTAGGGTTGAATAGGTTAGGTTGGAATTAGGGTTAGGCTTGTAGTTAGGTTTATGGTTAGAGTTGGGATTAGGGTTAGGGTGTGTTGGGGTTAGGGTTATGATTAGGGTTTGTATTAGGGTTAGGTGTGTGTAGGGGTTAGGGTTGGGGTTAGGGGTGTGTTGGGGTTAGGGTTGGAGTTAGAATTGAGGGGTTTCCACTATTTAGGCACATCAGGGGTCTCCATACGCGACATGGCGCCACCATTGATTCCTGCAAATTTTGCGTTCAAAAAGTCAAACTGTAAGGTTCTATGTATATATTCCTGAAACTCAGTTTGTTCGTCAGCCATTTTACTTTCTGTCTTGCTGCAGCTATCTTGCCCTCAGTCAAAATGGAGTTTCCAGCTTGCATGTTCCCGCCCTGATTCTCTCCTTTGCTTCTTAAGCAGCCACAGCTGAGCAATCAGTGCTTCAGAATCTAGCCTGCAGTGAACCTGTGACTTGACTCCTGTAAGCCTTGGACCTTGTACTCCAGCTATTCCTACTGAGGAACTCTGAAGCACTTGTGGACTCTGAACCCTGCTCTTTGAAAGACCCACGTTTGCATGGACTTACGGTAACAGAGAAGAAGATCCTGAATCTGTATTGGAGAGTGATTGCTGAGCTTGGATTACTCTGGCCTGCTGTGTCTCCTGTTTCTGTGTCTGCAAACTGTGTGACTATTTCTGCCAACTTGTATGAAGTAATACAGGACTTTTCTATATCAAACCTGTGACTCCTGTGTTTTCATCGCACCCAAGCACAAGACGCTATATGAACTGTACTACATACATTACAAGATTCTGAAGCCAAAAACGTTAGTGTCTGCTGGGTCTGGAAGGCTGTGTCTGCTGTACTGTGGATATCAGACGTCCGGTTGTACTTTCTGTGATGACAGTGGTTGTGACTTCTCACAACCATTCCAGGTGAGCAATTCCCTTAAGTTTTTTCTTTTTGCAGTGTTACCACAGGTAAACACTATTGTTTTTTTTTTTTTTTTTTCCTTTCTTTTCTCTTTTTTGTCTGCTGTAACTCTGGATATCAGATGTCTGGTTGAAACTTTCTGTGATGATAGTGGTTGTGACTTCTCACAACCATTCCAGGTGAGCAGTTCCCTTAATTTTTTTTTCTCTCTGCAGTGTTGCCACAGGTGAACACTATTGTTTTTTTTTTCTCTCCTCTTCTTCCAGTAATCCTGTCTTAAAAGATCTGGAAAATGGAGGCCCGCATAAAGGAACTTTGCGGAGTGACTGATAATATCCTTGCAGATTTGCAGAATATAAAGACCCGTTTTACAAATCTACAGGACCTCAATAATCACAATTTGCAAGTGGTTGGACAGACTACCCAGGATTTGCGAGCCAGGATTAAGGTTCTAGAGGGGCGAGTCCAGGCTCCTGCCGTAGCCCCGAGTGCTGGGATTCCCAAGTTGCCCCCTTTTCGTTTTGGCGGTGAACGTGAGAAATTCAGGGGATTTATTAATCAATGCAATCTTTTTTTTTCTGCACATGCTTCACAATTTCCCACTGAACGATCTAAGGTGCTTACTATAATTATGTTGCTTACCAACAAGGCTTTAATGTGGGCAAACCCTCTGATTGAGACTGAGGATTATTGTTTGAATCACCTTGATGATTTTATTTCAGCCATGGGGCAGGTGTTTGATGACCCCAATCGAGGTGCAACAGCTGAAGCAGCCATGTTAGCTTTGCGCCAAGGTAAGCACTCGGTAGCTGAATATGCCTTGGATTTCAGGAGATGGGCCCTTGATACCACCTGGGACAGTTCCGCCAAAAAATCTATTTTTCGAAAGGGGTTATCTCCACTAATTAAGGATGAACTTGCTCGTGCCGACCCTCCCACTGCGTTAGGTGACTTTATTAACTACTGCATCCGTATTGATACTCGTCTGACTGAACGCAGGCAAGAGAGATGGTTCGAAAGCAATCGTACTAACCTTTTCCTACCTTCCTCTCCAGCTAAGGAACCTTTGAGTAGGATTACACGGGAACCTGAACCTGAACCCATGCAGGTAGACGCTTTACAACGACGGGTTAGTGATGCACGCAAGGAACATCGTTTTAAGGAGAATCTATGTTTCTATTGTGGTAAGTCAGGGCACTTCATTATAAACTGCCCCAGCCGTTCTCGTAAGACTACTGCAGCACTCATTCATTGTGAGTGTTGCGAGAGGGGATCTGTCAGGTCCGAGCCTCAGGCTCCAGAGAGATCTGCAGCAACAGATCTTGATTTCTCGGACTTAAACTCCGTTACCTCTGAGGACGTTGACTGTGTAAACGCTGCCATTTTTCAAGTTTCCTCAGCGGTGTCCCAGCTGAGTTGTAAGAAAAACAATTCTCATTGCTTTCTTTCCATCAAACTCTGGGTTGACTCAGCTTGGGTGTCTAGCTCTGCTATGATCGACTCAGGGGCAAGTGGAAATTTTATGGATGTCTCCTTTGCTCTGAAACAGGGAATACGTTCAGTGAAGAAGGCTACTCCAGTACAGATGGAAACTGTGGATGGCTCCCTGCTGACCTCTGGACCAGTGGATCAGGAAACAGAGCCTTTGAGGGTTCTTATGGGTAAAGATCATCAAGAGAAACTGTCCTTTATGCTTATCTCTTCTCCCCACTTTCCCATTATTCTAGGGCTACCATGGCTGCAGGCTCAGAATCCTACCATTAACTGGGAGACCAAGGAATTACACTTTCCAGAGAAACAGATGAGTCCAAAAGTTTCAGCTTGCTCTGTTCCTAAAGGAATCATGTCAGTCCCTGAACTACCAGCTGTATACCAGGACTATGTGGATTTATGTGACAAGAAGAACGCTGACCAGCTTCCTCCTCACCATCCATATGATTGTCCAATTGAATTATTGCCTGGAGCAGAGATACCTTTTGGTAAGATCTACCCCCTGGCGGGGCCCGAGCTAAAGGCTTTAAAGGATTACATAGATGAAAATCTAGCCAAGGGCTTCATACGCCCCTCTTCATCTCCTGCAGGTGCACCCATCTTCTTTGTAAAGAAGAAAGATGGATCTCTGAGACCATGCGTAGACTATAGGGAACTCAATAAGGTTACTATTAGAAACCGTTATCCATTGCCTTTAATCCCTGAGTTATTGGAGAGAGTGCGACATGCCAAAATTTTTCTAAACTAGATCTTCGTGGGGCCTATAACTTAGTCCGTATTAGACCTGGGGATGAATGGAAGACTGCATTCAGGTCACGCTATGGACACTTTGAATATCTAGTTATGCCTTTTGGTCTGAGTACCGCCCCAGCCACTTTCCAACACTTGGTGAATGACATCTTCAGGGATCTCCTAGATACATTCGTGGTAATTTATTTGGATGATATTCTAATTTTTTCTAACTCCACAGAGGAACATCATGGACATGTGAGAATGGTCTTGGAACGTCTAAGACAAAATCATCTTTACATCAAACTTGAAAAGTGTGAATTCCATAGGACCGAAATTCAATTTCTGGGTATGTACTGTCTACACAAGGAATTAGTATGGATGGAAGCAAAACCCAAGCCATCAAGGATTGGCCAAGTCCTAGAAATGTGAAGGAGGTACAGCGCTTCATCGGGTTTGCCAACTTCTATAGACGTTTCATTAGAAATTTCTCTGAGGTAGTGTCACCTATCACTCAACTTACCCGGAAAGAGTCTAGGTTTTCCTGGACTCCCCAAGCCCAGGAAGCATTTTCCCGTCTAAAAGATAAATTTACCACTGCACCTATCCTAGTACATCCCAACCCCGAGCTTGCCTTCATAATAGAGGTGGATGCTTCAGACTGTGCCGTTGGAGCTATACTCTCTCAGAGAACAGGTGAGAAGAATGTCTTGCATCCCTGTGCCTTTTTTTTCCCAGCAGTTGTCTTCGGCTGAGAGGAACTACGATGTGGGCAATAGAGAGTTGTTGGCCATTATTGCCGCCTTCAAAGAATGGAGACACCTTCTTCAGGGAGCTGCACAGCAAATAGTCGTCCTGACAGACCATCGTAACCTTGAGTTTATCAGGTCGGCTAAGTGCCTGACTCCTCGCCAGGCTCGCTGGAATCTTTTCTTAAACCAATTTAATTTTATCATCTCTTATAGACCAGGATCGCGCAATGGAAAGGCTGATGCACTCTCTAGGATTTACTCAGCAGAGACACGTCCAATTACTCCTCCTAAGACTATTCTTCCTGACTCTAGATTCCTAGGAGTAATTCATAATCAAGACCTACTTAAGGACATCAAGGAAGCATACCATGCGGATTCCTTTTTGGCACAACCCCCAAGGGACGTAAGTCTTGTCTTTAAGAATGGTGTGTGGATTCAGGGACAACGTCTGTATATTCCTGAAACAGTCAATTAAGAGTATTGCAACTCATTCACGATTCCAAGATAGCTGGGCATAGAGGAATTCTAAAGACACAGGAATTTCTTTCTCGTTTCTTTTGGTGGCCCACTTGCAGGAAGGATGTTTTGAATTATGTCACTTCATGTGAGGTCTGTGCAAGATGCAAAACACCTCGCTCCTCACCAACTGGTCTGTTACAGCCTCTTCCCACCCCGTCCCGCCCGTGGGGATCCATTTCTATGGACTTCATTGTGGAGTTACCAACCTCTCAGGGGAAGAACACCATTCTAGTGGTGGTTGACCGTCTAACAAAGGCAGCTCATTTTATCCCTTGTGTCGGCTTACCCACTGCAAAACAGACATCAGATTTGATGATTAAAGATGTGTTTCGCTTACATGGAGTACCGGATGAGGTTATTTCGGATCGAGGGGCGCAATTCACTTCTAGGTTTTGGCAAAATTTCTGTGCAGCATTGGACATTAAAGTAAACCTTTCTTCTGCTTTTCATCCCCAGACTAATGGACAGACCGAACGAACCAATCAAACCCTGGAGCAGTATCTCCGCTGCTTTATCTGCCACCTACAGGATGATTGGGTGGATCTACTTCCATTAGCTGAGTTCTCGTATAACAACTCTCAGAGTGCCTCCACTAAACAGTCTCCTTTTTACTCTAATCTAGGTTATCATCCTAACATTCTACCACGATTTCCCATAGAAACGCCTTTACCAGCAGTGGCTGAAAGAATCACGTCTTTACAGAAGAATATGGATCTTCTAAAGGAAAATCTGGAATCGGCTCAAGAAAGGTACAAGAAAGCAGCAGATAAATTTCGTAAACCTGCACCAGCTTTCAAGGTAGGAGACTTGGTCTGGCTGTCAACCAGAAATCTTAAGTTAAGGATTCCCATCGTCTAAGTTGGGACATAAGTACATTGGACCCTATAAAATCAGTAAAATTATAAGTGCCGTTGCTTGTCGTCTTCAACTGCCCAGAACTATGAGAATCCACCCTGTCTTTCATGTATCCCTACTAAAGGCTGCGACACCCAATACGTTTCCTGGACGTTCCTCTCCTTGCCCTGACCCAGTGCAGTCGATGGTCAGGAAGAATTTGTGGTGGAAAGGATTTTAATTCCAGGTTGTATAGAAATCAGTTACAATATCTGATTAAATGGCAGGGCTACCCAGTGGAGGACAACTCATGGGAACCGGTCAATAACGTTAATACTCCTCGCTTGCTCCGTCAGTTTCATCGGAGGTACCCACACAAGCCTGGTCTGAGGTCATCCGGAGGTTGTCCTTAAGGGGGAGTAATGTAAGGTTCTATGTATATATTCCTGAAACTCAGTTTGTTCGTCAGCCATTTTACTTTCTGTCTTGCTGCAGCTATCTTGCCCTCAGTCAAAATGGAGTTTCCAGCTTGCATGTTCCCGCCCTGATTCTCTCCTTTGCTTCTTAAGCAGCCACAGCTGAGCAATCAGTGCTTCAGAATCTAGCCTGCAGTGAACCTGTGACTTGACTCCTGTAAGCCTTGGACCTTGTACTCCAGCTATTCCTACTGAGGAACTCTGAAGCACTTGTGGACTCTGAACCCTGCTCTTTGAAAGACCCACTTTGCATGGACTTACGGTAACAGAGAAGAAGATCCTGAATCTGTATTGGAGAGTGATTGCTGAGCTTGGATTACTCTGGCCTGCTGTGTCTCCTGTTTCTGTGTCTGCAAACTGTGTGACTATTTCTGCCAACTTGTATGAAGTAATACAGGACTTTTCTATATCAAACCTGTGACTCCTGTGTTTTCATCGCACCCAAGCACAAGACGCTATATGAACTGTACTACATACATTACACAAACAGTGCTCCCTTTATTCCAAGCCCCGACGTATGCCCAAACAGTGGTTTATCCCCACATATGGGGTATCAGCGTACTCGGGAAAAATTGCACAACAACTTTGGGGGTTCTAATTTCTCCTGTTAACATTGGGAAAAAAAATTGGGGACTAAAAATTATTTTTGTGGAAAAAAAATGATTTTATATTTTCACGGCTCTGCGTTATAAACTTCTGTGAAGGACTTGGAGATTCAAAGTGCTTATCACACATCTATAGGAGTTCCTTGGGGATCTAGTTTCCAAAATGGGGTCACTTGTGGGAGTTTCTACTGTTTAGGCACATCAGGGACTCTGCAAACGTAACATGACGCCCGAAGACCATTCCATCAAGTGGGAATTTCAAAACGTCACTACTTCCCATCCGAGCCCCGACGTGTGCCCATACAGTAGTTTTCTCCCACATATGGGATATCAGCATACTCAGGACAAATTGGACAACAACTTTTGGGGTCTAATTTCTCATGTTACCCTTGGGAAAATAAAAAAATTGGGGACTAAAAGATCCTGATTGTGGAAAAAATATGATTTTTTTATTTTCATGCCCGGGCGTTATAAACTTCTGTGTAGCCCTTGGGGGTTCAAAGTGCTCACCACACATCTAGATAAGTTCTTTGCCATGTCTAGTTTCCAAAATGGGTCACTTGTGGGGAGTTTCTACTGTTTAGGCACATCAGTGGCTCTGCAAACGTAACAAGATGCCCGCAGACCATTCCATCAAGTCGGCATTTCAAAGCGTCACTACATCCCTTCCGAGCCCTGACGTGTGCCCAAACAGTGGTTCCCCCCCACATATGGGGTACTAGCGTACTCAGGAGAAACTGGACAACAACTTTTGGGGTCCAATTTCTCCTGTAACCATTGTGAAAATAAAAAACAGTGGGCTAAAAAATCATTTTTTGAGAAAAAAAAATGATTTTTTATTTTCGCGGCTCTGCGTTATAAACTTCTGTGAAGCACCTGGGGGTTCAAAGTGCTCACTATGCATCTAGATAAGTTCCTTAGGGCGTCTAGTTTCCAAAATGGGGTCACTTGTGGAGGAGCTCCAATGTTTAGGCACACAGGAACTCTCCAAATGCGACATGGCAACCGCTAAATATTCCAGCATATTTTCCATTCAAAAAGTCAAATGGCGCTCCTTCCCTTCTGAGCCCTGCAGTGCGCCCAAACAGTGGTTTATGACCACATATGAGGTATCTGTGTACTCAGGAGAAATTGCCCAACAAATTTTAGGATCCAATTTATACTGTTGCCCATGTGAAAATGAAAATAACTGAGGCTAAAAGAAAATTTTTGTGAAAAAAAAGTACTTTCTTTTATTTACGGATCAATTTGTGAAGCACCTGGGGGTTCAAAGTGCTCACTATGCATCTAGATAAGTTCCTTAGGGGTCTAGTTTCCAAAATGGGGACACTTGTGGGGGAGCTCCAATGTTTAGGCACACAGGGACTCTCCAAATGCGACATAGCAACCGCTAAATATTCCAGCATATTTTCCATTCAAAAAGTCAAATGGCGCTCCTTCCCTTCTGAGCCCTGCCGTGCGCCCAAACAGTGGTTTATGACCACATATGAGGTATCTGTGTACTCAGGAGAAATTGCCCAACAAATTTTAGGATCCAATTTATACTGTTGCCCATGTGAAAATGAAAAAAACTGAGGCTAAAAGAAAATTTTGTGAAAAAAAAGTACTTTCTTTTTATTTACGGATCAATTTGTGAAGCACCTGGGGGTTCAAAGTGCTCACTATGCATCTAGATAAGTTCCTTAGGGGGTCTAGTTTCCAAAATGGGGTCACTTGTGGGGGAGCTCCAATGTTTAGGCACACAGGGACTCTCCAAATGCGACATAGCAACCCTAAATATTTCCCGCATATTTTCCATTCAAAAGTCAAATGGCGCTCCTTTCCCCTTTTGAGCCCTGCCGTGCGCCCAAACAGTGGTTTATGACCACAATATGAGGTATCTGTTACTCAGGAGAAATTGCCCCAAAAAATTTTAGGATCCAATTTATACTGTTTCCCATGTGAAAATGAAAAAACTGAGGCTAAAAGAAAATTTTTTTTGAAAAAAAGTATTTTTCTTTTTTTTACGGATCAATTTGTGAACACCTGGGGTTCAAAGTGCTCACTATACATCTAGATAAGTTCCTTAGGCTCCCAAATTTTCCAAAAAGGGGTCACTTGTGGGGGAGCTCCAATGTTTTAGGCACACAGGGACTCTCCAAATGCGACATGGCAACCGCTAAATATTCAGCATATTTTCCTTCAAAAGCAAATCGCCCCCCCTTCGAGCCTGCCGTGCGCCCCAAAAAGGG